>CM067342.1:52294411-52331911 GCA_034190875.2 Urechis unicinctus
GAAAAAAGCTTTGCGCCTGAAAGCGTCGCTTTTTGGGGATCAAAGGTTGGGTTGTTTGATCAAATGTAAATTACCCTAAAGACGCTTCCCTGGGGTTTTTTTTGCATCCCGCTTTTGTAATTTTTGCTCTCATTTTTTTTCCAAAAAGGGGATTTAAAACCCAAATTTAACCCAGGGAGGGGGGTTTGAACCAAAGAGAGGAGAGGAGGGGGCTTCTGAAAAGAGATTGCCCCCCCCCCCCTGCCCCCCCCCCCTGAAAAAAGGCAGGTAGAGGCCTTAAAGGGAGGGGCATCAAGGGCGGGTTTTTAAATTAAGCTGAAAAAAGGGTTTAAACAGCCTTGGCCCGGATTTAAAAAAAGTTTGTTGTTAAAAGTTTTTAAAACTTGACCCATTATTTAAAGGTTTTCTAAACCCCCTTTAAATTAAAACTGACTAGCTTTTCAAGGCGTACGTGGGTTTCTTTTCCTGGGTGGGGTTAAAACGGGGTGTCCAAAGCCGTCCAAGGGGGACCAACAGCCATGCGCCAAGAAGGGAAATGGGGGGCCTAACAATTTAAAAGGGGGGGGGGGCCGAAAAATCCTTAAGGGTTTCAAAACATAAGACTAAAAAAAAACAACAAGAACACCCCCAGAACTTAGGGTTTAAAGGTAAGAAAAGGGGGGTGAGGTAACAAACCTACTAAGATAACTGAGATAAAGGGATTAAGACCGCAGAAAGTTTAAAAATAGAAACCTGGAGGGGGGGGGAAGGGGTTAAAGGTCTGCAGGGAAATGCAAGCAAAAATGAGTTGCAGAGCAAAAAAAACCGCGGCTTTGTCCATGTTGGGGCTGCCTTTTTAAACCCCCCTTTTGAACATCTGAAACCCAAAAATTTAAAACCGGGTATAAAGGAACTAAACAACTCTTAACGAGGACCAACGCTAGCTGGGTTTGTCGCCCCCCTTTCCGGGATCAAGGAAAACCAATCATGGAAGGACAGATTGGGCCATCCCCGGGGTGGATTCAAAAGCACGAATCCTTGGCAAACACCGGGGGGGGCTAGCCTAAGGCGCAGCAGCTCTCCGGGAATCATTGGTCAATCAATCAGGCTGCTACGTCAACGCAAGGTAGCGGGTTTGGACCCCCAGAACATGAGGGGCCGCGGTGTTCCCGGTGTGGGAGTTACCCCTACGTCTCCGATCCCCAAATATTAAAAACCAAAGCACAGTAAGCTATAACGATTTCACTACATAAATGGTTTTCTCTCCTCGTGCTAGATGGCGGAGCGGGGGGGGGATCTTCGCGGCGGGGGGGGTTTCTTCTTAGGGGGCGGGGGGGTGGGCTGAGGGTAAAAGCTCCTCTATTGGAAGCAGCAAAACAGGGGGAAACAGTTTTGGGCCCCGATTTTCCTCGTGCGGGAATCAGATTTTTTGTCCCCCCCCCAAAAACGGTTCCAATGGCGAGGTTTCATTCCGACGGAGCCTTTGAAAAGGCCCGTTCAAACACTTTAATCAACCTGGAGGAAGCTTCTGGGGGGGACGCTCTGATACCGTCGGATGGATGCCGCAATGTCACTGGAGAGTTGAGGGCTCCCAACGTGGCCGAAATTGCTTTTGAGCACAAAGGAGGGTGCCAACACCTAGTATCTTTAAAGGGGGTCGGTGTCTGCACAAAATGGACCAACATGGCGAACGCTGTGGGTGTTCCGTGAAAATACCTGGGGATGGACCCGCTCCATTTTCAGGATGAAGGTGCCCCGGGCGTTTTTTGCCCCCTCATGGGTCATTGTTTTAAAATTTCAATGTGCAGCTGCTCCCGGGAAAACAAACCGTTGGTTTGATTTTAAAATGTGTGCCTGACGGATTCGTAGAGATTCTTTCCTAATTAGTGAGGATCCTACTCGGATTCGGGGTCGGTGAAGTAGATTCCGCCCAACCCGGGTTCGCCGGGCATCCCCCCAGTCTGTTTTTAAAAACCCCAAAAAATCGTGGCAGACTGGTGGGGATTTTCATGTGGTTGTTTCTCCACCCCAACTAAAAGGCCGTCGTCGCTTATGTTTGGCCCCAAGTACTTAACAAACAGGTTGGAGAACTAAAAAACGCTCTGTGATTTTTTCCCCCTTTTACTTTATGAGGGATGTGTTAGATTTTCAGCGCAATTGTATGGGTTACTGACCGGGGTTGTACTTTATTCGTGCTATGAAATTACACTCGTCAAAGTTCAAAGCGGCAAGGCGTGCCCCGCACATGCTATGACAATATTTGCATGTGATGCCTCTACGTACTTGGGTCATCACTATACTGTGGGTTTGGATAGCAATGAATTAATGTCTATTAGAATGGGGAAAAATTTTCTACAGGAAAGAAGGTGTCGTTTTTGCCCCTGTCCTCGGGAAAACTTCAAACTTCTGCAGGATGTGTTTACAGTCTAGGGCTTACTTTGGAGAATAATGCTCATGATGGGACTATCGCCCCTCAGTTCATGAGATTCGCTATACAATGTGGCAAAAGTGTGTTAAAAATTTGGGTTTAATACCCAACTTTGGTTGGGGGGATGGTTTCCCTTCGGGTTTCTTACGATGCCCCCTGACCCGTTAACTTTAGCTTTCTTTAACCCTTTAGTCCACCTGGGATCAAGTCAGTACCCGCCCAACGCTCGAGGGGTGCGCCCACTCGCTGTTGGGGCAGCTCTTTGGGTGATATTTAACCACAAACATCGCTAATCCTGTTTTGTAAAAACGTGTTACTGTCGGAGCGTGAATAAAGTAAAGGTGAGATAAGGGTTTGAAAAGAGACATCTTTTGAATAATCAGGGACTTTTAATTAGGGTTGTTTTTCCCCAATTTACAAGATGTAATAATAGCGAGTATTTAGGAACTCAACAAAAAGGGGACTGGGCGACGATCTCCCGAATATGCAACAAGACCTTGTTAGACTCAAAAAAAAGGGATAAAGGTGGCAGGTGGTGATTAAAAGACCTTGAAATGGGATAAATAAAATCGTTGACTGGGAGACCCGATTTCGCCAAAGGATGCTGCTAATCGAAAGTTATTTTGATGTTAACATAGACAGCAGAACAGGGACCCGAGACACACGTAGCTAAAAAAACCCAAAACCCCTTATTACATGGGCAGAATTAGTGGCGCCCTTCGCAGAGGAAAATTAGGTGGTCGTTGGTGAGGGGGTCAAGACTTTTGGTTGGGGATATACCATGTTACCCAATGGTGGGATCTTCGATGGGGTTGTCGTCTGGTACGGGCGGTGGTAGGGGTTTAAAATGGTACTGTAGCAGTGTTTCCTGTATAAAGGGGACAGATCGCCCAGTTATAAATAAGAAAGCCAAATAGCAAAACAGGCTGTTGGGGTTATCTTTAGCCCAACCTTTAGAGCTGGAACAAGGCAACGTTTTACTTATATACCCCCAAAATGGAAACATGGGGGGCGTTTGGTACTGTAGTATCACTTATTAAAACTTGACTTATGGGACTTTTTGGCTAAAAGGGTGGGATGAAACAACACAACTGCGCCCCCTGATGAAAAACCCAGGCACTCCTACGGCTGAATGAGATCACCCCAAAAACAATACCTTGAGGGGGAAATTGAAAAAATATGGTGCTATGTTTAAAAACAATAGGTGTCCCCAGTAAACTCGGGGGGACGTTGTAGACACTGTTTAGTAGCTGAGGGTATGTGTCTTGGCGAAGTATGGGGATCTAATGTTACGGTGGTGCTGCCCTATGCTACGTCTTTTGTGCTACGGGGGCTTTTGGGTGGGGGGGCTTGTTAAAAAACGCAGGAAAGGTCATCAGCCGGCGCCTGTCCGCGAAGTAAAGAAGCATGACCAATTCAATTCTGAGCCAGAGCCAACTAAACACGGTTACAGATTATTTCGGGGGAAACCCACTGAGTGGTTTTTGCGGGGATGGAGGCCGGCGATTAAATTTTTTCGCACCGATCATCCCAGCAGTCGAGCAAAATACGGACCAGGGGGAGCCCACGAGGAAGGGCTGCATTGGAGGAATGACTATTCGGCCATCATGGGCAAAACTACAGCAAGAAGCTGACTAAAAAAAAACTAGCAACAAGGGGGTTGCTGTAGCGCGCCCTTGCTCTGGGGTCAATTTTTAGGAGGTTGCAATTGCGGTATGGAAAAGGTGTACGACTTTCAATGTCTACGGAAACAATATCTTATTCAAGGCGGCCCCCAACGGCCTACTCTCCGAATGGCTTTTGTGGCTCCAGATTCGGAGGGTGGGGTGGATGCTGTTGCGGGGGCATCCTGAGGGGTTGTGTTGCTCGAGATAAAGTCCCCCTTTCCAATCGGAATATGGGAGGGTGATTCCAAACATGTATAAGCCTCAGGTTCTGTTGGGGTTCACCACTGTCCGGTGGCGACCATCGGGGATTTGTCGACTGGTCTACGGCTGTGTGCCTACGAGGACTGGGGGGGGTTTGGGAGGCGTATACCAGGTGTTTACACAGGGGGTTGGGGGTTGGACTTTTGATTGAGGGCCTCGAAGACGGCGACTATGGCGCGAACGGGAGGTTTATAGTGGTCGGGAAAGGGAAACAGGCATAAAGATTCTTTGGCTGGGAAGACGGACTGGGCCGTGGAGGGGCCAACGGGGGCGTTTTTACTGTTCGAACCCTTTTACGTTTGGGGTTTGATAACCGCTGTCCCGATCCCGACTTTATCGAGCAAAACTACGTAAGGTTGCTCAGTTTATAGAGGACCTCGATCGTGTAAAAAATGGAACTTACATGGTTCTGGGGTGGACGGTCAAAGGATGTTTACGCTACAGCCCTCTATGGATAGATTCCTGGAAGTTTAGTAGTATCCATAATTGCGGTTTTCCCCTGAGAAACAGGCCTCCCTCTGCCCTACCCGACGCGACTCATGACTCCCTCCCCCTACCCCCTGCGACTCATGGCCCTCGTATTAGGCCTAGGCTCCCCGCCACTAGTCCGTTGACTGGAAGACTCACTCATGGCAGCTCTTTGAGACTCTTAGGACCGAAAAGAATAGTCGAAGTGGGTAATTGATGCTCTTAAGTGGGGATTCCTTATCGTCGTCGGTGGGTGGGTCCTATTTGCGCGCATTTCTGGAACCCCCAGTCCCTATAACTACTTAAAATTTCCCTTGAGACGACTGATAAATTTGCAGGTTGGAAAAATATGCTTTTTTTTTTTTCCCTTCTTTTCCTTCCCAAGCAATTTCATGTTCTATAATCCCTGTATTGAAGTTTTACAAACAAAAGTACCAGGTCTCCAAAGTTTTTCATTAATTGTTTTTTTTGAACCGGACTCTGCCCCACAAAATAAAACGGGGGACTTTTACAATATCTACAAAAATAGACCATTATTAACCGTGTATATATATACCCACTATTTGTCATTTTTTACCGGGTGGGGACCTATTCCCATATTTTATACCCGCTGCAAAACCCATATACTAACTTAAACCATATCGGTAACCCACGTTCTACAGATTACCGACTATAAAACAAGTTATTTACCGGGGGGGGGGAACGATACAAAAATTACCGGGGCCTATATGTATTACCGGGGGGAACTATTGCATTATAACTTGACCACCTAGCATATTATTAAACCCCCCCCCCAGATGGTTTCATTTACTGGAAACTACCAATTATTTGTAACCACGCCCGCTATTGTATTTAGTCCTTTACCATTGGTAAAAACATATCACCACCACCTCGACAATGTTAACGGGGGGTCATGGGGTTGTTGACTATTAAATTTATTTTACCGATTTATAAACAAAATTCAATGCTTTTGATTTACCGGGGAGAATGGTTTAAACCTTATATTAAAAAACCATTATTTTTTTTACGACTATGCCCCAAAAAATACCACTATTTTTTAACAATTAAAAAAACCTATCGTAACAATCTAGCATATTTTTTAAACCGGGGGGGGACTGATAATCATTATCATTACTCATCACACGCGATGTAGCTAACCGGGGACTCATTCCCCCACGGGAATTGCTAACCCGGCTTTCTCCATTTTTGCATTTTACCTTTGATCTAAACATTATTGTTTTCTACCCACACACTCTGGGGCCATATTTACCGGAACTTTTTTTATAATGCGTATCACAACTATTAGATTTAATTTTTATTACATGGGGGGGGGGGGGGGGGGGGACTTTAATTTCACCATTTACCGAGGTAATACATTTTTATTTAGTCTACTTACATTTTTTGCAGGATTTTAAACCCCCAAGAGACTTGAAAACCTAATCGGACAGAAGTATATTCATTGGGTCTACACTTATAGAATGATGCCTACCTTTAAGTGTGGGCAAAGGTATTCCCAGAGATATAATTGGCATATAGTGTTTACCCCCGCTCTTTACCGCTTCTTCTCAGCGATGAAAACCATATTATACAAGTGCGGCGAATGTCATAGCCTGGTAGATCCATCACTACTAAACATCTATTCAAAACTATTTCAGGAAACAGCACGTCCTGGTGCGAAGCCGTTCTTCGTTTTCGTGGTTATGAAGGAGCTTATCAGACGCTGAACGTTGATTTTCCTTGTATATTGTCGTGTAATGACCAGGGGGTCGTGTAGCCTCTTACCTAGTCGCTCATACTGAAACAAAACCAAATGATAATGATCCATCTCCGCGTAGTATCACGCCTTTTCACCAAGATTGAAACAAAATCCAGAAAAGAGCTGTTGGTCATGCACCGCACCCACAAGCGAGTATTTCACTCCAATTAACACTACTTGTGGGTAAAGTAACAACGATGATTTGAGTGGTTGACGATATAGTGATATGATTGAGAATTATCCAGGGTTCAAGCGACAACTCTCTCCATACATACGATTCCAGACAAACAATGCACGAAGGAGCTATCATCCATCGCATGCTTGCCACAACCAATGATGACTAGCCACACCCTGTAGTGGTACATTGAAATA
Source organism: Urechis unicinctus (assembly GCA_034190875.2). Classification (NCBI taxonomy): domain Eukaryota; kingdom Metazoa; phylum Annelida; class Polychaeta; order Xenopneusta; family Urechidae; genus Urechis; species Urechis unicinctus. The sequence goes on from CM067342.1 coordinate 52,301,343, forward strand.
GCTCGGGGTGATTTCGTACGAAGTGTTGTGGTGACTATAACACGGTGTGATTTCCCTTGGGCGCAATGGTATAAGCATTATAGTCTAAGTCATTCGTTATGCAGAATGTGGAGACAACTAATGCGAGAATAATGCGAGAAATCGGCTGATAAACCGGCTGAGAGCATTATACATCGACATGGGTGATAATGACCTCATAGATGTAATAGTTACAGCATGGGCTGGAAAAATAGATTCAGCACGTTGTTGACCAATACAAATTTGTAAATGTATTCTTAAAACAAAAATCAATATCACCTATTGTGGTCAATAGTACCTAACAAAACGTAGTCAGTGTTTTTAAAACTGGTAAATGCTTCATCCAGGGGTGAATGGAATTTGTTTGACCTGCAGCAATTACACATTAAATACCCAAAACATAAAGACATTTAAACACTGGTGAATGATATATCACGTTAGAGAGTACAATGTAAATTCGAAATAGCTTGAGAAGCACTCTCATACAGTTCTATATATATAAACGCCACGCATCATTCCAACGCTGCACGGACGTTTGATCTATCTGCTATTGCAGTGCGTGCTTAGCTGGCTCGGTGCTATCGGCCATCGTTATTTCAATTTATATCCGAGTAAGGTCGGCAAAGAAAAGGGCAAGAGGCAGAGGAACGATTAACACAATATTTGAGGGTCACGAATCGGCGTAATTGTCATGGTATTATGCTATCCTTGTTGTGGCAATATGTGTTGGTGATGAGTGAATGGTAATGACGGAATTGAACAAGTCAACGCGGACTGAGGCTATTATGAGAGTAATGTAAGACAATGCCGTTGTAAGAGTGGTTTATGATGGTGAAACGAGTGGTAGTGCTGCAAAACGGCCAATGATGGTTACTGCTACAAACTACATTTCGGTAGGATAAACCACTCAGTACTGCTGTTAGATTTTCAAATATACGTCACATCAGTAATGTGTTTGTAAAGCAAGTTATAGCGTAGGCCACACTTTGAAACGCTATACGTTGCAGTTTTTGATGTATTGAATGTGCCGTGGTTTATGTTACCATTGGTAAGCAGAAAGACTACGACCAGATTGTCCTTCTAGAGCAAGGCATCTCTCTCTTTGAGCCGTGTGCCGTTATAGCATTGAATGAACTTTCCAGCACAGTGCATGGGGAAAACAAAACTAATCCCTCATCATAATAATGCATCGGACGATTATGCGCATTACAATGTCAGCAGATGCCCCAGATAATAACGAAAAAAGCAAGATGAACAATTTTGCTTTATGCATAATTGAAAACTGAATTTTATCTCCTTATTATAAATAACCACGAGTCCCACTGCCGATACCAGTGTTAGACATTATTGCACATGTCAAGATGAAAAATGTTCTCATTCATCAATTGCGCCGATGATTGCTAGCCAGTAGCTGCAGGGATAACGCAGAACAATCTACCCAGGAATAGCTTTCAGCGTGTTCTGATGCACTGAACGCGATATCCCTGAGGCACAATTGATGTATACATATACCGACTATACATACCGACTATACATATACCGACTATACATATACCGACTATACATATACCGACTATACATATACTACTATACATATACCGACTATACATATACCTATATACATATACCGACTATACATATACCGACTACATATACCGACTATACATATACCGACTATACATATACCGACTATACATATACCCGACTATACATATACCGACTATACATACACTATACATACCGACTATACATATACACCGACTACATATACATATACCGACTATACATATACAGACTATACATATACCCGACTATACAAATACCGACTATACATATAACACTATATATATATACCGACTATATATATACCCACTATTCATTTACCGACTATCCATATACCCGCTATATATATACCTACTACTAACATATACCCACTCTACATATACCGACTATACATATACCGATACTATACATATACCGACTATATATACCTACTATACATATACCGACTATACAAATACCGATATACTATACACCGATACCGACTATACATATACCGATACATATACTATATATATACCGACTATACATATACCCACTATACATATACCGACTATACATATATATATACTACTATACATACCCCACTATACATATACCGACTATACATATACCGACTATATACACATATACCGACTATACATATACCGACTATACATACATATACTATATATATACACATACATATACCCGACTATACATATACCGACTATACATATACCCGACTATATATATACCCACTATACACATATACCGACTATACATATACCCTATACATATACCGACTATACATATATATACACTATACATATACCGACTATACATACACCCTATACATATACACCATACATATACCACTACATACCGACCGACTATACATATACCGACTATACATATACCGACTATACATATACCACTACTATACATATACCGACTATACATATACCGACTATACATATATACACTACTACTACATATACCGACTATACATATACCCACTATATATTATATACCCACTATACATATACCCGACTATACATATACCCACTATACTATATATACTATATATATACCCGATATACATATACCGACTATACATATAACGACTATACATATACCGACTATACATATACCTAACTATACATATACCGACTATACATATACATACACTATACATATACCGACTATACATATACCGACTATATATATACCGACTATACATATACCCACTATACATATACCGACTATACATATACCGACTATATACATATACCGACTATATATATACCGACTATACATATACCGACTATATATATACCGACTATACATATACCGACTATACATATACCGACTATATATATACGACTATACATATACCGACTATACATATACCGACTATACATATACCAACTATACATATACCCACTATATATATACCCACTATACATATATACCGACTATACATATACCCACTATACATATACCCACTATACATATATACCCACTATACATATATATACCGACTATACATATACCGACTATACAATATATACCGACTATACATATATACGACTATACATATACCGACTATACTACTATACCGACTATACATATACACTACTATATATATACCGACTATATATATACACCTACTACTATATATATCCCTATACCCGACATACATATACCGACTATACATATACCGACTATACATATACCACTATACATATACCCCTATATATATATACACTATACATATACCGACTATACATATACCCACTATACATATATACACTATACATATACCCGACTATACATATACCGACTATACATATACCCGACTATACATATACACTATACATATACCGACTATACATATACCCACTACATATACCGACTATACATATACCCACTATACATATACCTACTATACATATACCCTATACATATACCGACTACTAATATACCGACTATACATATACCACTATACATATATACCGACTATACATATACCCACTATACATATACCGACTATACATATACCGACTATATATATATACGACTATACATATACCGACTATACATATACCGACTATACATATATACTACTATATATATACCCACTATATACATACCGACTATACATATACCGACTATACATATACCGACTATACATATACCCCTATACATATACCACTACATATACCGACTATACATACCGACTATACATATACCGACTATATATACCGACTATATATATACTATACATATACCGACTATACACATATACATACATACCGACTATACATATATACCGACTATACATATATACGACTATACATATATACATATAACGACTATATATATACTATACCGACTATACATACTACTATATATACCCACTATACATATACCGACTATACATATATATACACTATACATATACATATACGACTATACAAATACCGACTATACATATACACTACTATACTACATATATACTATATATACCCCCTATACATATATACCCCACTATACATATATACCCTATACATATACATATACCCACACATATACATATACCCCAACTACCCACTACATATACCCACTATACATATACCGACTATACAAATACAGTCTCTACATATACCGACTATACAAATACCGACTATACATATAACTACTATACATATACACTATACATATACGACTATATATATACCCACTATTCATTTACCGACTATCCATATACCCGCTATACATATACCTACTAAACATATACCCACTCTACATATACCGACTTTACATATACCGACTATATATATACCAATCATTTTAACAATTAATGTGTGTGTATAAAACTATAAAGATCTTGAGCGAACAACAAGGGTTGACTCCGTCAACATGTTACTAATTATATGGTAACTGCGTGATGTAGAGAACCACGTAGAAGGCGTCAGAAGGCATTCGTTGACATTTGTCGCACACTCAGTGGCGAGACGTACGTAACGGCATCATTAGGAATCGTTCTATGGTGTTGCGTTCTGGAAACGGAATCTTGAATAAGTTAAATATTATCTATACGCCACGAAGAGAACTGCTGTTCATGCTCATGTCGCAAAAGTTGCAGGCACTCGATTGCTCAATACAGATTAACATTTTGTTCTGGAGCATACTTCAAGGTAAGTGGAACATGTCATTACTATCCGTCTATTTAGTTGATGCTAAAACGTTGTGACATACGATGGCATAGATTATGTGAATTTGCCCTAATCATGGTTGTAGGCGGTGCTTGCATTTTACATTTGTTCGCCAAGGTGAGCACCGCTAATGGTCCAATGGTACCTCGCATTATCACCATCCAAATCATCAGTCGGGAGCCGTAGGGTGCAATGCGTTTCATGCATTGCCTGAGACAGGTATCAAGCGTGATTAATTATACGAGCAGTTGGCATCCCAGTGTAGTACACATGCTTCGTGATTAGCAATAATGGAGGTACAGCGCCAAACAATTTAATGTAACACATTTCGCTGCGTTAGTCACTACACTCTCAAAATGCCTACTGTTTTACCAGCCAGGAAACTGCACTTGTTATATGATAACATCAAAAATAATGTTATTGCTATCAGTCTCTTTGGCTCCGACAATTCTTTGGTTTTTGTAAAATTCGATTAGATATTTGTGATGGTACGCTAGTTATATCCAAATATTGCGCGTCGCAGACACTACTAGCTATACGAATCTCTAGATGGGCGGAGATTGAGCAATAACCCCAATAAATGATGTAATTGCGTATGCGTAACTACACTGATGCTACTTATAACTTTTTGGTTAACAGATCTCGGGGCTGTGTTTATTTACCGAAACTGGCAAATCAGTAACGATGTGGTGTTCCGAAACAATATAGACAATAGACAATATAACCACCGAGCATTTTCGAATGATGCGTTAGAATGGAAACAAATTTACTTCAATCGTCGTACACATACCAACAAAGTGCTAATGATAATAATGCTATGAATATACTCTGTGCGTTCCCAGGTAAGTCAACATAAGTCCAATGGGCGCTATGCGGTTATCATTAGTTGCCCGATTGCATACCAAAAATGATCTGATATACACGTCTTCTTTTCAAGGCGTTTATAAGTTTACCCGTGACGTTCAGAGACTAGCTTACTTTAGCACCCAGTGATGACCACCAATTCTCGGTTTGACTCATATATTGAAAGCTTAGCATTCGTGACACTCTGTGTTTCGAATTGGTGTATACCAATGCTGCTATTCCAATTTAATTTTTTGAATGTATTGTGTTTATCGAGTGGCTTGCATCACATATCCTGTGCACTGACCTTGATGACTTGAGAAGTCTCAAGGTTGTTTTGCGAACATACAATGCTATCGCTATTAATGGCGGAGTATGATGTTATGTACCTAACGGCAGTAAGAGACACGTAAATGAATCACTATACGATTACAAATCAATAAATGTTTTGGTTTTCCCTAGCTTTACGTCTGAAGATTTCCAATATAACAGATTTAAATATCGAGTGGTAGAAAATATAAAATGGCCACAAATACCTTTCAACCATGTTGTGGTATTGCAGCCATGAAATGTACCCCATGTGACGAATGAAAAAGATTACTGCTGTTTATGCTGTTATGTACTGAATGTTTTAAATAAAAGAACTTTGCAATCACAGCAAGATTTAAACCTTGAAGTTTGTCACAGCGTTAAAAACTTATGTATTTGTACTCCGATATACGAGTATTTGTATTGTGCGATTTACGTGGAATTGTGCATAAATAACGAACGTGCACTAATAATAAGATGTATGTACTCAACAGTTCGCGATATGTCTAAACAAGGAGACAATCCCACGTGCTACAACTATGCATGTGATGGCCTGATCGAGTGAGTCGCTGTTCCATCTGTCCCCTGTAACCCCCAGACAAAACAATAGGCATGCCTAGCCACATATTAAACGGGTCTTTGCAATAATGATTAATTTTTACAAGCTTCGCAACCTATCATTGTTTGGCACCCACGGTAAACTTGGAAGTGACCACCATGTAAGTATAAACAAACCATTACTTGAGGACACGACCCTTTGTCATGCTTTATTTAAGCACGATGACGCATTCATGACATTTTAGAGCACATTGGGACCCCATTAATTTAGGGCTGATATGATTTGTTCAATAAATCCCCGTTAATGCAATAAGCGCTTGGCACTGCAATGTCTAAATGAGCCAATAGGGTATTTGATTGCAAATGGTCAACTCTGGTCCGCCTTGTAAGTTGCCTGGTTGTGATGGAAACCTGCATGTCTCTTTTTTATATCAGTTATGTGCGTGTAAGGCATTGATTGACAAGTGATTCTGGTTGGCATTAGACATATGCCGGATGACGTAAGATAGAGCAATCATAACGTATAAATCGCGGAACTGTCACACGAGAAATTGGCCAGTGAGCAATTCAAAGGGATATGGATATGGAAGCTCGCGTGTAGATTTGTGGCCAATTTCACAACAGCAATGCCAAACATAATCCTGGCTGGGCTTCATCACATAATTTTTTGTGCTACAGGTAATTCTACAAGTTACCCTAGCATTAACTTGACACTTAATGAAAGAATTTTTATAAAGCATTACTCTGCTATAAGCAAGTGTTCTGGCGAGTAAATTTTATAATAAAAATGAGACTTTTCTATTAATGGACAGTGTACCCAAGTATATCATAAGGTTGTTGGTGTCAAACAACCTACCACAGTGCAGGAAATAATGGTGATGAAGGTGTTATTGTCCTTCAGCGCGTGTTCTGCGGAGGATTGAATGACCGAATGAATCATCACTCATCAGCAGCGTCAATATTTCTATAGGGACATCCAAGAGGTATGACAACACAGTCCGTCCTATGATACCCATTGTCATGCTCGTAAAACGCGACAAAGCTTAATGAACCTTATTCAAGGCAGAAATTGCAAACACTGCTTCAATGGTGGCATGCTATCCTCGATCTCTCGAAGCATTGTACTCGCCAATGATATTGCTGTTGCTTTTGACAACAACATAAAGATATGAATGGAGAACGCACCTCGGCACCAGTGTAGAAAAGCAGATTCGCGGTTCATTTCGAACAAAACCAAGTAGTGTAATATTAAGTTAATTTCATTCTTATTCGAACTAGAAGTCGTACAACAGCAGCCTGACAAAGCCTATTGTGTTATATTGGAAAGCCCACAAGAGGCGGACAATGTCCAGCTACTTCAATGTCGGTGCCTAAACCGTTGATCACAATTGCACGTATAATGTGTAACATTATGCACCTGTAGGTGTAAGTCATGTGATTTTGAGCTACCATTGAATCTCATAAGTAGACCCGACGAATTAATGGCCTTATGAATATGCTTCTGAATGTTATTACACACGTTCATTCACTCTTTCTTTTTGTGTGCTTTCCCATTGTTACCACCGTACATACTGAATACTAAACAATGCACACGTATAGGCTTATTTGCATTCAGTCCGGTCCGAATTACTCCAGAGATCTGCTCTGTTGCATTTTCTTTGCTCCCGGTTATTAATCTTGCCCTTTAATGAGTACCTATAGCCCTATATGTTACTGCTGCGAGAAAATTATGCTGACAATAGAGCTGCTTTCTGGCGTTACAACCGTAGCAGTGAAACACCGGCCTTGTTCTCTACGTGGATATATGTATTGACACTATTCGTATTTGTAGCCAAATATGGATTTGTTATGAAGAGGTCCTTTCAATGGACATCGTTTAATCAATTCAACTTTCTACCATACTTTATAAATCTTGTTCTTGGTCGTATTAAATAAGCCACTTTTGCCCTGTGGCTTATTTCAGTTGAGTACATCTTAAATGCATGCTGCACACGCAACTATTGCAACAAGCTCATTCAACACTTGGGCGTGTGGTAATGTGCCAAATTATAAGACATAAGTTAGCAGCTCTGTCATGTATGTGCCAATATGTATGTCATGTACTCAAAAGTTGTGTGTTGTGTCGGTGTGACAGTATGTTAAGGTTATGTGTACGAAAGATATGGCAATGCCCTTGCAATGCTGCGTTTTCGCTTGCTAGATATGTACGGCTTCTCCATTCAAGCAAATGGTACTTTGCTGATGCTCAAAGTATTCCAACGAGAGTTTTTTTTTGAGCAATTCTATGGCGTTGTACTTCTCTATTGATTAGGATCAAAGGTTCTTTAATACGAAATATTGTGACGTAGCAATTATCGCCCCTGTGACATTTTCCTAAATAGAAATAATGTGCGACAGCCAATTTGCATCACTGTCATAGATACACAGGCTATGATGAGTAGCTAAAATACGACTATTTTGCTCCCCTTTACAAGAACGGCCGAAAAACTCATGTCATTTTCTCTAAACACCAAACTCTGAACATCTATTGCGCCATCCCGATGGCCAGACTATGCAAAAACACTGTGACCTGGTGACTTTAACGTAGGATTAACTGAAGACACTGATCAACGACGCGTTTGTTCTTATAGAAAAAATGATAGTTTGAGAAAATTCTAGCTGTTTCTAAATGAGGTCGAGTTCTTTAATCTCGGACTCAGTCGTTTTCATTGATCTTCGTTCAGGAAGCATTAGTATTTTATAGTATGACTTCAGTGCACAATTGCATCTATGTTACAATAATGCAACCTAAAAAATGATACGCAAAACTGATCAATTGCTTTGATGATATTGCTAATGCTAATTGCATACACATAATAGATCATAATTCAATCGGCACAAACTTGACACAACTTAAGCCTACGACAGTGGTTATGCGCACATTCAGAAACATACAATCTGTCATTATCTCAATATGTTATCATATAATGCCCAAAGATGATTATGGTTGGCGTCGCTAACTCCGTACAGATCTAATTAGCCTTTGGTAGTGCAATGTATCACCAAGTATGGTGAGTATGGTTACAGTAAGGTGGCAGTTTGAATGATGATTCAGGTCATCCTTATCCCATCTATTCAGGCCCTTGTAGAGCACATCGATCTCGCGAGTGCAAGTTTACGTAGTGTAAACACCATAAGGTGATCGCTGGTTCTGTTATGCGGTTAACCGTTAGTTTGTATCTGGATGCTATTCCCCCGCCAAGATGAAATATGAACAATTTCTCTCGCACAATGGGCTGGCCATTAAAGCAAAATCGAGGTTGAATGGCCAGAAAACTGATATTCTGTTATATATCTGAATGCCCTGTGAACGAATGATCGATCGACCAAAATGTCAATTCATTATCTCGCCCATTACAATATGATACAAACTTATATGATAGCCAATGACAATGAATTTTAAAAACCTCTCGCCGGTTAAACAAGGTAGCAAAATACCTTCAGTTGCCACGGCTCTGATTGTGTCTATATACAAAAGAGCAATATCGTCGCTCTAGGTTTCCACCATATGAATAGCCTGACTCCAAAAGGGACGGGGAGCAACACTCAATACCTACTGAGATAGAACAACTTTGGCTTGACTCAGTTGGGAAAGTACAATATCGACGTGTCAATATTGCCTTGATAATCCACATGTTTATAAGGTGAGACATTGGAATACACCTGCCCAAATAAGCTATACTTCTAGTAGAAAAGCCTCACCTCGAGATAGATGCGACATGCAGTGTTTGCAAATACTTTTCAGACATCATTGATATTTAACACTTTTTGCTTCGATGGTTGACAACGCAAATTATTTGGCATAAATCAGCATGCAATATGATATGCATGCTGATTTATGTACAATATGCCGCAATAGGAACAGCTGAACGTCTACAAGTGACGATAATGTTGACGACAATATATCAAGTGTAGGACAATCTTCAAAAAAGCGAATAAAGAGAATCTCGCCAACAGGTTAGTGTCAAGTATAGCAAGTGAAAAATTGAGGGAGCATTAATTAATACAGCATGTGTAATGTATTTGACTTTGAAGATGAGTTCCATAACATTTCTTACCAACGGTAACTTTGAAGTTTCTTCTGCGACTCTCTTGACACAGTAACCATCGAACCCTTTATATATTATCTAAGGTAATAACAAATCATATGCTGTTATTATTATTGATATAAGTGCATACAATCCACCGGATGAGAAAGTATATCTTAAGCCAAGACCACCTGAGAATGCATCGATGAGTTGTTGTCTTCCTTGACGTAGTGGTGAGCTGCGTCGCCTTTCGACTCACTGCATGTGGGTTTGCCGCACCACCTCGCCACCCCCCCCCCACACACACACACACATCGCCCAGGCGTCAAAGCTGATGGCCACATTAAATGAGGGTCTCTGAAAGGGAGGCACCCAAACTGTGCATACTTTACTGCACCACAATGTGAACAGCAAATGTGGGTCAGTCGAATATGTACCATTTATTATGCACTGTTCATGGTGATTAATTTGTATTTTGGTGAATGATTCATCTATACATGTTTCATACCTGCGAGTTGGCTTACATTTTACGTCACTTACTGTAAAGTTCCTCGAATACCGTTGATAAAATGTGGCACGACAGCTTGCAAAATGTGCATACAATGGGCACAATTAACTTAATATAGCCACACCATACCGCGCAATTTGTATCATTCGGACAAATGATAGTCTGAGAATCGACTTCACCATTGCATTCAGATCTATTATGAGTTATCAATCCTGAAATATTTTGCAATGACACTGACTTGCATAGTCCAGATCACCATGTCGACTGGACGGGTGTGGCTCAATGGCCAAATGTGGAGCGCTTTAATCAGTTCTAAAAGTCGATGAACACGTGCGCAATTAACAGCATGGTCATAGCGTATTCATTTATTTGGAACACTGCTAATTTATTGTTTGAGGATAACATTGTGTAAATATTTGATGCAAAAGTGGGGTTTTGGACGATTCACTCAATGATCTGGTCGCTTAATCATTCGCTTAATAAAACACCTTGTTCCTTTGTTGCAAGACAGTCTGGCAGACATGCTTTCCTAATTCATCTTTCGCATGAGCTGCCCATTAGGAAGGACCGGTCGCTGAAGACGAATTAACCACTCGTGCGGAATGGAGTAGAATGATATCCCTCGACGTTCCCACAGAAAGTGGTTATTACTGATAATACCAGGAAGATTTGCAGAGAAAGGTTTGATATGTCGGTGTATTTAGTCTGTGACTCCTCGTCAGGGATCCTCATGTAGGGATGTTTTATAGGAATAGTCTGCATCATTTGTCTATGCTCACCCATGGCTCCGATGTACTGTAGCATTACAATGCATACGGTTTTGCGCGTAAAGCTCTCATTTTTAGAGGTAGTTGTTTATTTGTATGGATGTATTTTTAGCAACGCCCCCAGGGCTTTGATAAAGCCGCTTTGGTGTCAGATGCTGTTTTTGTCATGGAGCGCAATATTTCGCCAAATATCCGACAGCAGTGGTCTGGCTAATCTATATCTTAACGTCTACCAGGCCCTTGAATGATGACATAATAAACAATATGCCTCATCAAGATTGGATCTATTAGCCTAGTTGTGTTATCCTGTGTACAAAATGTTGTTATCAATAATGCGCATGTTAACAGGTTAACAGTGGATGTAATGAACTAATAAAAGTGTTAGTTAATGACAATAAAATGATGGTTATTGAACGATCTGAATCTATAATGCTGCGTCGGCTATTGACTACCTATCAAGAAAAGCAAGTCCGGATGATTTCGTTATTATCATCATGCTTATCCACAATTAATCATAATTCCCTTATCACCTCGGATCAATCTTCGGTGAGTTATAGTAGATGGATTAAATTGAATTTTATTTCTACATCGATGACAAATATTGTTTTATATATGAATCAGCACCTCTCGTGACGTTTGAATCATGACGTTTGTTTTCAAACGTCATGCACATCAATTACCCAATCTATTTTTCAATCGAACGATAGGTTGCCAATTAACCTTTGGCGGTGAATGGTCAGAATATTGCTGTCGATATTTGTCATAAATGCCCATTAAACGGACGATCGAACATTTAAAATGTTAAAGTATTTAATTGACCCTTGCAATATAATACACATCGCATTCAACGACAGCGGAATTGCAAAATCATAGATCTCTAGCCAATTACAGAAGATAGTAAGATATCCTTATTTACCGAGGGTTATGTTACTCTCTCTGTACAAGCGAGCAATATTTTCCCACGTTGTCATAGCCTAAATTTAATGGAAACAAAAACACACCTGATAATCAGGTAATGTATTTCCTTGTCATGGATTGACCTTATATTCACTTATAATGGATGCAAAGAGGTTAACACGTTCCATGCGATCTGTTTCATCTAATGGCGAGAGAAATCGGATCACCATTAAATGGTCCAATCTATATGCATGCTCCACCATGGGACGTATCAGTGGTTGCATTTACACATATACGTGAGATGTCAAAATAAATATCAATTGGCTGTGAGGATTCATGTTTACAAAGGTGTACAATGTAAAAGTAAAAGCTCCTAGACACAAATTGTTAACAAACTGCAACTTATTTCAGATTATCTGCTGCTAATAAATAGATATGCACTTGGATATAAAGTAGGCCCTATCAAAGTTGATGCAGAATAATTCAGAGCTCGAACATACACAGGAGAGCAAGTACAACTTTGATCTGAGTAATCGAAAATCAATTCAGAAAAAGCAAAGATAGAGACGTTCGACGGCGTAATAAATATTCTTTGTTCAAATTTCTGACATCAACCTGTCGGTTGTTGCCTTGCAATGTTGTCCATACTTAATATAGATAAATGCTCAGTGCAATTCTGACTTAACGGACTAAAACAAAAACGGTATCAAAGATGCCAAGATCAAGAGTATGGTTTGCGACAGCATTCAGAGGAGCTGTTAGTTGCTCGAAGGTTGTGACGGTTAGTATTAATCGTGTTTATGTTGGAGCGTAAGCCCGGCGATGGTGGTATAATGTGTGTCAATTACAATAAATGCATTCATGAACGAAATTACCCATGTGGCAGTTTGACGCGTTACAACAACATAGCATAGCAATTTGATGTAACTGAAGGTCTTTTGAAGAACCAATCTACTTCTGGCACGCTACATTACCTGCTTCCAAAACATGTCTCCTGGCAACAAGCAAAGAGTGCGGCTGATCAATGTTATTGGCACTCTCTACGTAATGGATCTAGGACATTACAAAGGGCCGGTCTATGCAGACGTACTAACAACTCGTGCGGAAAGGAGCTGAATGACACCTCACAAAATCCTATGGAATTTGGTCATTTCTGATAGCACTACGAAAGGTTACATTGACAAGCTTTCAAACATCATCAGAATCCAGTATAAACACCCGCACTTGTGGGGCTCTCAGGCGGACGACACAATTATAGAAAGTGATAAACTGTATCGTCTAAGCCAAGCTGTTATTCCTTGCTGAGCACTTAAGTATAACTCGTGTGACATTCTGCTCAGCTAAGGATTTTGTTTGACGCATATTAAATTTGAAAGTTCACTATATGCGGGTATATACTTATAATTGTTCTATGTATTTCATTAAGAAAAGAAGCAACAATGGCTTCGGGGAAAAGCCCCCAGTGCACACTATTTCTGAATAGATTTTTATTGTTTTTGTTGTTGATATTGTTGCATTATGAAGCCCTCACTAAAAATCATAACGTCCACTTCATGTGTTGGATGGTGGTTAAGAATAAAGACAGTTCTGTTCCGGTCTACACGGTGTCGTCCTCGTGTGTGTGTTTCTCAATATAGTTATTTGGACATAACATAACATGGTGGCAGCAAGTGAGATCTAAAACGACCCATAGTGATTAAAAACAGTGTTTTTATCTTCCGCTAGTCAGCAGTGGAAACGACTGTCGTCTTGAGGTCAGTGACACCGGATTTCAGTGAACCGAGCAATTCACCTCCTCAACGACCCCGCTCAAACGCACATGGTCGGCGACGGATTGTGTGACTGTGGTGTTGGAATGTCGAGCAACAAAACGAGCGCAAAGTGCAAATCGCAAGTAAGATTCTACATGTGACAATATCAGGTCTAGTGATCGTGTTGGACGTTGTGGTAAATAATTGCATCGCGTCAGTGGCAGTGTGCAGTTTATCGCCCGCCAAATCATGTCGGAATCAAACCCAGCAGCAAGCGTGCAGTACGTGCACTCAAACGATCTAGCCGGTATCAAGTTGCCCTCATTCAACTGGGACAGTGACGATTTGCCTCATCAGTTTCGCTCATTCAAGCGTTATTGTGAACTGTTGTTGTCGACTCCTACGTACAGTAACAAAACAGGTCACGAAATTGTTAACTACATCCTACTGTGGTTGGGACCCAATGCTTTAGAAGTCTACAACAACTGGTCTCATCTGACAGTAGAGCAGAAGAAAACGCCAGAGTCAGTGTGGCAGGCATTCCAAGACTATTTTGAGCCCAAGGCTAACTATAGACTTGCCCGTTTTCAATTTCGCGACATTCGTCAACAGTCAGCTGAGCCCATTGACACCTTTACAACTCGTCTTAAGGTGCAAGCACGGAAGTGTAAATTCGAGGCTGCTCTCGAGGACATACTGATCGACCAAATCATTATTGGCACTGTGCACAACCCCGTTCGTAAAAAGCTACTAGACCACGATCCCGAGAAGTTGACACTTGACAAAGTTCTTGACTGTGCTCGAACATACGAGGCCACACAACAACAACTCAATCAGTTTGGGCAGGCTACGAAGGTGGATAGCATCCATCAAAAGCGAAACAACCAAAGGAAAGGACCGATTCCACATGCTGAATCGACCTCAAGGAACACATGCCACTTTTGTGGTGGGACTAGACACCGTCGGGAGGAATGTCCCGCTCGCGACCAGAAATGCAATAAATGCTTAAAAGTTGGTCATTGGGGAAAAGTTTGTCGCAGTACTGCTGCACACAGTTCTACGCAAGGACATCGCAGTGGCTCAATAAAGTACAGTACTTCAAAGTATAACAAACAGAAGCAGAAGCCTGATGTACACTCTGTTTGTGTTGAGAATAAGGATGACCCACAGTTTGAACAGTGCACATTCGACACTCTCTCCATTTCAACAGCAAGCCGGGACAAAGCATTTGCAATCTTGTGCATTGAGGCATACCCCAACAAGAAGACAAATCTACGAGGTAAAGTGGATACAGGTGCTCAAGGGAATATCCTGCCTCTGCGAACGTTCCGCAATATATACCCATCGCATGTAAATGAAGACGGACTGCCAACAACCTTAGTTAAAAGTGACGCCAAACTCACTGCATACAATGGCACTCCGATTCGTCAGTACGGTACACTTACCATCCCGTGTCGTTACGCGGACAGCCAGTGGCAAGCAACAAAATTTTATGTAACTGACACACCAGGTCCTGTAATTTTTGGATTGGAAACTTGCGAAGCTCTCAGTCTGGTGACCATGAACTGTACCATATCTCTCCAGACTGACACTGCAAACCTTGGAAAGCTGAGTGACGTCAAGTCCATGTACCCTGACCGATTCACAGGCTTGGGTAAATTCAAAGGAGAGCATTCACTAATCCTCAAGGAGGATGCTTGTCCTGTAATCCATGCGCCAAGAAGAGCTCCAATCCAGCTCCAATCTCAAATCCGCTCTGAGCTTGACAGAATGCTGGACCTAGATGTCATCCGCCCAGTGAGTGAACCTACAGACTGGGTCTCGAGCATAACATATGTTCAAAAACCAAACGGGTCTCTCCGCATTTGTTTGGATCCGAAAGACATCAATAAGGCGCTAAAGAGGGGTCAGCACCGCACCCCCACACTTGAAGAGGTCACACACAGACTCAAGGGCGCCAAAGTGTTTAGCAAACTGGATGCCAAGTCCGGCTATTGGAGCGTGCAGTTAGATGATGCCAGTCAACACCTCACTACGTTCAACAGTTCCATTTGGAAGGTTCTGTTTCCAAAGGCTCCCATTTGGCTTGAAAACTAGCCAAGACGTCTTCCAAAAGGCAATGGATCAGATACTCGATGGACTGCCTGGCGTCATATCCATTGCAGATGACATCACTGTGTTCGGTGTTGACCAAGCTGATCACAACCGCAATCTCCATCAGTTGATGGAACGTGCTCGCAAATGTGGTCTTGTCTTCAATGCAGAGAAATGTAAAATCAACCAAGACGAAGTATGCTTCTTTGGCAACATCTACGGGGAGTCAGGGGTCAAGCCTGATCCAAGCAAAGTGCAGGCTATCATCGACCTAAAGCCCCCAGCAAACGTCTCAGAACTCCAGTCATTCCTTGGAATGGTCACATACCTTGCTCCGTATATCCCTAAGCTGAGTAACGTTACAGGACCATTGAGACAGCTACTACAGAAGGACTCTGAATTCCAGTGGCATCCAGAGCATCAAGCAGTTTTCAGCCAACTCAAACAGCTCATTAGTAGAGCTGGATTGCTCTCATACTTTGATCCAACCAAGCCAGCTGTATTGCAAGTTGATGCGAGTCAAGAAGCCCTCGGCGCCGCACTCATTCAAGATGGTCACCCAATCTTGTTTGCCTCAAAAAGTTTGTCTGACACCGAAAAGCGGTACGCAAACATAGAAAGAGAGCTACTTGCATGTGTATTTGGAGCAGAACGCTTTCACACATATTTGTACGGCAAACCATTTACCATCGAGTCAGATCACCGTCCACTGGAGATGATCTCAGCCAAAGCACTCACATCAACCAGCCCGTTTACTACCAGGATGTGGCACGTAAAAACTGGCTCCCCGGCAAGGTTATTGGAATTGGCCCCGAACCACGTTCCTATACAGTGCTATGCCGCACGACAGGTCGCCCTCTAAAACGCAACAGAATATTGCTGCGACCTCGACCCATAGCCACTGACACTTACACAAGCCCAACTCCGTCACCACCAGCTGCACCGATAGTTGCCCCACCTACTCGACAGCCAACACAGGATAACCCCGTACCTGATCCCATCTCCACACCTACTAGTAAAGTGAATCACAACGCAACAGTCTCCTCACCTGCGATACAGAAAAGTGGAAATACTACAATACCTACACCACGTCCCAAGCGAAATGTCATGCCTCCACGTCGTCTCATAGAAGATATTTAATCTAAATACATATTCATATTGTAGCAGAACCAGATAGTATTGTTTTGTATGAATGTCAACTTGGGACTAGATATAAATTGTATGTCATTTTATTGTAACAGGCAGACTGCTACCTTTTTGTTTGTGACTGCAGACAAGCAACTTACATAATGTCTGTCATTGATGATTTCTTAAAAGAAGGGGGATGTTGCATTATGAAGCCCTCACTAAAAATCATAACGTCCACTTCATGTGTTGGATGGTGGTTAAGAATAAAGACAGTTCTGTTCCGGTCTACACGGTGTCGTCCTCGTGTGTGTGTTTCTCAATATAGTTATTTGGACATAACATAACAGATATAATCCCTTACCATAAGCTGCTTTATCAATGGAAGTTCCAGTGGCGCAGTTTGCATCAAGGATTCCCGTTTTTGTTGGAATTAAACACGAAAAATTACATCTCAAGCACTATCAATCATTTAAGTTTTGTTCGTTTCACATGTGTGGTTGTCATCAGTCTGGATTATGTTTTGGACAAATGTACATGTCAGTGATTTTTCAGCTGTGGCGTTTGGTTACAAAGCAAGCTGCTTTCGATAGCGGCTTACAATGGACAACACTAAGTGATAATGACGTCAATTCATAAGTTCAATGTGTTCTGTTTATACGAATTATCGACAAGTATAGAGTAGCGCATGGAAGCTGAGTTCCTTACTCAATGGCTGCTGGTCCAGTTATCCTCCAATATGACGCTCGTAATCAAACTAATGAGAGACCGCGTTTGCCAGTTATTTCCCGATAGGTGGCAGCACAGAGCAATGTGGTCCCAAGCTCAATGCGCTTATTTCAGCGTTAATACAATAGATTCGTTTCCATGTTGTTTCACTTCGACGAACAATGCTTGCTGTCGGCACTGCGTCACGCGATCATGTGATATTGATAGTGACGTATGATCCACCATGCGGACCAGATTTCTCCAGGCATAATCTTTGTCTGTTATATGCTATGTAACTAGCGGAAGTGAATCGTCCCCACAGCTGCCTAACATGATGTGTATTGTTTGTTCAATGTGAATGTGGATAAGAGGATATCAAATGTATCTGTGAATGTCATATTCAGGGTGTGATATTATAGGAATTACATTGAACGGTCTTATCTCGGTGGTCTTATATAGATGTCATTTTATAACATGAACTGATATATTTAATTTATGATATTCCTTCACTTGAATACTCTCAATGTTGTGAAGACGAAATTGTTTTGTAACCTAATCGTGTTTGTCTCTTTCATTAAACAATGTGACTGGATTTTCACTGAGTTCATGTGTTATAATTTTAAAGAACACCAAAATAAATAAAAACACTTTGGTCTTCAAGTATATCGTACATTCCACCACAGAAAACATGCAACTAGAGGTGTGAGCAAATAACTAGTTATGGAAAATGGTAATCAGTGCCGAACACTACACAAACACAGTAACAGAAATTGTGAAAATACATGGAATCAAACGCAGTATCTTTGAAGTAGTCCCATTAAAAGTCCTCTAACAACGCAACCAAATAAATAACGCGAAGAAATAGAGTCGATGTCACGGGTCACTGGAACAATTTCTGTACTCTCAGACGTAAACACCACGTGTTGACAAAGTCGACTGTTTGTACAAAACAACTGGCCGAGAATCTGGTAAAGGTAGTCATGTTGGCTTTTGAGGGTCAGCTGGTTGTTCACACTGACCAGGTATAGCACTGAGGCAGGGGTGGCTGGTTTGTCCCTGGTCCTGTAGGGACATCTGGTGAGGTATCAAGGTAGGTTTGAGTGTCGGACCCCACAATGCCACGAAGCCTGATTTTGGCCCCAGTTGAAGTTGCTGTTGTGTTCTGTTCATAAACTTCAGGACAGCAGAAATGATGGCAACACCTTCAATGAACCACAACCGTATTGAGTAGGTTATTACAAGCAGTTTTCTAATCATCCCCATACCTAGCTATCTGCTTCTACTTAACTAGGTGGAATGGGTAGGAAGCACTAACCCGGTGCTCTTGTTATTTATAAAACAACTGCATCAGAATATATGATTAAAGGGGAGACGAAATTGTATAGAGATATTTATAAGAAAAGGGGCAGGGTGATTAAATGGAAAGGAATCGGGTCAGATTAATGAGTCATCGCAACATAAACATTTAATATACGGATCCTGGCTTAACAACCGATTACAATTTTCCGTCCGCTATATGCTTCACATTTCGTTTCGTCCGCTCTATTTTCTATTGCTGTATGGTCAGATGACCGTACCCATCCATTAGTGATGAATTTCTCCGAGGTTATTATCAATATAAGTCGGAAGGTTTCGGTACAAAATAACGCATGACTCGATGTTGAGCAATCTTCTATATAAACCGTGTGTATGAGATCACTGAAAGCGGGCGAGGTACTGCATTTCTCCGTGCTTCCGCTTAGCGGAATAAAAAATCGCGATCTCTCATTCAGTTAGCTTCTTACTTTGCGTGAGACGTCGTAAACAATATTTTATTGATGCATTGATGATCCTTTAAATGCATCTCAGTTCATAATTTTGAAATATAAAAGAACATTTAAATATTATTAAAAGTCATGGTTATTGGTTGTCATAAACAGCACAATGTATAAAAATACAAGTTGCAAGGACGCAAGCCAATCATGAAACAAGCAAACGCGACCATTTCCACAATGCTGAGGTACATATGATATTGTCCTTGCGTTGTAAGTGATGTTAGCTTCGGTTAAATACTTTACTACTCATGGTACCATACACGTTTCTTTTCCACCATGCATTTTAGTCCATCATTAATCGTGTGACTACGATCAAATATACTGGCATTTAACAGATGCTATTGCTGCATAAGTTAACAGAAATCAAGTTCGAACAACATGTAAGAATGACCGTCATCAGGTATATTTCTGAATATAACAAGCATCAAAAGGAAATATAAATGTGAAGAAACTGCTCCTCACATCCATGCGTATGCAATATTCAGTGAAGTAGCACATATATGCATATCCCATAGGACAAAAAAAAACGTGAGTAATCAAATAACCTCTCGACCTCAACACTGCTTTCTTCATTGCAGAGCTGAAGGGCGATTCCATCGAGTATGATTTAATGCATGAATCATACAGGGCTGGTATGGCGCCATTGCTTAGAAAAGGTTGTTTCCTCAAGTCATTACCCAATGGCAACCTAGTGCACATCGACATTTCCTCTGTCAGTGTGTCGGGCTCGATTTAGCACAATTAAAAAAATGACCAAATATGATGCTGTCACTATTGTCTCCTGTTCAATACACGATTATCCACTTCAGCGCGCCGCTCAAACTATTGCTACGTCTTCACTAATGCTATAGATTAACCCTTACCCTTTAAGTTTCTATCGCACATCCACTCATAAGATGGCATTAAACATCACATGTCCAACTTATCTCACCGCTCTATATACAATTATCCCCAAATCCTTCACCCACACCT
Source organism: Urechis unicinctus (assembly GCA_034190875.2). Lineage (NCBI taxonomy): Eukaryota > Metazoa > Annelida > Polychaeta > Xenopneusta > Urechidae > Urechis > Urechis unicinctus. Next base: position 52,322,534 of record CM067342.1, read on the forward strand.
GCGATTTAAGTACGCAGTCTGGCAATAAGCCATTGCCTTCCTGTGCTGTGTTGTTTCAGTTAAAGCTCCGTGAACTTTTCATGACAACTCGGTGAAATAGGACTGGACCTGCTGACGTTAGCCTAATGTGTATAACGAGCGCCATCAACGCATCGCACTTGCCAAGGGGATAGTATTCTTACTACATTACCGCAAAAACCTACATTCGCTTTGCAATGATATATGAGCAAATGGCATCGAAGCCTAATGCAAACACTAAGGTGCCACTGGTTGCGTTGTAATTCAACAACTTGCATCCATAAAGCCCAACTTCTTAAAAATGGTAAGTACAGTATTGCATGGTGCAGAACGATACGTTGGAATGATCAACAGTCTATGACTCTGTGGAGCATACACGCTAACACACCTTTATTTCCAGTTTCCCACGTGAGAGGTCTCCGATATAAACATTCAGATTCCTTAGCACAGCGCTGTCTAGCAACCTGCACAGTGTGTATATCAATTAGTAATGAATACCCCGTCACGTCAACGCTTATGCCATATTCCGTATCTCATATCTACGCCTAACCCAGCGGTAACGCTAACCTTTAGTAATTAAATGACCTCCCTGCATTAGCACAGCCAACATCCGTCTGGGGCTGTTGCATGCCGCGTTCGAAAACCATCCGCTGAATAGAATATGAAAGTCATTATGTGTATCTATAGGGCACCAACGCGTCGCTGAGCTACTATATTGAGCGTTAATAACGCACGCAATACATTCTTATATTTTGAAAGCAAGTGTAAGGTATTTTGCACATTCCAGATATAGCAGTTTGTTTTTCAGTGTGGACTAAAAGAGTTTTGAGTTTGGGATATCGTTTTTATCTTTTTAGAGTTCAGTAGTAATCGGGCGGTGTCGATAATAAAAAATGTGACATATAAAGAAATCAGAAAAGATCCTGACTATATAAATATATATCAGAATATATCCGTATATATATATATATATATATATATATATATATATATATATATATATATATATATATATATATATATATATATATATATATATATATATATATATATGACTGAAAAGTAGGATGAGTGCTCCATTTCGTCACCAGTAGCCTCTAGAAGCCATAACATTGTTGCCCAGCCATATATCGATATAATATCCTTCCCGTCTTTTGTTGTTGGGCTAAAATATGAGCTGTAGCTAGAGGGCAGAATACACAGTACGTCAGCAAAGAATCAGTAAATGGTTGTAAACACGCATTTTATTGTTTGGCGATTCGGAAAATTGAAAAATGGGGTATAACAATCTGAACCTATCTGAGAGATAAGGTGAGGCATGGAGTATCCAATTGTATGTAATAATCTCCCACGGCATTCATCATTCATGCATTTCAATATAGTTAAACGTTGATACTTGATAGAGAGATATGCTCAGTGTACAATCATATTAAACGAGCATGTTGTTTATGCCAGCTCGGAACCACATCAATGCTATTAAATAGCTTACCGACATTTTCAATAAGACGCGTAAATAGCACTCGATATATACTTTTGTGATTTTGATTGTTACATTGTTACCTCTTATCAATATATCTCTTCGATATCCAAACTTTTTTTTTTTTTGAAATTGCTAAAATGATAGACTGATCGTCCGGGGAACACGTTGGATGATGACTGGATGCAAATGGGTACATTTTATTGTTAATAAATCAACACAAGGGCTTCAGCGCGCAAAGCTCTTTTGTCCCAGCCTCGGGTTATAGTCGCTGCCTAACTTCTTGGCTGTCCAGATCGGCTTCGGCCGTGGTATTCATTGCCTGTCGAACGTATGGCTGGGGTGTTCAGCTTGGTCCGCTTGGTCATTCAGCTAGAGATAATACTTCTCCAGAACCTTTAAATACGGGTTTGCTGTAGACACATGACGTACATGGATCGATGTTTAACGCCAAAGTTCACTATATTTTAGAGCATGTGTTCCTATTTCTATAGATACACTCATGATATAAGTGATACCATTGATCCCTCAATTCGTTTTACCGTTGTCATAATACCCGATTGAATTTTCGCTGTATTGCCGGCATTATGTTCATTGCGAATTAAATGACCCTCGGCGACCTTGCTCTGACCATAGCAACATTTTCCTATATATTGCTAGACAATAAAGACAATATTTAGAACTCACAATAAAAACTAATCCATCTCGTTTACCCTGGTTTGATCTCACATCTGTTCTACGCCAATATTTATTGTTGCTATATCTATAGAGGGAAGGCCCACATTAGCGGCTGGGTTATCCTAGAATTGACTAAAATCATTTGTAGAACACCGTGCAACTAACTTGCCGTGTGGTTGGCCAGTGATAGAATCGATACTCCTCCCCCATCCCAAACCTATGTCCCAGGGAGTTTTTTCAGCATTCCTGTGCGAGAGCATCGAAATAATTTCACTGGCCACTATATATTAATAACCAGGTTGTACGTGGACAGCTGGGCAAAGGTTATGCAGGCATCCTCGCAGCATTTATCTCATGTGTCGAAATATTAACCAACAACTTGCTGTTGACTAAGGAAACTAAGATTGAAGCTACTGGCGACAACCACCGTTGTTCTCTGCGTACCAGCGACATACATGGTAATATTGTACATAACTTCATCTGCACAATTACTTTCTCAACGGAAATTAGTGTGGGAAAACGTTAAAATGTGATCACATTCACAGTCCCACTATCGCCGCTCGCACCTCCGATACAGAATAATGCGCAAGTTAACACGATTTTATTAATATAGCCAAAACAGCATGCGTTGGGAGTGAGATATGAAAATTAATATTAGTGGAGTCCCAAACGATATTGTAAGGCCGATTTAAACATCTTCTCATATACTTACATCGAAGAAATATCCACCAAGAGAACACAATATATGCAACACAATACTTTCCGCCGCCAGAGCAATTTGTCGACTTTTATCAGAGCCACCAGCCATATTTCCGTTAAACAGTAGGTTACCGCATTTTGTCAATAGTGACGATGTTCTCGCTAAATAATCCTGACAGATACAGGAGAAACTATGCTATATTTACATTAAGACCTAACGAGATTTTACTTTTGCAAAATACCTATGTTTTGGTAACAAATATAGTCTGGTAGATTTCTTTTGTTGTCACAGCATAATATGCGTCCCACACGGATCTTGACATCCGATATCGAATATCATCTATATCGAACCATTTTATAGCCGACTCACGGTCGTAGTTTGATGCATTTCCATTCGACATTGGCATATAAAAGTGAGGAACGACAAAATCCAAGCAGCCAGCAACAGAGTCACTAACACATGCTAATTGTACATACTATGTCATGTCCGTGCAACGCTTCAAGTAGCATATGACGTGAACCTGAAGTTAATTGACTGTGTTTAAGACCCGCCCCACTAACACAAACGCAAGATAAATACATTTAAAAGGCTTATATGATAATGAAATTTTTACCCATTGATATTACCGGTTTGCAAAACAATATTTGTTGTCTGTTGATCATACACAAACCGAGTAATTACTGGAAGAGTTCTTATCTTCATACGCTTCAGACCCACTGTATTCACATATTGCACCATTGGTATCAGACGGCTTCCCATGGGAGTTGTTTGATACGCAGTCACCAACGATGTGTGAATGTTATATGTATAGCGGCTACATCCCTTCCATGTAATCTCAAAGCAATACTGATTGCGACAAGCCTTTAATGAAATTACCCTTCTACTTCATTATTGAATTAGATGCGTATGAAGAATGCAAATTTATGGGTTAAAGCCATTCGTCTCGAGCGGGTAGCTGTATTGAATTGTATAGAGCCTATATGCACAATGAATAGCAATGAGGTCCCCATGGCGAGTGAATGATGCATGCCTTTGATGTAGATGTCCCTCCGAGGAATCGCCTGTTTCCTCATGGTAGATCCACAGGATTGCGACGCAAACGTCGTCAATATATTTAAAACGCAATTGTGTTGACAAGGGGCACTACTCATTCGTTTTTTTGGTCAAATCGCTAAAATTACTAGATGGCAAACATTAGCTAGGTATATGGAACTTCCGTTGCCTTTACACATGTGTACATAACTATGCACAAAAATTATGAAAGGGTCGAAAGCAACGCATGCTATAAAAATCATCATTTACCTGATTTCTCGCGCAAATACTTCCCAATTTTCGATTCGAAGTGCTTATGCCGTGTGTCATGATTAGCCTAATTTGCATGATCCATCTTAGTCAGTATAATGCTCCACAGATACTTTCATGACAGAAATGTTTATTTGGTTTATACTTTAAGCAAGTCAAGGTAGAAGGGCTGATAGAGTAAGTTAACTAAATCATACCCTGGCGAGTTAGATGATGACGCTTAATCCATCATAATTAATATCATGACCTCTAACAACAAAGCTCTCTTTATACATTCCAAGCTACACATGTATATACAATATGACATTTCGTAATTAGGGTTGACATCAGTCATTAGTAAATATATTTGTCAGTATTTGCGTCATTTTATTGGTGTCAACCGAACACACTATAGAGCTACAAGCGTCGATGGCTAGTTTATGTATAGATTTATAAGATGAATCCGATTTGGCCGATTATATTAATAAATACAAAGTTCATTGGCACCTTGATATGACCACATGCATCAAAAACAGCTTCCTGTTTATAGCTATCAAACTTTTGCATTGGACTGGTTGATTAATGAGCTTCATATTAAGCATCTACACTCCTTGTTCTTTACAGATATTAGCTGTCATTTTATTTGCGGTGGATTAGGCGAGAAACTCGTCAAACAGCTCCGTATGCCTTGGTCTCAGACAGTTAAGTAAGAATATTTAAATAAGCTTTGCAGAAACTGTATTACAGCAGCTCAACTTCAATCACCTATGAAATGCAATTAGACCACCCTCACTAACTTTGTTAAGAAGCACTTAACATTCACAGCACCTCATTAACAAAGTTAACAAGCCAACAAATTGATGCGCCATCTGAGACTTCGATTCGTGCATATGTATGTATGCTATCTCCACATATAACAATGTGGCGAAGCAGTGCGTATGAAGCAAGCAGTACATCTGCCTCTGTTTATCATTCAATGCTACACTTCACCACGACCAATCAAGTTACAGCCACATTCATCACCAACTACGGGATCTGGTTAAGGCAATAACATTATATTAGATAAACAGTCGCGAGAGCCCAGAATGCAATAAACTGTAGTCGCAATGTAGCAGTTAATGCGTACCACACATGCACGAAGTCAGCGTAGTGAACAAACTAGGAATTTACATAACAAATAGGATTCCAAACGCGGACACATCACAGACTGGCATGTAGCAGTCCTGCTCAAATCGAAGAGCTTGCAGATATGCTAAATGGGCTTACTCGCAACACAAATCCCCATTACTGCATCCGATAAGCGATATGTAAAGCTACGAGACGATTGATCCCATCTGATATTGTTGATTTCATGGCAGATTCCAAACATTATATAAGCGCCATGCATGTTTAGATAATCCTTTTTGTACAAGACATTCACCAGGTTCCAGTATTCTCGACATTCAGATCAACCACTCGTTTTATCGTATTATCGTGCCACTGTAGTTACTGTATTCTGACACAATGAGGCTAGAGGTATTTGCGTTCGGGGGCTCGAGCTGTACAGATACTTACAGGAACCTACGCTGGAGGAATGTTTAATCGTTTAATACTCTTGGCAAGCCGAGGTAGAAGGGCTAAGCCAGTGAGATTTAATACAACCCAGACTGGTCAGATGATGACGGATAGCCCCAGGCAGGAATAAAACACTGCTTAATCCATCATAATTGATATTATGCTCTTTCAAAGGATGTAAGCTTTATTAAGAACGAGGTTATCATTCGGTATGCATTTCACGCTGTATCTATACATACATTGTGACATTTTCTAATTGTGGTAGTAGTATAGAGAGTGCGGTAACTATCCGGGTCACCTCATTACTTATCGCAGAGACAAACAGATTTTCTCTTCTTGGAGTGATATTTTCTCTACTTGGAGTGATGTTGTCTCTTCTTGAGGGATTTCTCTCTATTTGCAGCTATATTCTTGTCCAACTAGTCAAAATTGTACGGGTACACCTCTAGTACAGCAACCCCAGAAAAGACATGTATACAGGCAACGCAAAAACAAAGACTTCGCAAACCACAGAGCCAAACACCCTATGTGTACCCCCTTTTGAACAAATGCGAATACATAGGTATATACCATGCCAAGAACAACCCTACCACAAGAAGCCTATACCGAGATACGATCATTTCTCAAGCAAGGTACGCAAAAATCCGTGGAATAGCCCCGAAAATGCTCCACCTCCAAATACTATTCTAGACTCCAAAGGCCGCCCAGCACTGCCATCTTTCGAAAAACGAGCGGAGAACTTGGATCTGCTAGAAAAGAGGTTTCCCTACTTCTATCCAAAAGAGAGCTAGATTCCCTTGGGTTTGGCATCTACGAACGATACCAGATACCAAAGAATATTTTAAAAATATATCTTGCAAGCTTCCAAGAACCAGTCCAGGCAGACCATATTCTCAACTTTGTCTACCTGTACAACCGCCAACCCAGCGGCGGCAAGCTTCATATTGTTTCTTCGAGGCCCCAAAAAGCAGGCAAACCACACAGCAAATGCAATGGCGATTGTTTCCAAATAGGCCCATCTCCACGGATCTTCGAGGATCCAGATAGTACTTGCCAATGTGGGGCAACAGACCACTGAGTCGATGCCCGTTGTGGAGCCACCGCAATATTGTATGCGAACCCAGAAAAAAACCATTGCCACATGTAATCTTAGAGACGATAGAAATCCGTTCTTGCATCCGAAACATCCCGAATCTCTACGACAAAGAATGCCTTGTGTGGTGCTCACGATACACATGGCTCGTTGGGAGTCTGGCAGAGAACTGTGGATGCCAACAAAAGGACTGCCACTGGAGATGTCTCGCAGGAGAGGACAGATAAATATCCAGAGCTTTTCAATTTGCCACCAGGCCCATCGCCTCCGCCAATGGTTCCTAGATGGGTTCCAACCTCTTCTATATCGTCTTCCAGAACCGACAAATTATCGTCTATTTCCTCCTCTGTGGATTCCGCTATATCGTCTACCTTTTTTTCTCTATATTTTTCTCTATATTTTGCATTGTAAAGTAGAAATCGTATTCACTAGGTATGCAATATCGTTGCGCGGGGTGGAATGGTAGTTGGGTGGGACTACTTTCGAAATCCATAGTAGTAGACTTTTGGGGGAGGGCCAGCACCCTTTTGGATTGCTACTTGCGTTGCCATGTTCAGCACGATGCTTTGTCTTAGCTTGTGGCCCTGTAGAATTACAATAATGTTATACGAAATGTACTCTCATCGGTCCAGAAATGTCAGTTCTGTATGATGGCACCACGAGAACATCACTGAGTTAATCAGCAACAGCAGCATCAACTGTGAAGTGAGGCGCTTATTCGGAATGCTAGATAATTTTTCGGTAGCGCCTGGGGTGGCCTATAAGAAAGCCTATTTCTAGTTTAATCCTTGAGATAACATATACTCCTCCTGTTCTTTGTGGGCCATGTGACTGAATCAGTAGACACCGTTTCTTGAGCGGAGACAACTCGGAACGCAATGCACAAAATGTAATTGCACTTAATACACGATTTCTGTATTCACTTGCACATAGAAATCATTGTATCGAATCGGATCTTTTGAGAAATCAGCTGGAAAGCGCTCCTTTTTCCAGCTTTAGCATTTGCGTCGGTGACTAATGCGGGGCAAGTGATGCATCATTAGGAACTTTGATGCACTCCTGATACTCATGGTGTATTGGTACGCCATCTGAATACCAATCGACCCAGCAGTATTTGCGACAGGACGGTTTCGATCGCAGGACAGTTTATATCCCCCGCCACACTATCGAGATGACAGTATTGTATATTGATGAATGCGATGCCCTGAGTAGTTTGAGCCGAATGAGTATATTCTTACATTGTTATGTTTAATGTTAGGACCTGAATATGAGTACGTGTACTCGCTGATAGGTCATTAACAATGTTTGATTTGAGCGCTTTTTCGCCCTTCAATATCCAATCGATGAATGTCTAATACAGCATGAAGCTAAACATGACTGACGCTTACTTTATTTTAAGAAGCTACCATAAAATCAGCAGAAGCACAGCGGACTGCTGATCCAATGTCTCCAAGTTTGGCGTTTGGCTATTATTGTTGAAGATATTAAGTCTTCTTGTTGGTTGAGGCGACAATGCCCCCGGAGTGATAAAATAAATCTGTAAAATTCCTAGAGGCTCTAACGAAAAATACAACGTTGCTAACAGGAGGCGGTATTTCAAATTTTCATCAGGTGGAGGCGCGAGTAAGCTCTCTCACCACAGCCTATCAGGAGCGAATGCTGATTCTCGAGAGATTGAGTGTCGAACGTAGTTACCCTCACCAGACTATTGTTAGCGTATAAAACACCTCGTCCACTGGAGATTTAGTGATATATATAGCATCTACCTTTTTATCGCTTGTGAGCCGTGTATAGCCTGCTGATCTACTGCCATGATCCGCTATAAATAGTCGATATGTGCATCATAAGGACATTTGTGGTACCATAGGTGAGATCCACGTAACATAAGTCTTATTGAGCTTATGTGTGTCAGAAAAAAAATCAAAGCTGTAAAAAGTGTAAATGTCGCATTTTCAAGACTTGAATGGTTTAGTATGCACGACCCTTGTGTATCGACCTTTGTTGTACGACACATGTCCTGTTGTACGAGAATTGGAATGTAGAGGAGCCGTGGAACGCAATTTTGGCTACCGCCTGAGCCATTCTGACAACTGCACAAATGGCTACTAAGCCATGAAATGCAGTTCCATCGCTGTTACAACAGCTATGTCGGCCTATTAATAACATTGTAATTCTGTTATGTATTATCGAGGGATCGGCACATTTGTATTGGCGCTGGAGACATCGGTATGTTTTGTCTTATATTGCGAGGCTGTGTTCAGTAAGAGCTTCATATTATACATTATCGGCCAAATGGAGAAGCTTACGAGGCCTGACGTGATGTATGTTATATATCACTTTGTGATGTGTCTGCTTTCGTAGGTTTGATCTCCTTGTTGGTCGTATAAAAAGGTTTGTAACCGAAATGAACTAACGCTTGTAACACCCTACTTGATGTATAGTTTCCCCAATCGTGTAACAACGCCGACGTTAAGTCATATGCATAATCATCCGCGTTTAAAAGTTCGAGTATTCTTGTCATGCAGACCGACCAGTTTATCTTTATATTCGTGCAGATGCAATATCTATTTATTTAGG
>CM067342.1:52336911-52404411 GCA_034190875.2 Urechis unicinctus
ATACATACATACATACATACATACATACATACATACATACATACATACATACATACATACATACATACATACATACATACATACATACATACATACATACATACATACATACATACATACATACATACATACATACATACATACATACATACATACATACATACATACATACATACATACATACATACATACATACATACATACATACATATGACGCCTGCAGTTTATTGTGTTAGAATGACTGACAAGAAATGTCTTGAGGTTAGATTTTATTGGGTCAAGCGTATTTCACTGGCAGATATCGGTTGGAAATGCGTTCCGAAAACGGCATCACTCAACGATTTGGCAACGTATGAAGATTCTTGGTATCATATGTTAGTTCATAGATCGAAGTCCCGTTGCAGGTATGTATTCAGCAATAATTTACTGTGCGTAGCTTTGCGCGGTTATATATGCATAGTAAGTAATTGTTCTGAGTCGGGGTCCTTTCCATCGTTTGGGGCCTTTACCATGTTCTGGCTTCATTACGATATATCACGTCATTGAGCTATCACGAGAAGTCAACCAAACTCTTGACTTATCAACTTTATTGATTAGCCTGTAATACATTGTTACCATGAAGCATATATATCATAACATGAAGCAACCCTTAGTATAAGCCTCCAAATGGTTGGAGGTCTGAAATTCAGTTTTCTCGCGTTTAATGTTTGATTTATGATCTATCAAAACGCCAAGGTTAGTCAATACACCTGCGTCTTTTGTCTATATGCTCACGTCCTCTCCACAAAGCGCGATAGTAAGGAAGTAAAATTCATTAGGTTTTAATATCATGCAAAGGAAATAACTGTCGTAGTTAAAGTATCACACTAGAATCAACAAAAACAGCAATTATCCCAGCCTCACTTTGATTATTTAAAACAAATAGCTCTGATGGCTAATTGACCTTAGAGGCAACATCGATTTCCGTCAACCGACTTCAATGTCTACTTTTTCAGCAGGATAACTTAATATGCGTTATGATTTTAGGGTTTTTGAGCTCAGTTCAGTTGCATATTTGCAGCACTTCGATCGATGGACGACCACATGATTGCTTGCACCGCGACAAAAATGAATACGTTTGGGCATCAACTGGAAAAGCTTTTTTTTTTAACAAATCAACTGCGCTTACGTGATTCTGTAGAATATAATAAACTCCAACCAGTGAAAATATGCAGGGTTAAAGGTCCTCCACGTGAGCATTGGTATCGTGTCTAGTGCACTCTGCTCATCCGAATAGAATCTATTCGGCTCAGAAATTGAAAACGGACTTTTGTCCTTCTTTCTGCATAAGGACAAATAACGACCTAAATGCGGCCTCTTACTGGTTATACATCAGTGGTCATCCAATATTAACTGCCACATTCGAAGAGTAAACAAACCCTGTTTTTATAAATGCATAATTATTTAAAGTGAACACCAAAACTACCTGGCAGAGCTAAATTATTGTGTAAAGTATGTTGCTCGATGACTTAAGAAAAAACCCATCTACGATATCTTGCAGATGAAAACACATATTTGTTACACGAGGTTGCAATAGTTATGAGCATGTTGCAGACAAAACTAGCGACACCTATGCTTACTTTGGCTATATCATTTGATCACTAAACTATTTGATGAGGATGCCACTTAATCAGGATGTCAAAAAAGTCCGGAATAGAAGTGACGCTTACTAAGCGGCCGGAAATTTATCGACATGGACAGTTCACATATCTATATTGCAAACCCACATACCAAAACACATTTGTATGCTTTCCAACGACGTTCTTCTCAGGTAGTTAAGTCAAATGATGTGCCACTGATAGGTTGGCCGTCCGATTCAGCACACACATGTTGTTTATATATAGCAATATGAAGACCATTAAATGTCATCATTATCAAATACAACTCAAACTATTACATTTGTCGTTTCAACAGCTATTGGCATGTGCATTAACACCGAGAAACTTGCATTCTATAAATACCTAGCCACAGAATGTGTCATCCATCGCTCTGATTATGTAGCTAAATCGACACAGCAATCAATCTGGAGCTAAGTTACTGACATAGGGTATTAATATTCAATCGCTGATGAACCAAATAGCAGGATGGTAATATTTGGTCAAAGCAAAGCCTAATATCATATTATGAGACTTCATTGTCTGTGCTTTCATTTCGTGCGTGGCTTATAACCATAAGGCGGATCATAAGTCCAAATTATGTCTACTTTGATCAGTTTTATGCTCTACAGTTAAAACGAAGCTCCACGCACTATTTGGCTTCGCAATGTAATTTTCCTTGATACGAACGATAACAAAGTAGAATACTTGTCCGATTTTAATACCGTTAAATAAATGAATAATCGCCGGTATAAAAATCCTTTTTACAATTATAAGGGCTTTCGCTTAATTGCTGATGCAGAGGTTGCTCAATAATGCGTGTCTCAATAATTTCACTTCAGTGAAAGAACAAAATTAACTTTGCATATATTTGGCGGGGACATGAGTAGTCAACCACGTCACTTTGTCAGTATTGGGAGTGGCAGAAATATACACTGGTACCCTCCAAATAAAATCAAAACATACTTTAGAACTGAGACTGCGCAACAAGGAACAGACTCTGTACAATTCGATTCACCTGCGCAAGTAAAATAACCAACTAGGTGAAGCAGGGAATTAAGACGTTAAACATCACTTTCAATATCGGCGAAGGGTGAAGTTGATACTGCATCTTTTCGTACATAGCTTCGTCTACTCTGCATTTGCATGTAGCTGTTAGACAGCAATAAAACCTTTCAAATGGGACCGATGTCTAATCTGATATAATTGACAATATCTAGCATTTTAGGTGGCATTACATTCTTGGCATGGCTGACAATGAGCAGTATCATGTTTGAAAGCACTTATTGTCATAACTATCTACAGTGCATTTTTCTAACCCCTTGTAGCTCACCAGCAATGCCACTGTGAATTCTATGACTGCTTTAAAACTTGCAGCTGTCTCGGCGGACATCTACGCTCTTATCAATATGACTCAGCTGTCAATGGGAGAGCCTACCTACCTTAGTAGGCGTTGTGGAGTAGTGAGTAGCGTCATTAAGTTATCCGAAAGCATGTAGTGTTTGATGACTCAAGTCCAGAGTATTCATTTGCGTATTTCGCTGCTATTGAACAACAATGTCTGCGAGGTTCGTGATAAAGCTACCTCATGGCAGTAATAATAAATTGAAGTGTCACTAAAGCAATGTCTTAAGCGATCTGGGACATAATGTTGTGAAGGTAGCTTCGTTGACCAGACTAAATATATTGCTTCTGTGCAACAGCTAGCATCATTACCAACCTAAAACCATCGTAGAGAAAAATGTACAGTCACTATGCTCTATTACTCCCTATTGCACACAACCACTCGTATCAATGTGATAAGCCCCCATTGTCAGATAACACGCTGCTAAGGTTAGCCTACAACCGCGCATGAATCTTTGCATTGTATTCCTTCAAAGCAACACAGATTGAATGCGAATCAAGTCAATTTTGAGATGTCTTCATATATGCTAAAGCCAGCACGACTAGACATTTATGTTGCTCTCTGGAGTAGACAGTTTATGGCAATTGACTATAAAATGTTTCATGTTGAACAAAGTGACAGTAATTTGAGTAATGGAGAAATTACCCCTGTGTGCATTAGTGCAGGGCGTAAATGTTATCGGTGTATTTATTACTTGATTTTTCGTCGATGTGATTCTTATTTTGTTTCTACCGAGGCTAAGTTGCTACAATGACTCAGTTATAACCATTGCTTAATCATTAGGAACATTGTTTTACAAAAGGATGCACCCATGAACGATTGTGTCGAATACTGACGCATGTTACAAAAATTATTGCGAAAACGTCGCCAATTTTCAGGTTAAAATCAATGTAGATTCTACCGCGTGGCCTTATAAGTCTAATTTTTATGGTCTTTTAAAATAACTACCTGGGCTTTACAAGGTCATAAAGATACCTCCATTGTCAAAATGTTTATTTGTTTTGATAGTATACCATCTTTGCAAGTTGTCGTGGTGGAGGAGTTGTAACAGTGAGTTAATTAAATTATTCGGTACCCGGCCAGACACTGCCTCATCTATCGTAGCTGATATCATTCCCGCTTGAACTTGATACTTTACTGTGCATTACCCCGTTATAACATCGGTAAACTGAGCTTTAGTTGGAGGTTGCATCCGGGTCAATCGTTATTTTCATGTTGCGCCATAAGATTATTGACACTTCTACCTGGATGGCAAGAATAATGCCTGACGGCAATGTGCTCTGAATCAACGGAAATTTACTGTGATAATCCGTTTGGAAGGTTAATGGACTTTATGCCGTATTGTAAACATACGATACGTACCATGGAGGATCATTCTATGCCACACCACCCTACCGTGAAATAAATAAATAAACGCCTTTCCTTTCAAAGACCTGGTTACAAGGTAATAACAAACTAGGCATTGGCTCACCATGCACGCAACAGAGCCTCAACAATTTATTGATACCACGGTTGTGCTTTACCTCCATAGCTTGGTGTTTGCATGGAAATTACATTCACATATCGGTCTAATTAATTGGGTGCAGAGCCAACCTGATTTTATCATTTACCATTACAACTATTCGTAAAAAATATGTTCTATCTGTATGCTATGATTGAACAATTTGAAGGCGCCAGTGACTACGGGGCATATTAAACTGCAGAATGTACAAGGCTGTGCGTATCCGATATCCGCTGATGCTTGTGTCATGTAAGAAACACCTTTTGTGATCGTTAGCATAATAAAATGATTATTAAATTTGTCCCAAAACATATTTAGTGTGGCATTTGAAAACAAAACTACACAAAAGTTAACCTTCGTCCAGCGTTAGGCACTAAGGCATATTTAGTATTTGGCTTATATATAGCATTAATTTCAAATAAAAATGCACTCGGTGAAGCAGAAAATGATGGCAACTCGACATTGTATTACATGATCAACAATGAACCCGAGAGGGAGCGCTCATCTAAACAAACTTCCGCAACAGAGAAAAATAACACAGGCTTTGCGAATTTTCGGGAGCACTGACAATGTTTTTGCCATAGATGTACATGATATGTCACAACAGATTTCTGTCATTTATTATATGCTAAGAAACCGTTGCTCTCAGTCTTGTGTCTGCATAAAGTAGCAATTTGATATTGACAGAAGAAGAAGTTCGTGCTTTCACAGACTTTGATAATGCGTATATCAAAGCAAAATTTGTTCAGAACCAAGATAACAATTGTTACTGACATGATTCTGATTTGTGTCATGATGTAATATAACTGTGACATCACACTGCATAGAAGTACCATAAGTCTCGGCGAAGATATATGAAGGATGGTGAGTTACGTTTCGCAAATATTTAAATAACTTGCCGGCATCGCTTCCCCTATGTTAATGCATATGACAGAGATTGGTAGAATGGTATATGTGATAGGTTGGGTTTTGTGTGCAATGACAGCACACATCAATAACGTGCGTGAAAAAATTGGTCTATTATATCACTTGAGTGCAATAGTGTCTTACATAGTAAAGCATTTTGAGAGAGAGAGATAGTTATATATATATAAATATATATACGTATATATATACATATATATATATATTTATATATACATATATTTATGAATATATATATAAACATATATATATATATATATATATATATATATATATATATATATATATATATATATATATATATGAATATATATATATATATATATATATATGTATATATATATTTATATATACATCTATATATATACGTGAATATATATATACGTATAAATAATTATGTGTATATATATATATATAGATGTATATATAAGAGGGAGAGATATCCCTATATATATATATATATAGGCATATATATATATATATATATATATATATATAGATATATATCTAGATCTCCATATATATATATCTCTTCTCTCTCTCTCTCTAGATATCTCTCTCTCTCTATATCTATCTCTATATCTCTCTCTCTATCTCTCTCTCTCTCTCTCTATATCTATATCTCTATATCTCTCTATATCTCTCTCTCTATCTCTATATCTCTATATATATATATCTCTCTCTCTCTCTATCTCTCTATATATATATCTATATCTATTCTATGACAAAATTCCTTTTTTTTGTCACCTGGCAGACGCGTAGCTTGAATGAAATTCAAATATATAGTGCGTTTACTATTACAATTAGTTAGTAATATATAAATGAAATGAAACTAAATGTTAGCGGTGCGTTACGTTAGTTAAATTACGTGCTATGGTTCCGTAAAAAGATGACACGTTTACAATGGTTGGAGAGTAACATGATTCTGTTACTTCATGATATTGGTATGATCACAGTATATTCAGGAAATGCTATGCAGCGGTAGATTTACTTCCGATGATGCTGTTTGTTTAAAGACTATCAGGGAATAGGGGACACATATGGAGGGATGTCGTCGTGTGTTTCTCCCGAGATTTCGTTCATTTCACTGCAATATATATTAACGCCTCTGCTGTTCAGACAAATATCATAAAGCCACTATTAATATTGCGTGTATGTTATGAATGTTAAAGCTATCCACGAATGTATGGCCGACCGCATTTATATCACGATTTCGAGCTGAAGCTTAGTTGAAGTGTTGACTTTCTAAGATGTTGTTTTATACTAGGTTAGTTGGAAAGCACTGGATTCATATGATTCAGTGTAATGAGGCATAAACATTGACGCGTTATCCTCGTTGTACTTGCTACACTTAATGTAAGACATCTTTTATGACACAACTTACAAATGTCTGATTGGTAATGCAGCTGTTCTATACTTACACTCGGACAGCTAGCTAAACCGTATTGCAGGGTGTAGCAGATCGCAATCGAATTGCTAGGCAGGTAACACACTAATAGACTACATTCGGAGGCAAATGTTGTTGTGAAGCATGAGAAATGATGTTGGTGTATTGCGTTTACATATTAATTGTATTGATGTAGGCAATTGAACTTGACGCATTAGCCTCATAGCAATTGCAAAAGGCCCCCCATTGCTAAATCCGCGCGCCGTCAATAAGCTTATGTGTTGCTCATATTTTGTTTTTTAGCGGTGATTTGCTTTAATTTCATCTAAACCTTCTGCCAGAGGGTAGAATATCAGTGTTACCAGGTGGTTAACACACCATCATACACTACTATCTAAGACAGATGTAGTTAGTAAGCAGGATAAATGATTTTAGAGAAATGCCTTTACATTATATTTATGTAGGTAATTGAACTGTCCATGCGTTAGCATCAAATCACAAGAAAATGCGCCTCCCCCGGGTACCGTATACAGTCGATGTATGTCTGCCACATCTATTCCCTATTTGTTGGACACTCTGATAATATTGCATCCTTTGTTAATTGTTGAGAGCTAAGCATCGTCTGTTCCGTATACCTGCTAAAATCTGTTCAAACAGGTCACATGAACATTTAAGTTACATGACCTAGCTTTAATACTAAGCGTCTCATTATTCATTCGTGTCTTTGCTGATGGCTTTGAGTTGGGGGAAATGTATCTTAGAATAGTTTATCAATCGTAAGAATGTCGAAATTTGAAAGGTGTGCGGTTGCTGCTTATTCTGTTTGTCACTTAATATCTGTGCATTAGTTAATGCTGATCATAATGTTGAACTCGGGAAATTGTTCCAATGCATAATATGGTCGTATCACTGTCATTAATAGGCTGCCTTTTTACATTGCGTAAGAGGTGTCTGACGCATTTGCTGTTGTACGGATAGATTGTTGCCTGCAGATTGTGGGCAACGTATTATGAAAAGGAGACAAGCCTGTGCATAGTTAAGCTGCTTATTGTAAAACGTCTGAATCCAAATTACGAAACGTTGTGATTAACATAAAACGCTTATGCAAGTTCAACTCCTCACATGTGCAAATTATGCAGTGATTGAAATGAATCAGCAGTTGTCATGGCTTATGAATAAAACATGAAATTGACTGGCGCAACAGACCACTAGCATCGTTAAATATTCATTATATGCTATATACAAAGGCAAATATATGGCACAACATATATGGCATAACACCAAAGAGCCAGTGAATAAAATAATCTTGTCAAAGCAAGCATAGTTGTCAATAGATGTGTTTGCGACATGCTAATTACTATCTCAACCTATTGCAAAATGAATGAGTTTTCATATGCAAGTTACCATAGATGGCTTATTTAAAGTCATTTAGCCACAGTTTATTGACAATTATATAGCACTGTCAGGTAGCTTGGCATTCGATTTCAATACTTATGCTTTTAAAGAAATAAGTTTCGAACTTTCCTCGAATATGGCATGCAATTCCGGATGGCTATAAAACCGATGATTTATGGACAGCAGGTGGTCGTGTTGAAAGCACAACGAAGGTTCCGTCTGCATCCATTTGCCATTTCCGTTCTGAATGGATTCTATGCCGCAAAGCCGAGTGCAACGGACACGATAATGAATGACTAATGTTCATGTGAAGGACCTCTTACCCCGCATCTTTGGAGTTGCTTTATCATGTTACTAAGAATAACCTTGGCACAGCTGATTCATTGAAATGCATATATTAATGCTGTAATTGCATGCCACGACTATCTAACGTCTGCCATGTTAATGATTTTGAAATATAATGACGCTACATTGGCATCATTGACATTTCGTAATACCCCCATTCACCATTCACTATTGTTACTAGCATGTTATTACTTCTACAGCCAGTTGATTTATGTGCCACGGATTGAAAAGTAACTATGCCACCCATCAATATCCATCAAAAGCATTCAGTGGTGCCCATAACATCTTTGCGGATGGCGCGCTATAAGAGCTCAAAATTATTCGTCATTCATTCATCTACAGCGTAGCATCATTCTTCTTCTTCTTCTTCCTTAAAAGCTTGTCTGATACAAAAAAAAATGCATAACACACAACAGTATCACTTATATAGTACGTCATAATAGTGATTGAATGCTAAACTATCACAAATTGAATCCTCACAAAAATCATCTTAAAAGGTAATGATCAACCAACTCATTGAACTTATCGCGAATTACCGATGCTTTGAAGTAACCGATTATGTCTTCTACAACCATGCATGAAGATAGGTAAGTTGGTGGAGCTCTTACTATAATTATACAGATCACGGAATATCCTCAGAATTCATCAATGGCTGTAAAGTTGCTGTGATATAGTGATGTCATATCGATCCGCCGATTGACAATTTTCATACCAAAGGACCAGGAAGGCATCTTGAGAGCAACATCTGGTTACCATGATGACATAAGCTCTGTGCGACCAGGGATGGGTAATCATAGATGGCTCTGTGTAATAGTGTGGTGCATGGCTGTGATAATCTGCCGAACCATCTTCTTGAATTGCGACTAACAAGTTACAAAAATGTGATGAAGAATAATGTGTTAAATAGTAGCTGTTCATTAGCGTCTGTGATTCATGCACTTATATGCATTATTGCTTGCCTACTTGTTATGCATCAAAAGTTACATTGAACTTCTGAAAAAATCTGCGTTCTTAACAAAGTAAGCAGTTATCTCAAACCAGGACTTGCAAAACCTGAAACACCAACACACATCGGCTAATGATGCTGTGTTATTGGGCATTCAATTTTGTTGCATGTAGATGGGCGGTCGCCCGCGAATGTTGATGTTGCTTCTACGGTCAATTAGCTACGTTCAAGTCGATGCGATGTAATATATGGCGCTTTTAAGTGTCGAATTTGGTAGTGTGCACGACAAAGTGCATGCTTTTCATTGTAGTATATGGCGGGAACAAAACAAGCTTGTCAAAATCGCTGCTATATAATAGTATTTATAATGGCTGTCGCACATGGAATATGACCACAGTCGGCCTAACTGACCTTTGCTCATCAATCAAACTTCCCCCAGACCTCATCACTGCCTTGATCTAACATGGTAATCGCATTTTCAAAAGGGCCCATGTTATGGACCCATTTGATGAAGTTCAAAAGTAGTCTTTGAGCAGCAAATGTAGCATCGCTGAGTTAAATAACAACCGCGCAGATTATATCCTCATTGAATTGCTTGATCCGTGTGTTATGCCAATTTGTTTCACACATTACTCACTTACAGTCGCCTTTTACAAATACAAATCGTTACCTTGCTTCCCGTAATTCGGCTCAAAGCATTAATTAGGAAAGTAAATATTGCAATATCTGGATCAACCAGTAGATACCAAGTTTGATTTTATATCAAAAAAGTACAAAGCCTATTGACAAAATTCCCAACGACGTGCAATACTTCCTAAATCTCTTGCTTACATAATTTCTGCTAACGTAACAGTGCAAATGTAGCGTTGAGAAGATTTTATTCAGGTACACTCTAAATCAATTGTTGCCGAGAGCTAGGTATGCGGTTGTTTATGATACATTATTCCACAGCGATTCACGCAGTTGGTTGTTTACAATACGCAGTGAGTCTCGTAACCTCATTTTGTCAAGCTAGCGTAATTCGAAATATAGATAATAATTACAAATAACTCGGATTTGTCCCCAACTTTGTTATATATAATGTAATTAATCAATCAAAGGAAATCAATGACGATCTTTTGAAAATATTTAATTGACTCAAAGAGCGATATCTGATAAATAGAAATACCAATGAGGCGAGGAATGTAACATAAGGTGGCCTCTGGGCTTAATTTGCCATCGCAGTAATTAATTGTTCATTAATATCTGTGGTGCAAATATATTTCACATATATGTTTTTTTATAAAGCTACGGACCAGTTGGTTTTCTTGGCAATATTTACACATAAAACGTCCAATATGATCATCGTGTCTATAATACTTGCAGTTGACTTAACGGTAGTTTATGTCATATAACTAAAAAGAGAAGGCGCTTTTCTTAACTCCAATAGGCATTCAGGGTAAGATTCATACCCGCTCAACGTAGAAAGACGAGTGCCTACGCACCATTTTGCGGAAATGGTGATAAACTGTACCATATAATATAAGTTAATATTGTGCGCCAACAATATATGTAAACACTTGATACTCAGCTAAATGTTGACGTAATTCCTTCACTAGTTATAGCTAGCAGCTGCACTTTTGTTGGTGTAATACAAGCGTTGGGAGCAGCAAAGCATCTGCTTGAGTACATTAGCAGTCTATGAACCCTGCTGTCTACGAAGTAGCTGTACAATTTGTCTTACGTGCTTTTGTAATCGAATGCATTGACGTAAGTGTATCTGCTTAAACTAATCAAACTGTTCAACGACTGACAATTCTTACATCACACCTCAGTAGTCT
This sequence comes from Urechis unicinctus, assembly GCA_034190875.2. NCBI lineage: Eukaryota > Metazoa > Annelida > Polychaeta > Xenopneusta > Urechidae > Urechis > Urechis unicinctus. The sequence goes on from CM067342.1 coordinate 52,348,269, forward strand.
TGATTTTACAATCGGCTTGTATCATTTCAGCTGATCGCCATCGGTCTTGTGAATAGACCAAGACCAGAATGCATCAGTCACATCTATTTGTATTTGAGCTATGAGACCACAAAAACTAATGGCAATGGCGATATGCGATTGAACCTCGATGATAACACATGTAAACCTTAATCGCATATTCATCTGTCTTATTCCGTTAAAGCATGTACGATGCAGGGATGCAAAAAAGGTGGTAGCACCTCAACGCCGATATACGGGCCAATTAATCATCGCAAATGCTTGAGAAAGTTATCGTGTACGGGTATGAGAATGAAGAAGTGAATACCAAACACATAGAATTAATTATGATTAGTCTTATTAAAAATATATATTGGCTTGTGTTCTATATGTTTTGTATTGCCAAGCACTTAGCTGACAATTGTTTGTTAATCTTTCTGTACAAACACTGTGTATCCTTAAGGAATAAGTTAATTTACATAGTTGTAGAAGCTACGCTGCAGTTGATCCGTGGAATATAACCTATACATGCCTTTTGATTTATATGGTTTACAGAACAGCAGTCCTATCAAGAGTGAAATTTCAGCGCGCTAATATTGTATTGTTATTGCGGCTGACGTATGCATAATGTGACTCCGTGTAACCGTATTAAGTTGTAATGATAATCCATTGGGAAATCGATTGTTTTTCTGGCTTAGCCGTTTACAAGGTAACATATCATACATCGTCTATAGTAAATCTTTTTATTGTTACTGCACGATTCGCTTAGACACAAGATTGATCCTCTGAATGAAAGCGTACATCTCAGTTATAAATTTATTTCAAACGCGAATATTAATCTCATATAGGTGACCACAGGTAATGGATTTGGTGACGTTTGCTAACATTTTTGCATTTGATGAGAATGTATGGTTGGGTAATGCATAATGATATTAGCAGTAAGCCCACCGCAATATTTAATATGAACGTTACCTTTTTTATCAAATTGTAAATATGAACTTACATAAGCAGTATCCACCCGATGCGAATCGCGGCGACCAGAAAGCTTGTAAATTACTGCAGCACGTGGAAATTTAACTTTAATTTTTTATATCCAGTACTGTTCCTGATATGGACGTAATACAATACTTAAATCTTCAAAAGTTATAGCTCAGGGAGAAACACTAAATCTGAAAAAATGCTTGTCTAGTCGGGCAAGTCCTGTTAATTTTTACTTGTCCGATTGAAAAACCTAGTTGCCCGGTCATAGTATGAAAAAATGACTAACGAGGAATTTACCGGAATCGCCGATCCCCCGTTGGGTTTGTGGGTCCTGCAACGCAGTTAGATTAGACCTTGATATAGCGTACAGACAATTGAGGATTTCTTTCTCGGTAAACTGAGCGCACGTTCCCAGGTATTTCCGATTGATATTAATATGCTTTGTTTAATAAAAATAGAACATCAAAAACGACTTGTCCCGTCGGACAAGTTAGATGGCAGCTTCACTTGTCCGATGGCTTAACCTACTTGCCAGGGACAAATGGGCGATGGTTAATGTATTTCCCTGTAGCTGTAAGCAATATTGTTGTAATGGTGGCAATCATAAATAGTTGATTGATAAGAAACAGGGAGCACCATATAATAAACACCCTCACCGCTGGTGCTGTGACAGTACAGATGCACCCTATCGTTGATCTGATGCCTGTCTAGAACCTGACTTTGCTATGGCTGTTCTGTACACCCGCATTGAACAACCATTCATGAGTGGCAAGTATGGCTCCACTGCTGTATGTATTATTAATGAAGAAATGTCTGACAGTTACTTATGGTCCTTTTGGATTGTGTTACTCTTTTCAGTGCAATCATTTTATCACTGCTGATATCCCAGGTGTGAAGCAAATCAAGAAATCCCATGCATCCCCCGGACGCACCATCATCTTTACTGATATTTAAGTAAGTTATCCGAAATAAGCCACGCACCTAACCATTTCTTTCCTTCACACATCGATTGAACCTGACACCGCAAAAATGCATATGAATTGTTCATATATTTAATATAAATATTATGGTAATACAATAAATGAGGTGAAAATGTTAAGTATATGTTCATGCATATCTTATAAGCCTCTCTATTTGTGCATGTTACAGCCATGCAGGGTTCACCCACTCAGGTATTACAGTTCACTGCTTGGAAAAGAGTGACCTTACAAACCTTTTGAGGCATGGCTTTTGGCCACTGACCCCTACCAAGCGAGGAGTAGTTTGGTAGCTTGACCAACTGCCTATCACTTGAGGCACAGATTTAACTGCAGGCATTTGTCACTTCGACTGATATAGGGACATCCTCAAAGTTGAGCAAGGTAATATGCGTGATATCTTAAAAATTGATTAACATATGAGATAAGATTTGTGTGATCGATTCATATTTCCCTTTGTGTAACAAAAGAAATCTTCCACCCTGTTCAGCATCAGTCGCAGTGAAAAGATTCATGAGTATCCATAACTGTGGCAGGAGATGAGGGTTGCCCCAATATCTCTTTCATTGCCTGTTTCTTGGCTAATTGAATATCCATCCTGCCCAAATATTGGCCATTAAATGTTATGGTCAGATGCACACACACACACACACACACACACGCACACACACACACACACACACACACACACACACACACACACACACACACACACACACACACACACACACACACACACACACACACACACACATATATATATATATATATATATATATTATATATATACATACATATATATATATATGTATATGTATATAAATATATACATATATATATATATGTATATATATATATACATTCATATATTTTTCTATATATGAATAACTTAATTCCTGCATGATCTGCCTTTTCTAACTGAATCGTCTTGCTACTCACTTCAGACAAGGGGCTGCTTGAACTTGCTTTTGATGGTAACTTTGGCCTTATGGCCACAATAGGGATTGTCAGGTAGATTATGAAATAACTACCTGTTCTTTATAAACATTCAATGTTTCATTGTCTTCTAACACATAGTTTACTTACTCCTTTGTGTACTAAAAGCCCCAGCAGACCCCATTTCCAATCGGATGTTCATGGAAAAATAGTGGAAGGAAGAAGAGACACTTCTTGTCCAACGTAAAAGATTGGTACCTTAAAAACCCAGTTTATATTTCAGTATGATGTTGTTATACTCTCTTTAGCTAATATGCAGACATATAAATAAGGATTTATTGTATAAATGATCAAATGGTCGTAATAGCACCAAATGCAATCCCTATGTGGTGGAGGTCATGCAATTTTATGCCATCAGGTATTTATGTTTTATCTTTATATATCAACTGATATAATGATGCAAGTACAGTAGTACTCAATTGTTGTGGTGTTTGTCAGTGTTGTACTATACTATATTGGGGTGGTTTTATGTTTATATTTAGATCACAGCTTCCGTGTGGACTGCTAGACTCGGATGATGCAGACACTACCCTGAGGATCACAGCTAAGCTCACCTTGTATGTAACTATCATGAACAGTTTTTAGCTCTACTATTCAGCAGAGTCTACTAAGTACCTGTCTGTTTGTAAACTTTTGATGGCACAAATTACACACAGACCCAACTGGTGAAAATTGTACCCTTCAGACTAAAAATCAGCCATGCATGACCTTCGCCCTCTGAGTTAGTTATGGAAAATTTATGAATTAGTGTTCAACCCTGGTGTGTCATTGAATACTTTATCCAACCATAATTGTAATTAATTGTCATCTAGTCATAACTTTTCATTGAAATTCGTGCCAAAAGATGAAGAGATTCAATGTATATTGACCTCTCATTGAATGTTTTATATCAATATGTATTTTGTGTGAACAATGTCAGAAATATATTTTGATAACAGGTTTGACAAGAAGCTGACTGCAATTGAGAAGTAACAGCAACGTTGTTTGTTCTCCATTCATCACGCAACCAATGTCGACAGAACAAGGCTCGACAGCCACCATCAAGCTGTTACAACATCTTCCACATTCTTTTTCAATCATCTCCATATTTTTGCACGCTTGTCAGCATGTCTGAAATAAAATAACCTGATATTATGAACACTTTCATTTAGTGTTGATTTATGCATGGCCATCAAGCTTAAGAACTTATTGTAACATCAATAATATCATTACATTACTATGAAGGTATCAACCGATGAATACACTTAAATACATAAGGGAATGATGAATTATTCCATCTCAAGCATTGTGAACATTGACTAGAATAGCTCTGGCATTTGTGCTGGGACTGCAAGTAAAAAAAAACGAGAATACCATAGCGTTTAGCGAGCTAGAATAGGGAAATTTAAATTTCTGACGTGAATTTATATGCTATATAATTAAATCGGTCGCATTTGATAGTGAAATAGAGGTCAGTCGATAAAGCACTCGCTAGAGCGTCCACATTGCTTTGATAACGGAACTATTAGACACCGGATATATCTGGCTACAAAGTGATGCCGTTATCACTCCATGTTGCGCCCCGAAAATATGCGAAAACACCCACACTGAACCCAACAACATGGACATCTATATTTTATGGGGCTTCATAGTGATGTCATCATAATCAGCGATATCAGTCACACTTGTTAGTCCTATACATGCAAGTTTTATATCAGTCTTACTCGTGGTCGTCGATATATAACCAAAGATAGTTCTAGCAGTATATTTGATATAACCCCCGGACATAATTATGTGCTACAGAAGGAGCACAAATGATGCGAGTGAGGACCAAAGTCAATGATTAGAGGTCACACTTCCGATTCCGCGGTTCCGGATAGGACGTTGACGTCATGGACACGTTGGTTCTTATCGAAATGTTAATCGATTGTTCCCTGACACGCGACCAAATATAACTCCATATTCTAAATATATCTTGCAAACAGACAAGCACACAGACCTGATGAACGATCCTGACTAAATTTATACATCCCAGGTGGCGACAATTATTAACCTGTGCAAATTTACCATATGCGATTCCCGGTTTTGTCGACACCATAGCTCAAGTCCTTCCCCAGACTGAGACGCTTAGCAAATCATGTTATGTTGCTATAATTTCGCCAATAGCTAACTACTAATTCTCTCCTAAAGTCTATGACAATATACTTGATGTAAATTGTGTATATTCATCGACGCTAAAAGGGTTTTCAATGCTAGCTTTGCAACACAGACGAATTATGATGGACGTGAAATTCATTTCGCTTTTATCATGGAGTCATTAAGGGGGTGGCAATTGCTAATGCACGATTAATCGGCAGATTTACGCCACCTCTTATCAGTTATCTTGAGGAATCCGTTTATTTTTAAACTCCACATCATGCCCTTAAAGGTATACTCCACTGTGACATAATATGTATGGGCCTCGTTGTAATCGGTCAGTATAGTGGCCGCCTGTGATTGGTCAGCCAATTACAGGTAGAGCTGGTCTCATGAGGGGACATGGGATTGGGTATATATTGAAGGGGCGTCCAAGTTTCGGGAGCTTACCCCCAGGATCCGAAGCGGGTGGACGCGACTCCAATATATACAGCATAAGACCGGTTATAACGCGGTGTTGGTATCGTAGTCAATAAATATATCTCGTACGCAGTGAAGTCTTGATATATCTGAGTATACTGATCAGGCCACTACAGAAGAGAAACAAGAAATACCCTCACAACAAATGATGGAGAATCCGGGTAAATACCACACCTTTTAAAGTTATATCGGCAGCCTGTTTGGAAGTATGAGTCTGGAATCGGATTCGCAACTGCTCGTTAGCACTCTGACAATACTCTTCGAAAAACTATCAGTGATAGTGAACAGCTTAGAGAAAAACAGAGAAGGTACGAAAGGAAGAGGTCCGTTTGTTCGCGATAATCACATCAATTCCGCGCCACAACGCCGCTGGCATTCCCGACCTCGTTGTGCAAGATGTGGGCGCGTGGGACACAACGCGGAAGCATGCTTCTCGGCCCTCGACTACCCCATTTCCCGTCAGTCAACTGGAGCCCCCTACAGAAATAGGAGTGACACAAGAGACAGCAGGAGCCAAGTGCAAGCACCACACGGTCAGCGACGCTACCCTCACCAACATGACTTTTACCGGCATTACCAACCCCCAAGTCACCAAGCAAGTTACAAGCCTTCGACAAGAGAACCATCCACTCACCATCAGACGACTAACCATCCGCGTGGTAATTCTAAATTAAGACATAACCAATCGTTTTTCAATGCAAATCAAACTGTAAATTCACTATCGTTGCCAATTCAATGTGACGCATCCACCAAAACAATACTGCATGTAGACTCATCGACACAGACTGAACTGGACGTGACAAAAACGTACGACGCAACGACGCAGGCTGAACACGATCAGACAAAAATCCACGATGCAACGACGCAGACCGAACTTGATGACTCATGCACTACCTCCACTAAAACCCACGAAGTATCCGTCTCCACATCAAATTCCCCACCGGACTGCGACTTGACATGCAACATCGACATTGAAACGACTGTACAAAAGCAAAGACTCCACACGACAACCGACGGAAAGACCAAGAAGAAAAGGAAGAACAAAGCAAAAGCCGTTAAAGCACAGACAGCTCAGTCTGCTCCAAATGACAGTAGGACGTTGACACCGATCCACACAATAGACGATTTTCATGACGAATCACTTGACGATTTACACATTTATGATTTCTACCCAAATTTAAATCCCCTTCTCTATCACGACCAATCCATCTACCACCTTGCTAACCACGACCCTGACATGGCTACGGACGACGACATTTTCATCGACGCTAAGACAACACAAGACTACATCCCGAGAGTTGTTAAGGTTGGCTGGTGACGGTCTCCGCAGACTGTTAAAGCGACTGGAGTTACATGACCCCCCAACCATCCTCAACGGACTTGTGGTATCGTGTGATGCCGTCTACCCTCATGCAAATGTTGTTTACCTGCTTTAATGTAATTCCTTTGTGGATGCAATCTTATTCCCATGTGGCTGACAAAATCCAATTAAGTTCTACTGAATTCGCCCGCGTTACCTTTCTCTAATGTAAATTGTATCCAATTAACAGATTTAAAATTGCAAATGCGCGGAGTAGTTCGATAAGTTTAATTATCGGGGTTTCACTTTCATCTGAAATGTATTCAGGCTATTCATGCATCACTGATTGCTGCCAATTTTGCCTACGACCAGTGAGATACGGCCAGTGAGATATATGTATTTTAATTTGTTTGTCGATTGTCCAATGATGCATGTGAATTTCTGTGATTCATTTGTTATTATAATTATATTTTTTTTTTATATATAATTGTGTAAAATCATTTACTGGTATTTTTTCCAGAGATTAATTGCATAGTATCATATGTTGCCCTGCTATGTATATTTTGACCATGATTGGTGTATTCTATCGTGTGCGTAAACGAGGCAATCTTGATTGAGATCTATTACGTCCACCTATAACGAGTAGACCATTAATATCATGGTAACAGCTACCAGATTCAAATATAATTCGCAGTCCATCGACAAAATCACCGCATACCTACATCTGATTATTTGCTCTATGTATTAGGCTTAGTTTACTGGATTATCAAACGTCGTGTAGTGCAGGGTGGCAATGAAAAATGTGGATAAAGTGCTCATATATGACTGTAATTGACGGGGCCATCCCAGAGCCTGATATATGCAGACAGGGTGACCTCAGTGCCCTGGATCATATGTGTATATTGAGCACGTGGCATGACTTGACATATTGACGGCGCAGATAGCGTCTGAACACCTCGACAAGCGGGTAATTTCAACTGTCTAGAAGTGGTGTGTGTCGTCAACTTTAAGCATATTACCTTGTTTAGTACATCTTAGTTTAATAGATATTTTGAGGCCAGGTGTATTTCCTGCATTCACTGATTTTCTTCAGTTAGACAGTATAAACCATTGATTGTAATGATCCTTTTAAATGTGGTGATTTGTATAAGAGTACTATTTCAATGTATATTTTATATCATACCCAGCAAACACATAACATTCCGCTAACGTTACTGTTAGTCACAGCATTTTATTACAACCCAGATAGCACTACAACACTGGGCGAACACTGGCTAAACTGCTGGCACAAAGTCGGCATACCAACATAGGCCAACCGTAGTCTTAACCGGCATGCCAATGTAGGCTTGCAAATGTTTTGTCAACGTTGGCAAGCCTTCCTAGACCCCGACCTAGTGTTCCAACGATTAGTTGGACGTGGTTTAACTGATGTAGTTGTAGTCCATGTGCATAAATAAATAACAAAAAGATCTCTGAAAAACATCTGCTTTATTTAATGTCATATTATTATTCCGAAGCAGAATCTGACTGCATGAGTTCTTGCTGTAATTGCTCGGAGTCAAGTTTTACTGTAAAACAGAAGTACAAAAGTATGAGTTAAATATTGTAAGAAAAAATACAGAATAATGTGTATTTGACTGAATCATCATATTGGAGAGATTCCTGTCTTAGAGCACTTTTGTTGATGCTTGCTCGTTTCCTTTTTAGCACACACCCAGGTTATTGATAATATTGCCATGGCAACTGAATATTAACATTAATCTACTAACCCTACACAGCGCTGACAAGACTTATCTCTAACTCCTTTTTCTTGCCCAGTTGCTTCAACCTTTTTCTTGCCCAGTTGAAAGATCCAACCAAGCTGTTACTCATTAGTGAAAGGAGCATTATGTCTACAGTATCTTTCACCCCAAACCCAGGGAGCATGAATGAGTAACCCAAACACACACAACAACAATCACACATTTTCCTGCTATGCTGTAAGTAATACACACATGAAAGTATTTAGCTATATGGGTTTTGTAATTGAAAACACCAACACAAAATAAATGCTGATTGAATATTGACTGTAAGGTAATGTCCTGTGTGATTTGATTTTGGGGTGCTAGTAGAATCAATGGGCTAGTTAACCCAACTTATTCAATTGATAATAGTCTTATATCATGTATTATAATAATAATCAAGTAAACGTTTTGGAGCATTCTTCAACACTGCCTGCATATTAACATCTTACCTTCTATTTTTCTTAACATGTGTTTAAATTTCCCAAATAACCTGTATGTTACCTTTGGATGTTGGTCCATGTTATGTATAAAGTTTTGCCGCGCTTCAGGCAAGTATTCACACGATGATCAATAGATTGTAAAGCATATATAACCATTGTGAACACTGTCAATATGTTTGGAAAATAACAAAACACGGCTCCCTTGGTTGAACTATGAATTACCAATATACTGAGGCATCTTACTACACAATTAGACAGTCGAATTCTACGCTGCAATAATCCATAACATGCAGATGTGGAGAACATCTTACCACAAGAGTACTATATCATGGCAAACGAGTGAACAGAGGGTATCATAAGTGGATAAAATACTTTCGTGGTCGGTTATTGCTAACATTCGTTTCTGCTATCCAGTTTAAGATGATGTGCACATTGGAATAGGACGGACTTTAGCACTACTTGCATATTATATAACGGCAGTGCGGACGACGCGGAGCAACTAGGGTGCAATCATATTTGTATGTGAAGCAAACTATGTCATCGACCAAGAGATTGTTTGGTAAATATCACGGCTTTTATGACGGCAAAATATTCCATAAGGTATGTTTAGTATTCTCATTTCATTGCGTCATCACTGATATCATTTTCACCAGCTTTTATTACTTTGAAAGGCAAACGGGCGGGTTTAAGTTGTCAAGGCGGAAAGTAGGCACAGGTCGTTCAAGAGCACGTGATGGCTTTGCATCTTAATTACCACATTTGTCCAGAGAACGCATGACGATGAAGACGCTCCTGACATTTCGATTTCGATTAACCCATGTTAAAAGTGTGTATCAGCGTGTGAACCAACGAGGGCCGCTGAAATGCATTATTGCTTGCCTGAATGTTATCCATCAATCGTTACACTGAGCCCTTGCCCAATCAGATGCTTTTTCCTGCGTTTGAATACGGAACTGCGAATACAATCGATTGTGTAGATTGCTTTTCTCTTGAGGTAGTAATGCAAATATGCGGTGTAATCATCGGATCGTTTTTTTCAATGAGCACCTACAATCCACTCAAAGCAAGAGTTGCAAATCCTGAAAACACCAACAAACATCCGTTTATAGTGCTGTGTAATGGGGCGTTTATTTCAGTTAACATGCAGATGGGCGGTTGCCTATGGGTATTGCAACTGCGTTGCAGCCGATGCAATATAATATCTGGAGTTTTTGCGTGTAGACGTTTTCCGCACAGTGGTTGACATACTGCATGCTTTACAGCGCATTACATGGCGGAAGCAAAACTCCCCAGACCCAGTCGCTGACTAAGACTAATATTTATAATAGCTGTTTTACATGAAATATGAACACAGTCGGCCTAACTGACCTTCTCTCCTCAATCATACTTTTTCCGGACCCATCACTGCTTTCATCCAATACGGTAACTGCAATAACAAAAGGTCACCTGCATGCTAAAATGATTAACTAAAAAGTCATATATATTTGGGTCCCATTTATTGGGTTCCAAAGTGTCGTTGAGTAGCGAGTGTGGCATCGCTGAGTGTCATAATAACCACGAAAACTTTTATCCTCATTGAATGGCTTGATCCGTTCGTTATGCAAATTATTTTAACACATACCTCACTTGCAATCGCCTGTCAAAAATACGAATTGTTTCCTAGCTTTCCGTAATTTTTTGGGGCCCATTAAATTAATTCAATGTAGTTCAACAGTTATATGCTGGAAATTAACTGAGGTTATACAGTGTATCATCATTTACCTTGTTACCAATGAAGTTTAAATATGCCGCGTTTCATCAACACAAAAATGACTTGTTTTGTAACACACCAATTATTCTTATATTGCACATTGTGGTGGCGTGGTGCATAGATAATGCCATCTACTAGAAGAGTATCACGACATGGACCAGCCAGTCATTTGCATGATCTTGATCCTCGATTAATTAGTTTCAGCAACATCAATGTCTATAAAGACCAAGCGATGCGGTATTGAATGTAACCAGATGAAGCAATTACACGCTAACGATGGAAGGATGGGATACTGTTTGTAAACAAGCCTTTTGCACTCTAGTAGCATACTGTGCAAACCTAACGATATTCAAAGCTGAGGAATCATTCAAAGACACAACTGATGGACAAAAGAAGAGCTTCGTCAGACCAGTGAGCCTGATGGGTAATTAATTGCGCATGAAATGTGGCCTATCTACAACCCTGTATAAGTCTCACATAGTCGGCATATGTAAAATTATTGACCAAAGCCCTGAGGAATACATTCGCTTATTTTACGAAGGAAAATCAACAGACACTGCTTCTTGTGTTTCCATAAAATACGTGTTGTGTAACGCCCCAATTTACCAAACGCAGATCGGAAATCATTAGAGTTGTATATACGATAACAGCAGTTTTGACTATTTTACAATGGACTGAAATGGTAGAATGAAATTGAAAACTGTCATTCGCTCATCAATGACACTTTATCCGTTCCTCATCAGTGCATTTGATCCAATACGGTTATTGTAATTTCACATTTCAGTAGGGCAATCGCAATTCCAGGATGATTTTTGAAAAAAAACATGTATCCTTTGTACCCATTTTGTGAAGTTTAAAGTGTCTTTAAACAGCACATGGAGCATCGCTGAGTGTACATTACGACCACGAAAGCTCATATCCTCATAAAATGTCTTGATCGATCGATTTTGCCGATTTATTCAAAGAATTTCTCTCTTTCTTTCAAACAACATTAATCGTTTCCTATCCTTCCTCAATTCATTTTTGCCAATAACATTAATTCGGAAAAGAAAATCGGCCTTTTTGGCACACTAATCAAAAAAATATTTGCATATAGCCCGTAATGATTTATTGGCATAACCTAATCGATTTTGCAGCGACACGAAGGCAAATACAATTAAGCCGTTCACCGCACTGTTACCTAAGAGCTGCATGCCAGAGCGTGGGACTAAACGGACTGGTGAAACACACGCACAGACAATGAAAAAAAAAGATTTATCATTGATGCAAAGAGTTTTGATTGAATTTAATGAATGACTGTGAATCACTCAGTGTGGGCAGCTAACAAGCATAAATACTACGTAGAATAGTGAATATTAAAAAACCTATTGACAAAATTCATAACGACATGCAGCACTACCGTAATCAATGTCTTAAATAATCTTCTGTTAACCTAAATCTCGTAACTACCGTGGAAATATACAATTGAGAAGATTATTTTTATCCGGTTGTTCATGATACGTTATTTTACACAGATTCAAATTACTCAGATTTGTCTTCAGCTTTGTTATACATCAATTTATTACTTTTTGACAGTAAAAACTACATTTGGACAGCATTTGATTGACTCTATGCCCAACAGAGCGATATCTCAAAAAAGGAAATATTCATGATGCATCGAGTGGAGCATAAGATGGCCTCTCACCATAATTTGTCATCGTAGTCAAGCGATTGTTTATGTACCTATTATGTGCACCATTAAGTCACTTTCAAGTTTCCGAGCATACGTTTTTTTATTAACATGCTTTGAACCACTTGAATCTGTTGTCAATACTTAAACAAATAACTTTCAGTATAATCATCATGTCTATGTTTCTTGCAATCGACCCAACGGTTGTTTATGCGACATAATGAAATAAAGCAAGCGCTTTTCAAAACTCAAATATGCAACCAGGGGAGGGTTCATGTCCGCTCAACAAAGATAGGCAAGTGTCTGCGCACATTTACGCTATGCTGAAGCTGAGTGGCACCACACATTTCTATATATATATATATATATATATATATATATATATATATATATATATAGAGATATAGATATATATATATAGATATAGATATAGAGATATAGAGAGATCTACTCTATATATATATAGATCTATATATATATATATATAGATAGATAGAGATATATCTCCTATCTCTCTCTCTCTCTCTCTCTCTCTATAGAGAGAGATCTCTATATATATATATATATATAGATATATATCTCTATATATATATATATATATATCTATCTCTATCTCTCTACCTCTCTCTCTCTCTCTCTATATATATATATATATATATATATATATATATATATATATATATATCTATATATATATATATATATATATATATATATATATATATATATATATATATATATATATATAGCACTTGATACTTGTACCGTTTCAGCTGTTCGCCATCGGTTGTTTGAGTATATAACTTTCAGTATGCATCAATTGCATATTTTTTGGTTCGCATCACTATTTTACAACAAATGCGAATGACAACAAGACATGCGATTGAAGTACGATGACATCGCTCATATCCAACGAAATCGTAAATCAAAATGTCGCATTCCGTTTAATCAAGTATAGGTAAGGGGATGTAAAAACGGTTATCAGCATCACCCATAACTTATGAAGTGGTAGCATGCTAATGCCGAACGCCGAGCCAATTAACCATCGCACCTTCTTAAGAGAGAGATAATGAATGAATATAAGATTGAAGGAATTATCACCCGTATTAACGTGCATTGTAACGTCAGGAAACGTTCGATTTTCAAGTTTAATTTATATGGGGAAAACACGCTTCGCTGTCCTTCAATTGAGCAACACAACGTGTCATAACCTCATGGCCAAACAGCTCACAGGTGGGTGACTGGTGGCGACATTTTTGGAAATCGAAGCTTCAGAACATATGTCGGTTAAAATACGAATACAGTGTCTGAGTAGTGATAATGTCCGCATATTGTTTATGAATATTATTTGCTCGGTTTGACGCCTTATTGTTCGTAGGATATAGCATAGTATATTTCACCTGCCAGTAAACCTCATTAATCTTCGACGGATCCGAGATTCTCGCATGCGCGCCACCAATAATACACTGACCGAGACATTAAAAATATATTTTGACAACGGACGACTGGAAATAAACTGATCCAGCCTTTATAATAATCTTTCGAAACAATTATCAATCTTGGAAGATCGTGACAGCACCACCATCAACCTTGTCCGGCAACTTCCTTGAGGAGTTGCCTTTTTGTTGGATGCCATACCCTTGACACTTAATCTGCAAGTATGTATGAACAGTGTGGATTTGTTTTGTATTCAATTGTTAGCGTGGCATCGCCTAAGGTGGATTATTAATTGGAATGGAATGAGTTACAAACGATAATCTAGGGCAGATGTGAACGCGATTGGATATAAATGCAATAATAAACTATGAAGAAGGGGATAAGAGGGAACCATGGTGTTTTATTAAGCGTGATCCTTGTCCCTAAATTTATCGCAGACATGATAAGTCTTATTGGAAAAGGATGTTGATTATCTTATCTATCATAAATGGCAAACGCGAAAGTAGTTGTCATATTGGTGACTACACGCAATCCTTAACCCATGAGGTTTGTAAACATGTTAGCATTTGATGAGAACGTATGATTGGATGATGTATCATGTTACCTGCAAAATATAAAGTTCTAATAAACCCGTTCTTGATTATTTAATATTCCTCTGCCCCCGTCTGTGACTTCCATATTGATGCATCTTTATTATTGTTTCAAACAACTGCTGAGAGGTTTGCGAGCTCCAGATATGTTTGGTGTGTTAGAATAAGTCAAAGGGGAATGCAGCCGCCGAATAGCTTGGTGGCAATTAGGGATATGAGAGTATAGCTCACCCTCTCTGATGCCCTCACAGGTCTTAATTACGGATTGAAAGCGTTTACATTGTTTTCATATCGACAGTTTTATTCAGCCAACAACGTCGTGAATATCTCAGTCCAGAACCCACCGCAATATCCAAACATAAGATGCACCAATACCTAAGAGATGCACACCATAATTTAGACAGTCATATATATTATAACACTCTAAACATGATAGATCCGTAAATGCACCTGGGTTCGCTTTGTTATTACACTCTTTTGATGTCCATAGATTGCATCTTTGATGTTTGCCGCAAACTGTGCACTCCAATTGAAGCCGCAGCCATATATTCTTCTCGTTGAAATCTGCAGTTGCTGCCTGGGGGAATTTCTGATCGAATCATGAAAGGAGTAGTGACCGTTATATCATCCAATCGGACACAATCTGTCTCTAGGGTCTCAATTGACCACAATAGGCGAAAAATTAAGTAAACTCTATTCCCGAAGGCAATCCTGAATGCAAGGCAAGTTCGACAAAGTGATTATTGTCAGGAGTCTGAGAAAGAGCTCGATAACAATACTGCTTCTGTCAGCTGAAGCTGTCTGTGTGAATATCCACATGACCTCCGCTCGGTTACTCTGTGTCTTATAGTCTGATAACGTACTGCTTAGATGTAATTGAATCAGTAACCATTGCCGTTAAATGCTTTGCATTGAATGCATGTAACAATCTGTGAAATTCACGCGTGGATAAAGGCTGCTGCATATATTAAGCACAATAATGACTTTTGTAAGTCTTTGCAGTCCCAGTTATAAAAGAATATATAATTGGGATGCGTAATTAACCATCCTTCCTAATCGCCATACTTTCGTATAGGTGTCTGACGAAGCGCATAACACGGTCACTGTGCTCTCTTATGAATAATTAAAATGACAGGCATGTTTAGGTGATCCTTGTTAGGTACAGACTTGTTGCGGAATATCAACGGTTAACTGTTTCAATTCGTAAGTCAGGAAGGCGGTGCATGGTCGTGTGATTTATCGTTGCATTGCACATGATTAACAAAAAAATCGAGTGGGCAATCATTAGGATACTTGTGAATGAATGCTGCTCGTTGATAGGTATTGCGCGCGCGTACATATATATTGAATTCCAATCGAGGACCAATTGTTTGAGACGTATGTAGTATGTAGTCAGCATAAGGAGGAAGAGTGGTTAATGTGCAAATAACGTCCATACATAGCAAATGTAACCAATCGAATTCTCCGTATAGAGCGAGTTTTACGCTCTTTGATTATTTTAGAACCACGGCATGTGTTGCTACTATATATTTAGCTTATTGTAGCACTGTTCGCTAAATAGCGTCTAAATCAAAACCTTTGCAAAAATGGCTGGAAGCAAAACGTTCTGTTCCGTAAAATAAGGTTATTGAAGCTTTTGCTGACGATTATGATTTTTTATTGATTGCTTTTGGTAACTTAAATATTAATTCGATTCGATACATGTTCATGAAATAAAACGGTAATTGTATGCAAGCAGATTAACAATATAACAATAACCTTTACGATTGCAGAATGGGGATAACGCTTATTTAAGTAAGATGCTCTGAATGTATGAAAAGGACCTAAATCGGTCTTGCAGCGTTTTCTGCGTACTACTCAATGTATTATGCATGTAGTGATCTCAGCCATTAGATGGAATTCGGGAACAACTTCTTCTGATAAACAACTTACTCTATCAAACCATGTTACTTGCGTTACAATCACGTAATTGCAATGTCTGTTATTACAGCTTGTTCAGTGCTGCTCACAGTGACAAACATCGGCAATGCAATGTTATTTGCGAACAAAATGTTTCACATAAAGGACAGTGGAATGGGGGCACATATTGCTTACTGATATACATTCGCTGTAATTTGGTAATGTCTAAGTCAAATGAGAATTACGGGCTATCTATGGGCCCCGTATGGGCCCAAACCATACTAGTCCGTGCAGGCCTACACAGTGTGTCGTGCTGCCCTGTTTGGGCCTCATTGCGATTTTGTGAAGATGCACTACTTACAAACACGGGCTCCTTCCGGGTTTAAGCCCATAGAAGCATCATAGGCAATCGTGTGGGGCGCTACCGGGCCCTTAAGCACATGTAGGTCTCATGTGACTTAGGCATAACAAAACGCCATATACAGCTGAATAAGGGCTGCCAAACGTAACAAATAATCCTGTCGATATTGCACTTCGACGTTATGATGAACATACCATAGAATGCAGCATACATGATGATAAAATTGTCCTAATTGTCATCATAGTCTTTGAATGGCGATCAGATAAATGAATTATAAACTGGTGAATGACTGCTAGCAAATCTAATTTTGATGCATGAATTACCGCACAAAACTCTTGCAAAACATCGGCGACAATACATTGCAGTCATCTACTCTTATCATTGTTGAAGACTTGGCGTTAGTAATGTAATTTACATCTTATATGAGAGATCATTAATGTGGTCCAAAAAGAAATATTTGAGGCGCCATAGATTCCCTACATGCTACCCTTGCTTGTCACCTACTGCTTTCAGCCTCACAATGGCATCGTTCCCAATTCATTCCAATAAAAGCATTTTCTACCCATGGCTCGTATTATCTCACAATGCAAGATGGATTTGCTTAGAATAACGTATCATAATAGCTCTCATGATTGCAGTATTCCCTAATGGCAGCATAAGAATTTACAGACTCGCAATACAGACTAGCTATTCCAGTGGCATACTTCCCCGCTTGTTATAAAATCATCCTCACTCCCTCGCGTTCTGTCATTTCAGTAACGACGTTTGCTGCATTATAATCCCCATGAACGCTTTTAGCTTCAGAACAACACCACCATTTCTTCTACAAGTCCCGACAATTTGCCCCGGTCGGCTAATTGTTGTAAACAGCGCCATAGCAACGCTTCCGTACAACGAGCGCACTTCTCTGCAATAACTGTGAACAATTTAGGTTAGTTTGTCTCCCTGTAAAGCTGTGATCATAAAGGAAACTGTTTTTTACGAGTCCACTTATAATATGATAGCTTCTGCTGAAAGCCTTTTTCTGAGACTTGTCATAAAATAATTCAGTCGGAACCATTAAATGTCCATAATCCACAGTTGGCAGCATAGTTGGCAGCATGTACGCGACGGCACTAAAGGGGAAATTTCCAAGCATTAGAACCAGCCTCGTACACAGTGACATTCATTCCCTCGGTGTTGAATGCGGCGTTAAGCCTCTGAAACGATTCTTCAGGAGCAGATAAGACGTTATACGACCCAACTTAAGTTGCCTCCCCAGTGGCAAGGTTGCTTACCATAAAATGATGTAATGCCGTTACGCGGATTCTATGCTGCACATTCTATGCATGACATTACCTCAATACAATGGTTAATTGATTTTATAGCATCATATGTGAATTTATAAAAAATTATATATGCCCTGGGTTCAAGCGTAGCTCCAGTGGTCCATTGATGATGACGCATCCTCTTCTTTTTATGATCAAATTAAATCCTGCTAACTTATCAATAACTTATCAGCAGCGTGTATGCCAGCGGTATATTCAGTATTGAGGGATTTGAAGTAACACGTCTTATGTTATGTATCGTGCACGACGTGCAAGCCTTCCTTGGCAAGTAAATACAATCATTTCTCCATCCGTTCTACCTACAACGAAATTCATGATGTACATGTTAGGCAAACACAACTTGGCCAATCGTCGAGCAGACCGAATCATTTCGAATTAAAATGTCGATCGTTATCAGCCATAGAAGCAGTAAAAACGTTGGTGCCGAATATGGGCTGAGTACGCAAATCAAAAGCAAGAGACATATATCGTTATCAGCCATAGAGAGCAGTAAACTGTAAGAGAAGAACCGCACGGTGAGAGAGAGAGATTGATATGGGATATATAGATAATAGAGACATATATATAGAGAGATATAGATACGCATATATCAAATAGCAATATATATATATATATATATATATATATATATATATATATATATATATATATATATATATATATATATATATATATATATAGATATATATATCTATATATAGATATATATAGAGATATATACCATAGAGATATATATATAGATATAGATATATCTAGAGAGGAGATATAGAGATATAGATATATATAGATTATAGAGAGTATATATATAGAGATATATAGAGAGAGAGATATATATATAGAGATATATACATATCTCTCTCTCTCACTCTATATTTATATATAACCCTCACTCTATATATATATATATATATATATATATATATATATATATGTATATATATATATATATATATATATATATATATATATAGATATATATATATATATATATATATATATATATATATATATATATATATATATATATATATATATATATATATATATATATATATATATGGTGATTTTTTATTTTTCTACGCCAGTGATTTTGAGACGGATGCTAGTGTTCCTGGTTTGTTTGGTGCTCCTTTGGATCCATCTACAGTTACCAAATAGGAAGTAGGAGGTGCTGCTTGCGCTGGTCGGTTTGGCACTCCGCTGACAACGGACAAATTTAAAGAATTATTGAAGAACAGGGTGCCACGAAATAGAAGATCTGAATGTTTGGCTGTTAGTGTATACTAAGACTGGCGGGATGGGAGGCAGATCCAGCCGGAAACTGTGAGGGACCCTAATGGACCTATTCTATAATTTGGGCAAGCTTCGAACCAATTTAGCGGCTGGCAATCAAATGACTCTTGCGTAAACTTTCGTTATAACACTTGCAAGGTGTGCGTGATATTAAGGCCCTCCGTAGTGTTGCTCTGTGTGGGACTTTCTCTGGTTGCTGCTAGGTGGTATAGCGACATTGTTGCAGTTATCGCACGGCTAACTGTGCTTTTGAGGCGATATGGGAAAAAGACCGAGCTTTTTCTCGAGCTCTGATTAGCTGAGAGTAGGGTGTCATGCGATAAAGAGATATAATGCAAGCAACAGCGATCATAATGATACGATGAAATCCAACATCATAGCGAGAAACTATGGACAGTGTACAATGGTGAACATATTGCGCATTGCATTCATGCTTGACATGTTTGAAAATGTGCAGGCAGCTGGTAGGCTCTTGTCCGTACGATAAAAAGTGGTGCAGAATGTGGCGACATGTAATCAGTAGATGTCGCCTGCCATGGACAAATCATCGAATATGTGTAGGAAATGTGGTTCCTATGCGTGTATTGTTGCAGAGGATTCGGACATAATAAGCAGAAGCATCGTTGCCGCCCATAATGGGTCACTCTGTGTAAATGGACACGAATACTGCCCCCTAGTACAGTCTCTGCTCGTTATAGTCTGGGTTTCCGCATTCCATACTTCATTATCACATAATGTATAATTTTCACATTCCACGCCGTGCAATTTGACACATTCTTGTATTTGTAACTCACATTTGTGTTTATAAACATCCACTGCGCAACGTAATTATTTTCAAAAGTTTGAATTATACTGCCTAGAGTAACTCTATTTCAAAGCCGTATATTTAGTTCGAGGTGCTTTCCATCATCGTCTGGATTTTGTACGTGTTGTGACGTTTCTATTACTTCTCTAATATATCCTATTAAGCGAGCAAATTGAAAATGGGTCCGTGTGACATCTCAACTCTTGCCGTGTCGTATGTCATCTATCCATCAATTAAAGAATTCCCGTAGTTTATAAATATAATACTGACAATAACTAGCATTAGGCATTCGACGGTATGCTTATAATTAATAGTACAATTAATGAAAATCATTCCTTAGATTTTTGTGGATATCAACATGTATTGCTACTCGCGTTAATTGAACAACTCACCAATGAGTTAATTACGTCATTTATGTTAACTTATATTAATTAAAGCGTTCGTATCTTAACACAATGTGTTTTTATGGCATGCTCACATCATTCTGGGGTCGTAAAACGGAACGATCCTATAATATAATCAATCTTTGTTTACTTGCCATTTAAATTGCCAGGTTAAATATGCAAATATCCCCGAAACATTTTTTGCAATGGCCAATATTAAATAGTTCGTTACATTGCAGAGGTCTTTGCAATTGATATTGTGAATGCGCCTGGGTGTATTGGAGAGCATAGGCCAACATCACCCAACAGGAACGTAGCGATTACCGGCATACAGCCGATAAGCCATTTGTCGTCAAACGCCATGGAAAGAGCTCCTCGCTCTGGCGCGTGGGCAGATAATTTGATAATACGGTAAACCCTCTGGGCTTCTTCGTCAAGTCCGTTGCTGCCTCCATTGACTAGTTGAAATGCATACTTTAGCCCACTAATCACTGATGGCACTTATAATGACTCCACAGATCTGTAAGATATTACCTTCACAATTCTTCCATACCAGCTATTGAGCCCTTACAAACCTTGCAATTAATCGTTCTAATAGGGAGAGGTTAAAAACGTTTAGTCAGTCAAGCAAAATCACGCTATACACGCAATCAAACATAAGTATCACCTATTAGGTACACAATGGACACGTTCGTGCTACCCGTATTCTCATTTGAATAATTATTATGAACGTCGCCGGATCGTACACTAAACTGCAGGTTTGATTTAAATCATCAGTCAAAGATTATGGCTTTGTAAACGAATCGCTGCATTTTACAAATGATTACTAATGATTACTCTCAATGATTGACGGCTTTGCCAGCACACGTTACCGACAAAATGGGACCATCATGTGTATGGGCGAGTAATCTGGCGATAACATGTGTTATTTACCTTAATTGGTCATTTGTTGCATCCCGTTTCGACAACAGACCCTACAAATGCCAAACGTCTTATTCCAGTTATGACTAGGGTTATAGCGTCGGACGTTGATCTGAATATTCCATCGCTCGTGCAAGACGCGGTCTTGCACTTCTGCCCACTATCGTGTAAGATCACGTCAACATGCGAAGTCTTGCATGTTTCCAATTTGCCCCAGCCCACGTGACTTTGCATTCATGGATCAACCGATTACACGCTCTACAAACCATGTTTGATCCGGCTAGATCTCATCAGCGTCATTTGCATGCGGTACATAAGTTTATGATGCGCGTCCGGGTCGAATTTGAAATATATACCAATGCAGAGCGATCAACGACGTCAACGAGAATTCCCTATAAGCTCATCTAGTTACTCATGATCGGGGAGCCTGAATTATCTGAAAGCTCAGAAACAGTGTGATATATACATGATAGACATGGGATGGATGGAAATGCAGGAAACAATTACTCTTATAACATAAGTCGACATTGAGCATGCCGTCGAACTGTACAAGGCTTAATGTATTACAACATGTGACTGTGCAGTTTGAATATTTAACGAATCAACCATATTCTCCATGATTCATCCGATAAAGTGTAGCGAGCGTATGCGAGGTCATCAACACGTATAAGTGGCAACACTCTGCGTTTACTTTATTACTACACTGTAAATAGTGCTGCGTACAAAAACTGCTGGGGTGCAATTTGTACGGCACTATATAAACTGAGATTTTATCCCACAAGAAGTGCGATGGTTGTCAGTCAACACAGCCTTCCTGCCCTTTTATTTATTGGTTGCCGGTCGACGCTACCTACCGGACGAGCTGTCTGAAATTTGCACAAATAGGGGTGTTTTTGGACAAACCATTCTATCTTTATGACACTTCAAACTTATATAAAACGTTATTTGCATATGTATAAGTGCGAAGCTATTGCTCGCAATTCGTCACACATTAGGTATGCACAGCAAAGCACCGTCAGTTGGTGCAACCGAATTAGCCACTTTCATTGTGTGTGCCTTTGTCTTAGTGGGGGGCATTTATTAACATGTCAGGTAGTTACAGCTGTATTCATGCAACGACGTCCATAGAGAAAATTGGCTGACGGCAACAATGTACGAGGATGAGCTGTGATCGATCGAGGTATAGTTATAAGAATACGTCTTAGCATTGCATATCATGAGACAATTGCTGTATAGGCATAACGTAGAAAATATGTAATGTGCATAAGAGCAGAAAAAAAATTAAATTTCCAGGCACTCAAACGATTCCATGGAAATTTCGGATCCGAGATATTGTTTCCATATAGATGGATAATAAGAAATTCATGCAAGACAGATATTGGTGACCGCTGCATCGAACCCTAAGTTACTGTGTCATGAATTAACTAAATCTGATGTTGCTCCGATCAACGGTGATTTACAATGGTCTTTCCAATGCAACTCAATTCCCAAAACGCAGTTCTCCAGACGTTTGTGACCCAAAAGGTTAATAGAACACATAACCCTGGGACTAAGAAATACATATACTTCCCACAAGTAGCATAAGGAATGCGTTAATAGCGCTCGACCTCAAACGGGATCGTTATTAGTTGTACTTTAAACAATACATACCTAATCAACCAACGGACCATATATGTTATTGAAATATTTCACCGACTTTCTTTGAGTTATTCCGTGTACATTCTATGCGTTTAATGCAGCTTGTGACGGTGTAGAGCCAGAACATGCGGTCGGGCACTGCAAGAACTCCCCCCCCCCCCCCACCCCCGTCTCACATTCTCGTCGCCTTGCAAGCTGCGTTACCTTTCAAATGCAGAATTTCGTTAAGGGAATTGACAAAAGACTGTGACACCAGTGCATACGTACTGAATTCCGTTGGAGTGCTATGGAGATATTTGAAATACCACATACATTATAGAGTACATCGGAACCCGGCCGGTTATGCATAGATAGGCAATGAATTAATAGTCGACATGTCGACCTGTTGAAATCATCTTCGTTGCAGTTTAGGCACGAGATATTGGGATTGTTCAGGAATTATATACTTAAAGCAACTGTGTCGGCCCGTTGCTTGTTGACATATGCATTATTGTTTTTCATGTCTACTACTTAATGATTTAGCTACAATAATATCATTGTCGTGCGAACAACTGAACTATATATACTTGTCCCCTCTATCATTTGAGATATAGGTATTTCAAACGCATATCGGTCTTATAATATTGCGTAGCGCGCCTCTCATACATAGATTTCATGACCCTTTCCTGCATAGATAAATATAGTTTAACTATTTGCTTCGCGATGTTGCGTGCTTAAAATCACAATATTGGCATTACCAATTTCAAATTAACCAAAGCGCTATTACGCGACCTATTCATTCATTATATTCAGACACTGCATGATCGCTTAGTTGGTTTACGCAAACGCTGTTTCGTTTTCAAATAGGACGTGGGGTTTTGGTACCTTTATTAACGGAAGCAAACGTCCAGAGCGCGTCAGAACTGGATCAAAAATACGCCATCGGTAAGCATTTAGTTGGAAATATTGTTTTATTAGGGTATGCTCACATGCCGTCTAATTTTGAGTGATGAATGACTGGTGATGCAGAGTGGGTGGATCATATGCACTGCCTTAGCAAGCATAATGGTGGTGTCCGACACCTACTTGTATTAATATAAAGCACCCGACCCCTGGATATACACGATCGCAAATGGAGAGAATGACAAACACTTATCGTAAGCTTATACGATTTTGTTCGAGTGTTACCCTGGCTCCACAGTAGCAGCGTGGTGTCAGACAGGAAATAGGAAGCAGCGCAGGATGTGCTCAGTCACTCGTATATGTTCAATAGCGGTACTATACCAGCACCAAACCTGACTGTAGTCAGGCTTGCGTATGCACAACTAGGAGTTGTTTAAAAGCATTGACCAGTTAAATTTGCTGAATGTGTCAAGTATTGCAGTGACCTCATTCGACCCTGGAGATAGAAAGATGTTTTGGCTGTGGCATTTTTGCATGAATCAGGTGCAAAATGCAAAGATTGGTGCATGCACTCGCACAATATTGGTTTACCCACAGGCGATTCCTAGTTAACGCAAGGCATATCACGAATATAGTGGATACTGTTTAGTTGACAGAAGTCGCTTTAAAAGTCCATTAGTAATCATTCAACTTCATAATGCATACACCACATGTGCCATTAAATACAGAACAACTGAATTTATGAATAAGAAGGCGCAGATTGAACGCATATAGAATCCAATTGGTACATTGAAGAGAAGCATCAACGTCGCAATAATGACGATTGCGGCCGCCTGGCATCGTGTCGTTTATATATTTCTTGCCACTTCACTGGATAAGACAGGCGCTTGCATTTAACATGAGATTTATAGGCGCAAACATTAACGACAAAACATACATGTTGGGAGAAAAAAATTCACCAAAACGCCAAGTTATGTATTTCATCGGTCACAGAGTGACTAATTGACCTCGTTCAACCGCCAGTGCATGCCAGCAGAAATGGACACTTAATTACACAACAACATCAAACGCCTGATCGGCGTAATGGCGTTCTGTTGTGGCACTTCGTTTTGATGAATGGACATCGTCTACGCTCAGGGCCCTTTATTAACAATATCGCTGACTACAAAATGTCAGCAATCGGTTGTCAACGCATTGTGTCGTCACCCTCCATTATCAGCAGCAGTACTTTTGAATCGTTATTATTTCACAAACATAATAACACATGAAACGGAATCAGGTTTTCCCCGGCACAACGTGATTACGGATTAACAGAATGCACTCGCGAAACAATAATGCAGATTAGAGGGACACGTGTCTAAATTATTCACGCGAAATAAATTCCTCTTGGAGGGAACAATGATGCAGAAGGTTTTCTGACAATTGATCGTAAAACAGAGAAATACGATGATCTAGTATGTGATAGGGGAATCATAGAGTATCAATAAAATGAGCTCCAGTTAGATAAGTCAGTAAAAGCACCGAGATAACCCATGTCCATTTGTCTGTTTCCGGACTATGTGGCTTAATATAGCTTACCATCTGATCATTTATAATCTATTCGTGGTAGCGGACAGGATCTTCACCTGCAAAGAACATACAATAGTGATTTGATTCATCCGCCGCTCAGCATGCATTCAATGACGTTAACAGACTTTAAAACAGCTAGAACCTGAACATTGACGCTTTAAGTTTAAAATGTAAAAATTGTAGAACAATTTATTACATCTAACCCTCCTTATTATTCGAATAATGATTATGGTAGACATTTATTGCAATTAAGGTTCAGCTATCCTAATCTCTAGAGGCAACTCTCAAGTGTACAAAGAATGCGAGCTCAATAACTATACCATAACTTCATAGCTTCATCGTTAATATTAATGGATGAATATTCGACAGCGATATGGCGTGTTTTTATGCTGTATAGGCAATGAGTGCAGCGGATTTGTTTGATGAAGATGATCGCCAGTAGAATGAAGTTGACTAAGAAGTTATAAGCTTTTCTGTTTGTGGTAAATACCCAAATAGATATTATTTGTATGCTTTCTCAAAAAGTGCTATGCAGTGATAATGTAACCATTAGTATTTGGATACTGCAAAGCGTCGGTCTAAATTGCCCAGCAGGATTTGACCTGCGCATTTAGGAGTGAAAAATAAATATTTTATCCGTACACTATATCAGAGGTGGTTTGAAGACTACTGTATTTAGACAATCGTAAAAATCCTGCTAGGGTCGTCAATGATTATGGGGATGATATCATCGGTGGCTGTAGAGTCACCACTTACTGGTCAACGTACCCGACCAGCTGTACTTCACTTCGGTCGAAGCCAATCAGAACGGCATGTATTACTGCTGAGGAAATGTAGCATGGAAACGAATTATTATTATTCTTGTCACATTATGTCTCCATTTAATTAATCAAGCCTTCCATTCGGAATTACAGTTTGAAGCCACGTATCACAATGCAACGAAACACAGTGACTCAAATAAGTTCATTCATGGTTTTCAAGACCTGATTGAATGTTATACTGTGCATAGGAACCCCTTCAACCTGACTCGTATTGTTATCAGGTTCGCCTTTAGAAGCTAAGATGGCATCGTTCTACTTTCTATGCAACCACGTGACATTTCGTTGATGGATTGTGTCCGATTAGATGATATCAGGGTCACATCTTTATTCATACTTTTACAAAGGATTCCAAGGGAACGGGCAGCAATACTCATGATATAAGTTGCTTCTAGAGAGCAGACGGCGACGATAATAAGACTGGTAGCTCAGAGAGCAGTTGTTACCGTATGTACACTTTTACCAAGGTTGATAATATATGTCGAATATTAATAAACCAACATCACGCAGGAAAATCTGTCACTTCAAACATCATCCTACATTTGTCATAAAGCACTTGATGGCTTTAAAACCAGTCAGACAAATTACAGCAACATTTGCAATTTTGTATTGAAATGCAACAAAACACTGCGCTGCAATTAGGACACGTTGCAAAAGCTTTAAACGAACTCTCTGCAGCTGGTAGCATTTCGATGAAAGACTTTAAGGTAACCATTAAATGTTCTTAAAATTATCAAACCGGAACGAGTAGGCTTGCACAACTGAAACGCTTGAATGAACTAACCATTCATGAAAGTCGCATTGCAATGACTGCCTATTATAATGATATTCAACAAACGCCATGATTAGGACGAGTGAGGCAGATATCTTAACACAAGATGTACTTACACAATACTTTCTCTTAATTATGGACTTTTTGGACGTTTATTGAAAGAGGCAGTGCGACAGTTGGTGCTAATGAGCATAGAAAGAACGCCAATAAGGGGATTCCTCATTCACAAGAGATGATGACTGCACCAGATTATCATATCATAGATCAATGTTCTCATCATAATCTCGCCAAATAGGCTCTGGGTTTAAGATAAAGCTGCTTAATGCGTACGTTTCCGACCATCTTACAATTATATACAAGTTATTTTACCCATTAATACAAATTTCAACAAAATAAATTACCTGTTACGAAATATCCGGAAATATGCATGCGTCATCATATCCTGGCGGCGAACGGTGTCAACCTTAAATTGCATAACACCTCCACTCAGCCACCCGCGCAAAATCAACTGGAAGGGTACGTTTGGTCAGAGAGGGGGCATTAGCCCCATTCTCGTATTGTTAACGTCGTTTAGTCATAAACCTGTTTCATTTTCAAGCAGCATTTTTCGTTTACTACCGGTGTTGCGAAGCGAAACGTAACATGGGCTATCAAACAAAGTCATGAACATGCACGGAGCGGCGAGTTACCATAAAACCTACACGTGTGTTAAGAACTACGTTTCGTATTCTGCCTCATATGTATGCTCCCTCTGTACTATACTTAAATCAACGTAGTACGGTATCTGAAAAACGTATTACGAATAATTGACGATGTTGGAGTGTTGCAATATTGATATGAAATTGATGTTAATAACACATAAAACTAGTCATCATTTACATGGCAATTATACTGTTTCTGATGGAAGCGCCTTACAGTGTTACTCAAATGGTAGTTTAGCCTTAAATCAACAAAAGACGAGAAGGGTAGATCACTTAATGATAACTGCATTACTCGGTTAAAACGATCACATATGTTACTGATAGCAACGGGGAACAATTTGGCTGTACTTGTGAACAGTTGTCCCTCTAGTCCTTCAATTATGATTGGTCAACTAGGTCGTGTCAATAGTATGTAGCATCACCAACAGAAAACACAGCAACGTTTCTCACAGGGAAATAAAGGTTGGCGGGTTATTGCACTGTCGACTGGAAAACTATGATAGTCTGTCACCCAACCTTTTTTTTATGACTTCAATTTATCTTGCCAATTGCTGCGTTGGTATTTATTATTTTCGTTTTGGGGAATATTTTGTTTTATTTAGCAATCCTAAGATTATGGTTTTTGACAAAAGTTCTCACTTTTCTAGTGCATATAACACAAGAGGAATGCTCAAGCATGCCATCATGAAATGGTGGGTAACCCTGTTTTGAGTACAACTCAATCATACATTGCGCAATATTTGTATTCACATTCGCTGTAAGATTTATTTATGTATCCATCTTGCTTTCGCCCTGTCATTGAAAGTCATGTACACTGTGGCCTATGTAAGTGCCTTCCGTGTTTATTGAGTTATTAGGGACCAAGACAAAGGCAGGTGCAGACAACATAGCCACAATGTCTCAGTGGCAGAACCGAAAATCTTTACTGCTACAATGCAAGGGAGATCTAAATGCAATTATCTTTTTAAGGCCGGTATGTTTTGCTTGCATACGAAGGTTGAAGAGATCCATGACTGGTTGAGAACGTGCTTGTTAATTATTTAGCTCACTGTAATTCTACCCACAGAGTGTTTTTCTTGACGACTCTAGGTTGGGACTATTCATAAATTCGCTACAAGCTGCTCCTTTGTCAAGGCCATGGTTGCATTCAATCCGGTTTTTGCGTGCAATATTGCAACAGCATGTTATAAGGAATAATACTTTAGAACCTGACCAAACGAGAAGAACTATGCATTACCGGTGGAACAATACATGAGACGGACGGGTCGGCGAAATGTGATGTAAGGAGACTTTAGATATGAATGTTCTATGCCTATGTGTCTATAAAAAAACCTAAATAACCCGTACCGTAATAAACAAATGCAGGATTAATTAAATAAAGCTTGGGCTGTTTAATGTTTACAGGGGTATAATTTGAGCACGGATGAAGTATCTCAAGACAAGCGGTTTTGTCATTTATAACAATGAAATAATCAACAAATATGCTCTAAAACGTATTATATGCATGAAAGGTGTAATTATTAAGTATTGCCTCACGTGGCTCCGCAACTCCCATGGCAACATCATTTCTTGACTGCGCTGTATATTTGAAAGTGATGTTATTACATTTTGGCTTGAGGAAACAGTCAAGCAATTTACGTGGCAATAACGGTTGTAACGATGCACTGGTATATGTGTACTACTGCGTATTACTGCATGCACGCCTTAGCCATTTTAAGATATAAAACTATTGTTCACAATAACACATTTATAGGTAAACTCGGCTCATTTTAGTTGGCACATGCATGTACGCTACTAACATCTGGATTTCAATAACTCACGCTTAGATAATTGTCAGTGTAAGGTTAAATTATACTTTCTTGAATAAAACCACTTTCGATTGTGTGTAAACGCTGAGTTAGTTTCCATTTGGCTTTGACTGCTTGTTTTGTTCCTGCTTCTCATCCCTTAATAGATTCTATTCGGAAAATAAATTGCTAATGGCTGAATGCTGAATGAGTTTCTGTGTAGAGCTTTATACAAGGTGGCGTCCAACGACTCATTCAGGACTTCCTCAAGATTATACGTCCTTTGCTTTGTTGTCCTTAAAAGCAAACTGACATTATCCGGGAGTTTCAGTTTTTTTTACACCTGAAAGATTACCACTTAATGCTCTCAATGCTTACAGGAGTTTTTACTTGCAAAGAGGCTGGTGCCCAACAATACTAGTCGCCTCATGCGGGTCATAAATAATATTTTTCTCAGTTGAGTATATGAACGAATATACCTATAATCATACTGCCGCCAAGCCTATCACATAGTATATCTAGTCGGTAAAGTACATTTGGTTATATTTGAACGTTTGTGACGCCCCAATTAATGCTAAGACGTTTCCCATATAGAGTTAAAATGCATATTAGTCAATGTGCACGTCATATACTTGATTGCTTCGTGCGGTTTCTTTGTGATAAAATGATCAGATAAACGTAATTGCAATGAACGATCGTCCCTTGGATGTACTTTGTTGCTACATCAGCACTGTCCCTCAGTGAGCCAACCTCAATCCGCAAAGATGGATTGAATTTGAAATTAAATTGACAATCAGGTTTGAGAATGTCCTCGTTATAGATAACTTACCACTGCAGGGTGTCGTTGATTGGGGGTTCGAACTCCTTTACTGAACAGGCATTAATATGTATCGGTTAGAAATGTTCATATTTGCACATTTTGATTCATGTGAACATCATTCACACACGCTAACAATCAGTAAAATATGATTGATCCCTAAATTTTGTACATCAACCAAGTAACACGCATGGCAATCAACTACGTTACACACATTGCACAATATTTTATTTCAAATAAGCTGATTCGAGGTTTTGTATGCTTCATGGAAGGATATACTTCGCACAAAAACACTTAATATGTAAAGCTGGGATAGCTTTATTTTACTGCCTATCACGGTAGCATCTACATTCCCACTCCAACAAAAGGAGCCACAGGGATAGGTAACAATTGTTTTCGGATATTCGGCGTGGCTTGCTGCGGTTTTTAGATGGAACAGACTGACGTGCGACGTAATGAGATGAACAGAATCATAAAATCCCACGGTGATCATTTTGGTAATGATTTCTTATTAGGCAATAGCAAGCGCTTTCTCTTACATATGTAAGTTTCATGGACGCAATTGTAGACTAACATCTGCCGCGTCAAACATTATTTTCGACTGTCGTAGCACACCTGAAGGCTTTTAAACCTGGTAGCCGATTTCAGCAATATAGCCATGGTTTTGCAACCAATCGCTACTACCGCCTTCATTTGCCACATCGTATATATGGACTGAATAGCTTGTGTTACGTTATGTATTGGATACGAGCGCAAGGATCGCTGACTACTTCCTAGATATGCTAAAATACATTTATAGTTTCCATAGCAAATTTCTTTAAATCGTACTCACCAAGTTCAGCAAACTAATGGGCCATGGTTTGATATGAAAACTCTCTTGTACCAGCAATGTAAATCATAATAGTGTTGGCTATAGGATAACTCTACCATGTTTCAATTGCATAAACTACATTGATACAACTATTTTTATGTACATAAGCGACAATAGAGCTCTTTAACTGATACAGAAATTACCATAGAATGACCCAGCACACTGTGTGTTATGCAGCGACAATACCTGCACAAAGGTTAGCGCCTGTGTTGTTAACGTGTGTATTCCCGCATAAATTACGCTGATCGGCTAACATTTCATAATGAGCCAGTCATAAGGGTTATCACTGGGGAGCAGGTAAATATCCAGCAAAATGCATAGCGGGCTAATCACAAAAGAAAATAGCTCATTGTTACCAATCACGTGACAACTTGTGTTTCTACAGCGCTAGAGTTATTTGTCAGGGTCAAAGACTGCAGGGTGTGGCTCCGAAGTTTATTCTTTTATTAAGGACCGATGGTATTAGTAATCTATTATACTTATTCTAGTTGACCGATACAAAATGTTAACTAACTAACTGAGTGACTGTCTATGGTTGCTGTACATCGTCAGTAACGCTGTGGGACATGAAATGAATGCGTTGCAGGCGATGCAAAGTATGACTCCAGATATTAACCGTTGTTTGGTTAAAATGCCGTTGTATTAGTATCTATTTGAAATTTGGCCAAACGAGTGAAAACATTTCATATCCCGTTTAATGCCGATTGGTAAATCTTTTTTGTTGCAAAGATATGTAACACCACAGGTACTGCACAGTTGGAGCATGTCCACGTAATGCAAGCTAGTTATTCTACTAACACCTGTAACAATCAGATAGACCTCGGCAGCAAACACTGGTCACTGCAAGTGTTTTTCTTACCTATTGTATTAATGTTTTCTTTTATAGAAATATTGGGTGTTGTAAGGTAATTCATCAATTTCTGTTAGGGGTATTATTTTACAATTCTCTGGCATATATAAACGGGTCCAGTGAGGTAGCACGACATCATGGAATGGTAGACAACGCAGTTGTGATTATGATTTAATCATGTTTTTTTCTAAATTGCTGTTGCCAATTGTTGCATTCGCAATAGTGGTTATGTTGATGTATGTATTGACACTGCTTTTTACTTTGCCTTGGTAGAGATGTACCCTGCGGCCCATGCCTGCACCTACCTCGGTTATTGGGTGAATAGTAAGATTGAAGGCATGTGCTGTAGAGCAGGTCACCCAGTTTATTAATGACTCAGAAGCCAAAAACCGTCCATACGTAACAACATTAAGTATGGGAGCTCCATGCGCTACTACGAGTTTAAGCTGGACATGTTATGCTTGCGAACTAAGGCACAAGCAATCTACGATTCGCGATGAAAGTGCTTCTGAATGATTTAACTCATCGTTATTCTACCTATACGGTGTTTTTTTTATTTCATGCGGTTTCAGGTTTGGACTATAAATAAATCTACTGATCCTTTGTTCGGGCCCTGATTGCATCCAATCTGTTCCGCATGCTATCAGGAATGCGAATGGGGAACTAAAGCTAATGAGGAAAAACATCTAACATAACTGGTTTAACTATGAGCATGATGGAGGTGGTGTCAAATGCTGGCATAGGTAGTCTTCAGATAAAAATATACCATGAATGTTGATATAAATATAGAATAAGAATTGTTCCACAAAAACAGCTAGGTTATTTGAATACAGCTTGAGTTATAGATCGTTTATTGAAGAAACATTTGAGTACGTCGGGAGTGGTACAAAACAGGTGGCGTTGGCGGGAGTCGAATGGGTAGACATTGACTTCAGGGAGCAGTCATTATTCAGGTTATTCTTTTAAGTTTGCGATAAAGATTCCAAGATGCATAAGTTTACGTACAGCGCTGTTTCACAGCCCGTCGATGGTGACATAGACAAATAAAAAATGGTTAATCCACACATATAACAATTATGATATAAATATATATATTTACTTAAAGCAGGTGTAGGGCTGCTGTGATATACAATAGAACGATTCGCAGCAATAAGAATGTAATTTTAATGCGTCAAGAGTAAATATCATTGCATAACGCTTTGAATCACATGGAGATACATGGCCAGTCTGCAAAATTGTTCCAATCAACGCGTAGCTTCGACTTGTTCCTCAACTTCCGCTACCTCTTGTTTCTCGCAAGCCATGTTGCCAACACTATCGACGATTCACTCCAACAATCATGCTTTATTTGTTTACACGTCAATAATCTATCGAACACCACTGACTCTCCGTAAACCATAAAACAACGTCAATTCTCATCGCGTTATCGGACGTTATAAATACTCAATGTACCGCCTGAGACAACTCATCCTCACAGCAGCACCATTCTCATTGCTTTGTACAGCGGCATAACGCGTATGCCATTGCGCTGCATTTTTATTCAATCATTTTACCTATCACGACACCTAGCAGAGACACCCTCCCATGCATCATCATAATCCAAGCAACTTATATGGTGAAAACTTCGTGACGGTGCGAAAACATAGCAGACTGCCCACAATGACCATAACGCGCTGTAAAAACGAGATATCGAGCAAATGTCTCAGCTGATCATAATCCAAACGACCGATGCTTTGCTGTTATACAAAAACTGTACGCAAAACTGATTTGTCCCCGTTATAGGAAAGCATTTGTCATTTTAATCCTTGGGAACGGACAATAACCAGTCAACGCTGCCCCGTTATCAGGATGCTTCAAAGTTATGTACGGTAATCAATGCTGCAATGTATTACTACAATTTGTTCCTTAACAAGTATCAGTGGTTATTCGGTTTATCACCATTTACTTGGTTAATAAGTATATGAGTTGGCATATTCCTCGTCCCATCAATACAAAATGACCTACTAGCTCAGTTGACATAACATTACATTTTGTCGTGGTGTCGTTGGGCATACAAAATGCCACGTTCTGGACCAAGAGTTACGATTTGTACCAGCCAATCGCTTGCATGATCTTGATCCTTGATTAATCAATATCAATATCAATGCTTATACAGCTCAAGCGATGCGATATCTAATGTTACCAGATAGAGCTACTATAAACTAACACTGGGAGGAGTCTGATTTTGAACAGTTGCAAAGCGCGTCAATTTCGTATTCGTTTTTTTACAACGAACTTCACTACTGGTGTATGTTGCCATTACTCAAGTCCAAATAGAATCGGTAATTGGAGCGGGTCGAACATTAATGTTGTACTACGTCATTTTTATTCATTGAACTAAATGAGATTAAGCAGATCTTCCATTGGCTCTAGAGATACGTGCTAATAAGGGTAATCGTATGAGAGGTGCGTAAGTCCTCAATAAAAGCAATCTGATGCTGGTTAGAGCAATCTAGCTTAGTTCGGTGTCTAGAGCATGCAAGCAGTACTGAGTTAAGATAAATATTTTTACTGCCATGACTGTTCGGTCGGGAAAAGCTATAATTTTTTAATACAATCCGTTGCATTTTAGATAACGCTTATTATAGTGTGATCCTCTGAATGTATTCTGAAGAAATCGACTTAGATCAACATTGATGCAAATTCTGCGTATAACAGGTGTAATGCATGTATTGATCTCAGTCCAGAAGCTACTGATCTACTACTTATTTTATCAGCGATTGTTGTATGCGCAACAATGTTGTAAGTGCGATGTCTGTGATTAAAGATGGTATCGCACTATGCCAGTGATAAATATTGGCTGTAAAATGATATTCGTGCGCAAAATGTTTCACATAAAGGACAGTGGAAGGGGGCACATACTGCTCATTGATATACATTCGCTTGTAATTGAGGTAACTAAAGGCTATCTGCGGCTGGGTTATGGCTGTGGAGCTTA
The DNA here is from genome assembly GCA_034190875.2 of Urechis unicinctus. Classification (NCBI taxonomy): domain Eukaryota; kingdom Metazoa; phylum Annelida; class Polychaeta; order Xenopneusta; family Urechidae; genus Urechis; species Urechis unicinctus. Next base: position 52,383,457 of record CM067342.1, read on the forward strand.
ACAAATACCTGGTCTATATTGCTCACAGACATTATGATGAGCTTACCATATCATGCAGCATACATAATGATGGAACTGACCTTATCTTCATCATCGTCCTTGATTGGTAATCAGTTAAACAAACATCAAGCCGGTCAATGACTGCAAACAATTTAAACCGACCCTATATTCAGGTACAATTTATGGTGTCTGCATGCAGATCAAATTTTGTGGCACGAATTATCGTACAATACAGTTGTAGGACATTGGCGAGAGCAAACTGCATTCATCTGTAATAATCATTGTGAAAGACTTTGTGTTAGTAATGTGATTCACGGCCTAAAATATAGATCACTAATATGGTAGAAGAAGTAGCATTACTTGAGGCGCCATGGATTCCCTACACGCTTACCGTTTGCTTTCATAGCCCCCTGCTGCCTCAAGCCTCACAATGGCTTCGTTCTCTTTTCATGTTCACAAAAGCATAATCTAGGTCTCACCATTCTAGATAAATTATCAAAACATAACGCGTCCTAATAGATCTCTTGATTGCAGTGTTCCCGCATGGCAGCATCATAATGTACAGACATGCTATATAGATATACCCCCACCTGCTCTCCGCGCAGCATAATTCCTCGCTTGCTGTTATGTCAGCACCCCTCTTTGCTTTCTATCATATCATCATCAATCCTCACTTTCTATCGTATCTGCATCACTCCCCGCTTTCTATCACAAAAGCCATTCCCACTGATGTTTGCTGTACTATAATCCCCATTCAAGCTTTTACCTTACTACTACAAAGCATGCACTGTGTCGATATTGTGGGGAATCCCGAGATACACATTACAAATGATATGTGAGAGTAAATTATATCATGTTACCAATCAGCAGTCCCCACGGTGGCTTACAGTTAGTTAAGCGGCTGTTTTGTCCCGTTCACCCATAATCAGATGAACTTTCTACCTATTTGGTTACATTGCAGGTCGATAACAAAATTTGATACTCCGATTCGGAAATAAAATATACATTTTATGATGAGCTCTCGTAGACCCTTCAAACGTTTAATGTACTGGAGATGTCAAACGTTTTTTTCGAGTAACGGCAATTGTTATATATTGCGACTTTTATCTCAGTGTTCAGGCACTCAGGCAAGACACCATTTGGAACTTGAAGCTTGAGGCCTTCCATTCCACTCCAGAAGTAAGTAAGGGTCACTAGAGAACATTAATGGTTTATTATGCCAGCAATATGCGACGCCGATCCATAAGGTTTTAAATATATATTTGAAAACCATTGGATGGTTATCATTGGGTATTATACATTATTCAAAGTCTAATCAAACAGACATATCTTTGTTTTAGATCTGCCGTCCTCATCAATATCAAATATAGCGACACAAAAAGATTCTGATACGCGAAAAGTCGGTTGAGCCGTTGCCGATCGCGGTCTTGGTTGATTAGATATATGCAAATGCAAAGGTTGAGGCATCCAGATTTTGAATAAAACAATTTTCAGTCTGCAAGTACGGTGATTGGCAAGACAGGGCGATACGCCCTTACCTTTTTCTCACTATCGCACGGCAGGAGGCAATTCCCATACAGGGCTGTATTTATATCCGTGATGAAAGGTTGATCATCCATATTTATGGCACTTTTTATTGTTAGATGCATATATCAACATGACAGGCCGTATTCATCATCGCGTCGTGCTCAGCATGGCGCTGATGATTCTCAATGAACAAGTGACCTATAAAGGGTTTGAAAGAGTCTAATCATTTACACTCTTAGGAGCCAGATGTTACTAATGTTGGTGACTACTGTATATTCATATTTCTGCTAAAACAGTCATTGTCATCTGAACGCCTGTAGGATAAGGCACTCTATGGAGGCTGAAAGCGTTCCTAGACAACTTTAATTTTAGAAGTAATCATCGTCTGCATGGCTTCACGGGCAGATCACCTTTTCAACCACGAATCATTCTGAGCGCTTTGCAACCTTTAGGCGAGGTAGTTGAGCTGGGATTACTTTTGTTGCTAAATAATTCGAAACACTACAAATGCTACCAGTTTAACATGTACTTAATGAATTTGGATGTTATAGCGTTTGTCAAGCAATTAAACAGCATGTTTTATCTAGTACTGCCATGATGGAAACGGAAATTAGTAGATTGCTTATGCAGCTTTGCTTAATTCATTCAAACGATGACATATAACAGTGACGCAACATCGCCGATTATAAGGTAGTTTGTGGACTACTGAAAGGCTGGTGCCTAATTATGAACCTCAAACGCATAAATGGCCAGAAAAAATATGTTACACTCAAATGGATGATGGATATATATTCTGACAATGCATTCTTAACAATGCATATATTGTTTCACTAAATGACACGTGAACAACGATCACTCTCTGTGTTTGCTATCGAGTAACATTTGGCACTCCCAAATCTCATTGTGAAGTGCGTTTATATATGCATATATATGCAGAAATACATATATACACACACACACACATACACACAAACACACACACACACATATATATATATATATATATATATATATATATATATATATATATATATATATATATATATATATATATATATATATATATATATATATATATATATATATATATATATATATATATAATATATATATATATATATATATATATATATATATCCACCCACCGAAAAGAAATATGCCGAGAATTCCTTATCACGTGTCATCGTGATTGAATTTAGAATCTTTGTACAACAATATGAATTGCTATTAGCTTTATGGCTACCTAATTTCTTATTGATATCAGATTGAGGCATGTGCAGCAAAACATGCGATTATCCTTTTTATTGGATTTTATAAGGCGCCAGTAAGACATCAATGGTACGCACTCGCGTGTTTTTAGAAAGCCGGCCGTTCTTGAAGACAATTACCCATGCGTTATGACGACAACGATGATTATATGCGCCCGTTTTTGGCTTGCATTATCAAGCATTATCAAGCACATATCTGCGTCAAGTAGAAAGTAACGCTGACATCAGGTAATTTGTTAACAGTCACTTGTGATAATACCTAGTCATTTCAAAAAACCATCACCATGACGATGTGTTTAGTCCAGATTATAGGTTTTTCTAAAAGCATTGTCCTGTTTATTTCGCTTAATGTGTCAAGTATTTCATCGACCTCGTAGGAGCAATATGCTCAGATTGGTGTATGCACTTGCACAATATTGGTTCAATCCGAGGCGATTTTTAGGTCTAGCAAGGTAAATCACAGATATTGTTTAAACCTTAAAACTACATTAGTAATCAGTTCACTTATTAAAAGAAGTTGCCTATTAATACATACAGCACATGAAACATTAAATACTGAGCAACTGAAACTATTAATAGCGAGGCGCAGATAGAAACCATAGATAATTCCACGGGTGCTGCCCTGCCTGCCGTTGTGTCGTTCATACCTTTCATATCATTACGCCAGATTGGACCGCAGGTTACACATGTTATATATCGGCTCAAATATTAGAGACGAAAACATGCGCATTGGAACACAAGGTTTCATAACAAAACTAGGCGATATATTGTATCGGTCGCAACCACCAGTGCATGCCAGCAGAATTGGCCACTCCATTACACAACAACATCAAAGGAAGGATGGGTGTTAGTGATTTTTTAGGTAAGTAGTTACAAAAACTACCACGCATGCGCTCTGACTCCGTTATTAACATTGTCGCACATAACGGGATGTAAGCAATCAATTGCCTGCTACCCAAGCGTAATGACCCGTTTAACCAGGTCATCCTCGGGCACAATATGAATGCGGGCAAAAAGAATGCAGCAGGGAAGAAATAAGGCTGATTAGCGGGAACGTGGCTGTTAACCCAGGAGGGATAAGTGATGCCTTTGTCTTTCTGACAATATGTCTTCAAAACATATTTCGTAAGAGGTATGCGATGCAATTGTATGTGAAAGAAGGATCAAATAATAACATGACGATTAATACCAGCTTCATAGACCCCACTTCTTAATCAATAAAATGAGTTCTGGTTAGTTCAGTCAGTTCAAACAACAAGGTGACGAAACGGATATATTCCGCATGCGGTTTCCGTTCGACTGAATGATATCACGGTAACATCTACATTCACACTTCAACAAAAGAAACCAAAGAGATGGGTAACGTGGCTTGCTACGGTTTTTGATGGAACAGATTGACATGCGAAGTCATAAGAGAAAAGCATTAGCTGTACATTAAGAATGGTCTTTGCAGATATAGTATGTACTCGGGAGTAATGGAGTCGAATGAAACCTCAAGAAGCATTGGATTACTTGTATCATGGATCATACCACAATAAGGTTTCTGTTAATATATATTTACGCTTATTGTTCTGGAACATAAAACTAATGCACAGGGGCAGCCTCTGCCACAAAATGATGAATATGTTTATTTGGATAGAACATTAGTGTATTTAAGGCACCCTATGGTGACAGGGTACATCTGCACTTAAAAATGTAGGGACACCGCACTCTCAAAATAGTTTGCATATTTTTATCAAACATTTTGTTAAATTCTGCATCTTTACAGTGATTTTAGGACCGTTCCATTTGTTATTAGTTCATAATTGTCAATATCTATCGTTATGTGCGGTTCATTGTGGTATTCACGTAATCTATGACATAAGGTTCGGCAATTTGCACGCGTACCTAGCACCTTGCTGCTCACTATATCGTTGACAGCATGTTGCACCACCCTGGTGGACGCGTTGCAGCGGCGGCATCATCTGCGTTGTTCTGTCCTGAATTTTAAAGAAAGCATACCACTCTGAGCTTAGTCACTTCTCAGAGTTATACCCACGGACACTCTTACATTATGCACTTAAACACTAGAACGTTCTATTCAACATATCGCTCTGCATCAATTATCCATCACGGTGCGATCTCTGTGAGCAATAAACGATAACCTTAGGCTTCTGCTCATTACTGCAACATGGTTGCACCGTAATAGGATGCGGTGCGGAAACTAGGTTACTACCAACGCATATTACGCCCCTTTGTGCTCTTGTATATCCAAAAATATCAGGCAAGGTAACTGTGAAATAATGCGACACGTTATTGCAACCTTCCGTGCATTTACACGAAATATGTTTGTCATGTAAGCATATCAGCTCTGGTTTAATGTAAAACAATAACTTAAATTCGCTCGTTATGTTACTTCTTCACTACATTCTAGGAAAGCATAACGTTAGTCATAGCTTGAGGAGCCACATTGTCTTGAGCAGCGGTTACTCAAACCAGCTTATCATGGGGCAGCTGTTGGTTAATTCTTAATATCGGCAATGAGCGACTTGGATATGAAGTCACTGCGATACAGTGTTGATGTGAACCGCACACCGTAATGTATAGGATCCGTTGCAATGTGTGACAGGTCATTTACAAATCCATCGCCTGGCCCTGCTCGGCGGTTGATGTGCCACGCATTGCGCATATCATATCGCGTACCACTTCTGTGGCAGAATGTGGGCACATCCCTTATTGGACACTTGCTAGTCGCTCTCAGATGGCAATTTTCAGCCAACGGGGCCCCTGGGATCAAAACAGAGCGGCATCATCGAGGTATTCAGAGAAGTTCAATAATAGATGTTTAAAGGGCCATTCACCATTTGGGAAAGCGGTGATGTGATTACTTGGTTTTAAAAACTAATTATGAAGAGAAATGCATTGCAATTAAGTTTCTTAATTGGCCATTTGACAGATTTATGATTAAGTTTCAATAGATTAGCATACGATTGCTTACAGATATCATTGAACACAAGTTGCGTTTAAGTATAAAATCATTGGCTGACAAATCTCGTAATTATGGTAAAGGATGAATTTGTCCCCTGCTGTCCTAACAACAGTGAATAATTTAATCGATTTCTAGCCAATTATTGGTTCGAAGCAGCCGAATAATTAAATGATAATAATAAATGAGATAAAGTGACCCAAGAGACACCAGTAATGGTTTGTTTTATGTTTTATCTGCGCGTCCTCCTTCACCTTACACTGCCTGGAAAACAATTGCGGCATCTATTTATCCGGTTATTTATAGGAAATATCCAATTTGTATAATAATAAAACCAAAAACAGATTAACAAACAAAACGAACAATGCATGCACAAACAATGTTAGTGTAAATATGACGATATGTGTGTTTCTATCGATCGAGTGTATCCAAGCGATTTAATTCAGTCTCTACATTTCAAGGTTATAATTTTTTACTAAGCAGCCCATTTTGCTAGTGTAGTAATTTCAGCCCATTTGCATATTTTTCTGATGCGCCAATCATCATAATTATTTACAATCTCAACAAAACAGTGCACTCAAACGGCGCCCATCGCCGTGATAACTAATCATACTTCAATAGTTATCAAATCTTCAGTGCTAAAGCAACAATGGGTATCACACAGCTAGAGAGGGCTTGTGACACTTCCCATATATTTGTAGAACACTCAGTTGTATTAGACGTGAGGGTGGTCGATATCTATCAGTGCAAGGTAGCTCAGGGTTATTTATTTAAGGCATAATGTACACATACAGTTTAATGTACTTGGCGTTTACTTAAGCGATAACAGAAAAATATGAAAAAATAATATGGCTGACGCATAGCTAGCCGTCTCCAATTACACCGCCCTAGATAAATTGAAGTCACGTCTTGAATATGCCCACGCAAAATATTAAGTATGATAGACGAGGTCACTTCAGCCAGCCACTAAGCAAAGCTCTTTGCATTATATGCCCACAATCCAATCAAAGACAATATTTGTGTTTAGCTTACCCATCGCCGTACTCTGATGCAACGGCATGACAAGAACATGCTTTCATTGAATGATATAGTTGGAGCCGTACCTCAGGTCCCCTTTTTCTTTGTGAACCGTCTACGTTCTTGTTATAATTTATCAGTTTTAACTCAGCATCATGGATAATGTGATTATGCGATATAGAATAGTCGGCAGTGCCGTAATTTCTATTTGATGCCAAAGTTTATAGAGCAAATCGGCAGGTTCCTGCGCCACGCGCGATACGGATAAGGAGGCGTTCATACGAATGTTTAAACAAGTAGGCAGGTTTATTGCAATTCTTTTATTGTAATCTGTAAATGATTATTGGAAGAATTCGCACGTTATATGCAGTATTGCTTTACGATTGTTAGCAACCGCTGTACCGAATTATGTTTTGGAAGACAATATATACTCCACGAGTGCGTGCCCTGAATTCTTTGAATTGTCCTGACAGCTATGAAATTAAAGGTAATCACCAAAAAGACGGTCCAATGATGTTGCTTTGTATTCTCATAACATTTGACGTCGCGGAGTGCAACTTAAAGTTAGATGAAAGTACTTATGCAAATTGTGCTACTCTTCATAATGGAGAACAATGTACTTCAATGAAAAACAATCGTCAAGCATGTTGTTTTGGTCCAACTTGTAATACGTCGAATTTAGAAAAGGACCGATACGAATAAATTGGTGAACGTCAGAAACTTTACATTATTATCACTGATGTAGAGATGATATTATAAATCATTATTGTCTTTTTGAGGACTAAATCTATCCATTCAAAGGCATATATTGTTATATTGACCCTTACACGTTAATATGGCTCTCATTAGTAGAACATCCATTGTCAATTATTTCCAATGAGGTCTAAGGCGTGGATGTTATGTGTCACCTTGCCTTTATACCGTATTTATGATCTGGATTTCAAAAAGATCTTAACCAAAGGGATATACCTTTTTTCCAATCGTCCTAAACCAAGGCTTTAACCTTTCAAACATCAATGATATGCTGCTTAGCAAATCTGTCAATATGTGATAAGCACAACATATATAAAATAATATACTATGGAGATTTTTTTTCATAAACTGATGAAGACCATATATAAGAATATACTCAACATGCCATGGAACGCCAGAAAAAAATTAATGTGTTTCAAATGCGAAAATAAGTCCCATGCACCGTGTGGTAAGGTGTTGAAATCATCTTCGTGGCGGTTTAGTCGATACAGTTTGTCACAGTTGAGGAAATCATTTTCATAGATTGGCGCGGTCCGACAATTGATACCGTCATACTGCTTGTTTATGAGCATGATGCTGCAACTATGCCAAAAGGAGCTGCCTTTGCATGCCATAAAAAGATAAACAGTTTGCTTGTTCCTCAAATATATTTAGGTGGGAGAGTAACATCATCGACCACAGTGTGTCACTACAACCGATCTTATAACATTGCTAATATTTGCATTATCTGTCGGGAAATATGTATGCGGCTGTGGTTACGCAGTGCAATCAATATGTAATGCAATGCAAGAAGTTTGACGTTCGTGTTACTTAGCAAGATCGCCATCTGCTGTTCGTTGACATAGGCATTAATATTTTTCTTGTCATTTTCTGCGAACAACAGAATTATAATTCTTGACAGTAGTAATATGGGTATTTCAATGACATTGCAGTCTCTTAGTATTGCTTACCGTGTAAAGCATAGTTAAATACTGTTGAACTACCTATTTGCCGAAGTTTCTTGGTTTGAATCACAATTACATAAGTTTAATGCAAACACAAAAACGCCATGTAGGAAGTAACGTTTATATTAAGTCATTTGTGAACTAGTCTCCATGTTAAAACTATCATTATGATGATGCGTTAAGTTCAGATGATACCGCACAATAGTAATCATTCACACATTGTGTTATGTCACATAGAAATATTTAAAAGCATTTTCCTGTTTAATGCGCTGAATATGGCCAGTATTTCATTGACCTCGTTGGACGCCAAAGATCGAAAGTCTTTATGGCTGAGGCATTTTGAATTATTAAAGTCTATAGTAATCAGTCCACCTCATAATACAAACACCATTTATGATATTAAATACAGAACAATTCAAATAAATAATAAAGAAGCTCATATTGACGGCTTATAGAATCCAATCGGTCTATTTCAGAAGAACACCAACCGCGCACAAATGACCGTCGATGCCGTCTAACATTGCGTTGTTCATACTATTTTTACCACTATGCTGGATAAGACCGGTGCTTACACTGAACATGGGAAATACGATGATTTTTTATGGCATGGGAATCAAATGGTTTCTCAATGATACCACAAGCGTAACAGAGCCCACTTCTTAATCAATAAAACGAACTGCAGTTAGTTAAGTTTGCTACAGCAACAAAGTGACTTAACGGATACATTGTGTGCTGTGATGCGACATGGAAATCTATTCCTTAATCCTTTATTGTTGTTGATGAACTATGTGGCTAAATTTTGCTGGCCATCTAATCCGTGACAATCTATTTGTGGTTACCAATGGGATACTCACCAGTGAAGAACATACATCAAGGAGGTTACTCCCCCGCATATCAACATGAATTCAATGACGATGACAAACCTAACATGGCGGTTCAGCTGAATAAAATGTAGTCGATCAATGAGTATTTGCGAGTATGGCCTAAATAACCACCATCTCAGCACCTGGATTCTCATCCCAGGGAAATACTTAATATTAATCTATAAATATTAGATAGCAATATGGCGGTTTGCTGACTAAAGTGTGTTATATTCACAACGTTTGCGACTATATACGATTAATTTATTTAGATGAACGAATCGTTTTCATAACGAGAATCGTCACTAGAGTGCATTTGTCTATGCCAATACGTTTAAAAAGACTGTTTAATGGTAAATACACATGGATTATATTTGTTTTCCATCTCAAGGGTGTTTTGCACTGACAATCAAGCAAATATTTTCATAACTTAAAATTCATGGTTGAGCTTAACATTGCAGAGATAAAAATAAATATCTCATGCATCCACCGTATCAGAGTTGATTTGCTGATTATTGCAATAAGGCACGCTAGGTAAACATGCAGGGGCGAGATCATATAAGTTGAAATGATGCATAGGTGACTGGTCACCTTAACTGCCCATCTGTTTTTTAATCTGTTTAGCGATTCAATTTGCCCAGATGAAACATCATCTACACATATAATACTGAACGGTCACTACTGAAGAAAAATACCATGTACTCTATTAACAGTTATCCTTGCGGAGGAACCTTTACTCTGACTTGCCTCGAAATCAGGTTCGCCTTTAGAAACTGCGATGGCTTCGTTTCACTTCTTCTGACATCCGTAAATGCATTGTGCTCGATTGGATGATATCAGGGTTACATCTCTATTCACACTTCAGCCAAAACGCCCAAAGAGGCGGGCAACAATAATCATGGGATGAAATGGTTTCAGAAAGCAATATTAGTACAAAATAAAGGTAGCGTAGAAAGCACTGGTAAGCGTATGCACACATTTACCAAGGTTAATAAGTAATTTAGATATTTCATGAATCAATAACATGCCGAAATATCCGTCATCTCAAACAACTCTCAGAACGAACGTACTGGTTTTAAAACAAGGCAGACAACTGTAATAGTATTGCCGATTTTTTGCAAGCATGCAACAAAACAAACAATTGCGTATTTCAAACACAATGAAAAGCACCTCAAATTTATGCTACGTGAGTAGATAACTGCAACATGAACGAAGAGAAAATTGCATGACATATGACATTCTACCGAGGTTGCCGTCTCCAGAATTAAATGAAAGTATTTGGCATGACGTAAATTTGTGCAGAATTGATGTAAAACGTTCCAACCCTTCATTCATTGACTTGAAATCTTTTCATGTCCAATAACGTACGTATGCTCCTTTGGTATTGAACATTGATTAACTTTATATGAAGAGAGACCTTAGATAGCGGTCCCTTATTGATTCCTCGTTCAAAGTAGATGATGCCTGCAATAAACATCTTTATCTTCATCGTCTTACAAAATACGCGCTACGTTGACAAGTAAACCGCTTTATCCGTATGTATGAGTTGTTTTGTCAGTAGGTACCACGTGCCTTCGACTACATTTTTTAACACCTAATGACGCATGCAATGGGAGTGCAGTTTCCTTTCAATTATAATCCGGAAATGTGCATGCGCGACAGTAACAATCTTCAGTTCTACTTCCGGCCACCAAGTCGCGCTCGATCATCTATACGGGTTCTTCTGGTGGTATTGATGTACATGCAGCTGAATTTCATTCGTGTATTTGTGCAGCCCATTCGTAAAATTGATTAATCGAACGTGATAGTACTCTGAGGGATAATATTGGATGGAACGGAGAAATATCGGTATGCTACGTGAAAGCGACTTGTCACAGACGTCGACCCCTCGACACCGACAACCACTTGTAATTACAATCTTATCGCCGCTTCAAACCGCGTTTTGAAGCTTTACTTTCCTGAAAAAATCACGCCGTTCGAACAATGACCTTATGCGAAAGCCAGTACGCGGAAAAAAATTGGTCGTTTTACTTACGAAAGATTAATTATTCCTTTCACAATCATGATAGATATACTAACCCTAGAGGTTTGAAAACACACGTGGTACGTTGATTGGTGGCAGCAGTCTGTGTGTGGTTCCATAGCTCTTGGACTGACGACAAACCATGATCGCAGATAATTACTTGTCATGCTTACTCGGTGATACATGCGCCACATTGGCATTATACAATACAAGCCATAAATTACATTTCAACTCAATTACTATCGTGTATTGGTGAAGCCCATTCGCAAAATTGATTAATCGAACGTGGTAGTACGGAATGGAACGACAGAGATGGCCAATGGCCCGATTCCCGTTCATCTATCGTTTTAAGACAGTATTCAACAATAACTACCTACACTAGGAAAACCTTCACGTGTGTTGAAAACATTAGATACTAGTCTCCCTGTACTAGCCTGCCATGCAAGAAAAATCATTCGAAGCGCTCTTTACAATACTTAGGTATAATTAGAATGGTTTCCTAAAACGGATTACAAATATTTGGCTATTTTGGATCGTTGCCATATTGATAAGATATAGAGCTTAACAATAAAAACTAACAAGCTATAAATTACCTAGCAATTATTCTGATTGAGCTGTCCAAACGCCTCCAGTTAGAAACAATCCATTGACTACAGCTAACTCCATCTCTTGGTTTAGGATGAGTCCTCTGTAACATATTTTATCCGATAAAGGCCTTTTGTCGTTTTTTGAGTCTGTGACTCTACTGTGATGGCAGCAAGTGGCTGGCATTATTTACTCATCTCCAACTTTGCAAATAGGCTCGGTTGTAAAATCTAATGACATGGTTACAGCCTAATATCTAGGTAAATGTAAAGCAAAATACGCAAGATGTTTGTAGTCTTGTGGAACTTAATGATACATGATTGAAATAAATAACTGGTTGTCGTTTTAGGTTAACAAATGCTTCATAAACGAAGCTGCGATCTTCTATCAACATGAAATCCGAAGACAACAAGGGCTGATCACTAAATGAAAACTACGTAACTAAATCTATGATATGTACTTCAATCATAAAATTTCCCTTACCCATCGGTATGATTGGTCAACCCTATCGTTTCCATAGTTTGTATATCCATGGGTAGGACAAAAAGCAACGCTATTCATTACGACATAATTGGGTATGCTATTCCACCACCAACAGTCCTATTATGATCGATTCTTCGGGCAAACCTTTTTTGCTACTTACATTTATCTTACCGCTGGCAATTGTTTGGTGGGTATCTAGCATTTTCGTATAGTTTAGCAATCTTTATATATTGGTCAGCGGCAAGAGTGTGCTTTTTTATAGCACAAATAACACAGGTGGAGTGGAGTAGAGCGACATATTGTAATTGTTTGTATTAACATTTGCAGTAAGATTGTGTGTGCACCCTTCTAGATTACGCCCTGATATTGACGGCCATGTACACTGTGGCCCATGCCAGCACCTCCCGTGCTGTGGGATTATTAGGGATAGGGGAATTACCAAGATAAAAGCCGGTAAAGACAACCTGATCACCAAGTCGAGCAATATCTCACAGGCCGAACTGGCAAACATTACTGCATGTAGGAGAGAGAGAGATGCGAATGCTATCACGTTTTTGTAGGCTGACATGGTATGCTACTATACAAAAGCACAATAAATACATGACTCCTATAAAATGTGCTTGTAAATGATTTAACTAGCCATTGTTCTGCTTATTCAGCGCTTTCTTTGTAACCACTCCAGGTTTGGACTATTTACAAATTCACTGCAGACACGTCTTGTCCAGGCCTTGAATACATTCAATCTGGGTTTAGCGGATATATCGGTCAGTACTGATGTAGGATTCATTATATGTGAATTTACTATGACTAGGGTGTAGATAAAAATCTTGCAATCGAAATAGTTCGTACCTTAATCAACATATTACAATATGAGCAGTACCAAAATTTTTAACATAACCAAGTTTGTGGTGTCCCAATAACTGCTAAGAGGGGTCAACTTCATTGCTACATCAGCAATAGTCCTCAATTAGCCATTGGCGAAGGCGCATTTGAAAATTCTATCCTGATTGATAATCAACCACTGCAGGAAACGGAGTGTTGCTTTTAAAACACAATCAACCGTTCTATTTAATCCCTAAATTGTGTAAATGGGAAAAAAACCCACTCAATCTGACTTTCCTTGTTATCAGACCTGTGGACCTGTGATGGCTCCGTTAACTGCATATGCAACCACCTGACATTCAACAGCAGCTGCATATTTTTGAATTCAGCGGTAACAATGTTTTATGTACCCTTTGGCACTGTCAGCGATGCCTGCCCTTCACGTATTTAATTGGTTAGAAGAGACGATGGAATTAACAGGGTTAGGGCAAGTGCCGACAACCATTTCTGACAATGTCTCAAAGGCGAAAACCAAAAGATCAGCTAGGCTATTTGGATACGGCTTGGGATATTGATTGTTTATTGTAGCACTAATTGAGTAAGTCGGAAGGAACGCAAGAAAGGCGTTTTTGGCGGAAGGCATTTGATTAATCATTAACTTGAGGGAGCAGTCATTATTCAGGTGATTCTTGTTAGTTGTATAACTTTGTATTAGTCATATTAAGCTCTCAATCACACACAGGATAAATGTCGGCAAAATACTGTATTATATTTCTTTGAACAAAAACCATGCTAGACAGTTCGTTTAATGCAGAGTAACTTTCGATCTGCCGTGGGATATTCCCCATAGCAGCTCTTAGTCCTTAAATAGTATCTTATCTGTGTATATATTTAAAATGGTTGACCGCTGGATATGTTTATGTATTGAGCTCTTTGCACGGTGGCATCCAACAATCAATTTGGGAATTGGTTGCGATGAGGGAATGACAAGTTTGTCCACCCGTATGATTCAAGCAAATGCCTCCTGCGATTTGCTAGTAGAGTGTACGCAGAAACGGCTCCCAATTAAGGAACAATAGCAAACAACATTCACTACTTGTCAAGCAAAAATAATCGATTCAACGTTGACAAGTTCTTTTTTTTGTACTTACGCAAAACCGTTCATTACAATCCGCAACATTTACTGTGATGATGCCATAATCGGGTCTGATACATATTATTTTCAAGAAAACAAAGTGATCGATTCTTAACTCATTCCACTACTATTAATGTTTTTTTTGCACATTTGCAATTCAGAACTTATTTGACGGAGGAAGACATATCCGACAAGCGGGGCTCGTGGTCGAGCAGTTCAAACAGATTTGTAACCTGATGTCCATAATTATCACCATTGAGCAAAGAAAGATTTAGCTATATTTGAGTCAAAACTGTGCGCATGCAGCTGACCACTGTTTGTTTCACTTATTGCGCCCCATAAACAGGCGTTACACACAATCACTCTCACAACACTAACTAAGATGTTCATATAACCTTACAAAATATGAAGGTAATTTAGCCAGGCCGAACACTGAAAACGTCGACAATGACATTTTATAGCACGTGCAGTACATCATCGTGGTAGGTCATTTTGCAAAACGCATCGTGATATCGAATAAACCAAGACAGGTCAGACAGCTAGCATCGGATTCCATAACATTCAGCACAGGCCGCGTGCGCAACAATTGTGCTGTCGGTTGGTGATGTACTACTACAACCAGCAAAAAAAAGGTCTCTGCAAGGTTTTATAGTCACTTACTGACTGTCACTCTCATGAAACTACTTCCCGCACCGCTGATGACATGTGCCAGTTACCACGATTATCAAGGCGGGTAATACGAGTCTGCGGCCCCATGCAATCGGTGATCATTTCGATGCACACATAGCACTTTTATGTTCTACTTATAAAAAAAATTTTCTGAGCGAACTACTATGATTTATTGGCGCTAAGTGTTTTATAGTTGCGCGTAGGTAGCGCAGATCCCGAATGCAACATGAAGTCATGCAAGGTTCGCAATATGCAACTGGACATGCATAATAGAACAGAACCTGATGAACGCCACGATACAATCTTGGTTTTTGGGAGTAGTAATAATCTATCTGACCAGACCGATGCATGCCCGTTTCTCTTACAAAATAGAGCTGGCTATATTACTTCTGTATTGCCATCTAGGCTTATTACTCTCCCCTGTTTGTTTGTTTGTCTGCAAATACATGCTTGTGTGTGCTTAAGAAGGCAATTCCGCGAAAAGCGATGCAAGCGGCGGATGTTTTCACAAGCAGGGTAATTGTGGAGTCCTGCCACACGTTATTACAACAACCATGGTAAAAAATGTGTAGTTTTGCTATTGCATCCCTGTAAATCTGTGGTTTAGCACAATACATGTTTGTCATGTAGGGGTTTAAATGTTTACGTTTACTACGCCTCCCGTCTAGGTAATTAGCTAACTTGATTTAGCTCATTACGGTCAAGGAGATTTTGACATTGCCTCAGTAGCCACATTGTCTAGGATAGCAGTTTGTCGTATCAGCTTTTAATGGCATTGATGTCGGTCAATTCCTTATATAAGCAAGGTTTGGATATCAGTTGAGTCGCGTTTAACTTCTTACACGTGACACATAATCGCGAACCGCACACTGTTATGCATAGAATCCGTTGCAAAGACATTCGCATGCCACTCGGCTTGCTCACCCGATCATTTTAGAATGAATCGTTACGCATATCTTTGAATATACGTTTTGCTGCAGAATATGGGAACAGCTACGTTGTTGCTGCTACATACTTGAGACAAAGCGATAAAGGTCCAACGGCAATGACGTTCTGTTATACAGTTTCCATGGATAAACGTTGTGTTGATGATAACTCTAATAATATAAATTATACTGGTAGTTTTCGTCAAGCATCTGGGAGTTATTCAAATAGATCAATAGACTTTCAGCACAGACCTTACCCGACCTACAGACGCAGCAGATTTGTGCTGAGTTCGCCGGCCTATATTCGACAACTTCCTAGCTGCCTTCACATTCAGATTTACAGGTAACGAGCCCCCTTGTAATGAAATAGTGTTGAATCCTGTAAGTTTCATCAGAAAGTCCATTCTTGTAGCTTAGATGCCTATTTAACATTTCGGAAAGCGGTGATTTAGTTACGTGGTGTGAAAACGAATTTAAATTTATTAGGCTGGTAACAAGATTGCAACTACGCCTCTTGAGTTGCCATGGGATAGCTGTATGAATAATTATGTACGGATGCTTTCGCAATTTCGAGCACGAGTTTCGTTATGATACTTTGGTCTTGTTGATCGTATCGAATGAATTTGCACGCTGCCACCAGAGCCAATTTCTGGCAGTGTACGGGGTTCAGTCCAATGCTTTAAAGCGATGATTACACAGATTAAGAGGCTCATGAAATATCAGCCGAGATTTATTCGATGTTTCATCCGAGCTTTCTATAACCTTCTGAAACAGCTCATTAACCTGTTATTTATATGAGCTATGTTAATTTTATGATAATTAAACCAAATACAGATTAAATAACGCTATGAACCATTCTTGTGCAAGCAATGTTAGTGTTAATATTCCAATATATCATAGTTTCTTCCCAGGTGACTTAGCTCGAACCTATTCCAATGTCGCAATAGTGTTATAATACAAATGTCGCTCCATAACAGCAAGGGTGCATATTTATGGAATGCCAATGATATGCCATTCGTTGCCACACCTCTACACAAATGCATTGACCACAATAACTATTCTTCAACATCATAATCGAGAATCTATTGTTCATGTTGACAATTGTATTAATAGTCACGTGGGGCTAGACAGTATCTAACAGAAACACCATAAATTGAAACCCACTCCTTACACTGATTTAGTAGAACGCCTACTCTAGGTAGGTTTGAACAAACTCGTCAGCTTGACAATGCACCTAAACGACACTTATCACTGTGATGCTGTTTTACATTCATGTCAATGGGACGTTGTCTGTATTTTATAGTTTGTTATTGGCCTTTTTGTAACAATAAATGTAACACCTTGATATAAACCTGCTTCCTTTATTGCAATCGGTAACCCTAGATGTGCTTTATCGTGTGCTAGGATAGTAAATATATCACTAGCAGAATATTAATTCGCCTGTATGAATAGATCTTACGAATGCATATCATATATTATCATGTATTTCAAATACTAGGAATCAGGCTTATGGAAATTTCGACGTCAAGGAGACTAACATTTATTGAGATCTGAAACATTCACGCGTCGGAACTAGCATCACGAGCAAAGGTGAAACTCGCTGTAAGGGTTGTTAGTTTACGTAGATGCTTATTGGTTGGCCAAAACAAATATTGCATGGTTAGAAAGTAAGATTTTATATAATGTGCTTGATGGCCTCAATAGAGCAGACACTGACAATATAAATGTAGTTTGAGCCACTACGTATATTACGATTCTATCGCAAATATGAAGTGATTTATGATGCAATAATTGGGTAATTTGCGAAAATCAATTGCCTTTGCAAGCTGTATAATAGGCAATAATTATTGATCTTGCGTATTGTTCCAAAGAAGTTAAATCGATTTACTGATTTAAACGCTCTAGGCTTGGATCCTAGGACTGGCTTGATGAAATTATAGTTTCGGGATGGCTGACTGTTTGCAGCTAACCACGTTACCGCTTCTATAGAACAACTTTTTTACGATTATATCCAGATGGCGAGTTGAAAAAAGGCGTCTGTATGCATTTTATAATTGCTATGCTAGTGATTGCTTTGTCATTATTAGTTTAACTGTCTAGAGACGTGGAATGCTAATACACGAAATGGAATGAAAAAGGCTTTCACTAAGAAATAATGCATCATGTTGCGTTTCAACCAATGAGTAGCATGATGCAATGGTAATATTTTTTGAAGTCATACTGAAATCACCTAAACAGTAATCAGGTCGTCAGCGCCAAGTAAATAACCCAGCTAAAGAGGGCTTGTCATAGATATGTGTAACACGTAGTTGTGATAAAAGTGAGGCTGGTCAGGTAATTTCGTCATGCATTAGTCGTTATGCAGCTTATAAGTGCGATGTTTGCTGTTTCTTAACATGCCCGCTCAAAGTATTGTTGTTCATAAGTACCAATAGGATTAACGGGAAGCAAGCTCTTGTTAGATTTTGAATATCATTCGGTATACCGCAAGTTAATGCTCCTAGCATATATCTGGTTGGTCAAGCAAGATTCAAGTGGCAGTGTGTGTTAATCTGTGAACATCTGCCGCTAGTCTGTTAAATGCAAACGCATATGGCAGTACAATATACCTCATCAATTGTGTATAGATACATACTGTGTAGAAAATAGTCTCTAAGTAGCATTAGACAATAATGTCAACGTGATGCCGTCTCTGCTTGACGTATCTCATTTGATGAACAACTTATATGAGTTACCTATTCTGGTGAACAGTTAAGTGTTCAGCACTTATGTGAGCCAAGGTAGAACACGACTATCTAACTGAGTTCCGTACGTTGCAGCCAAGTTACAATTGACTCCCCACTCACAGCCCACCATTTCTTAACAGCAGTAAATATTCTACGAGGAGAAAAGCGCGGATGCGTCGGATAAGAGTAACGTCTTATTACTGTCTTGAGTGCATTATATCGTATATTACGAGACTTTCGTCACACATGGCGTGGATAGACGATCAGACGGATTGGGACAACAGTTAGACACCTGAATATTACTGCTGGCACAATATTGGTATTGGTAGCTTCCGAAACAATCAGTTACTGAATAAAACATCGCATGGCCAGCCGAATGACGATTTCTAACAATAGAATGAAAAATATGCAACATTCATGGCACGAGAAGTATGCTTATTGTAGCATATAACATTTATATCCGACGATGCACTAAAATAGGTAAATTATATTGCTCATGATTGTTTGTACTTGCTAAAGGTTCCCTTGCAACATATACAGGTTAGTCTAACGGTCGGTACACGCATTGAATCAAGGTAAATAACATACGAAATATTTCGCCCAAAAGAAACCTAAAGTAAACGAGTTACAAACCACGGTCTGACCATCAGTATAGGATGCAACTATTGACAAATCACGTGTCAACAACTGGGGTAATTCTACACCCTGGAAGGTATATGGGCTCCACTATCAACAATCCAAACGTCAAATGTTGTAGTATTAGGCGCAGCTAAGTTGTCTTAATACAGAGAGCATGATTGATGTAAGACATCTTCTTAATTAAATACGGTATGAGCTTAATTCCAAAGTACAGTTGAATGCAGCGGGTATTTACATTACAGAGTGAAGAAACCTTTGATAAAATAATCTAGCTGACGCACAACTAGTCTCGAATTACATCGACCTAGTCAGGTCTTAAAAATGTCCACGCAAAATCTTAAGTGGTAAAGACGGGGTCGCTTTTGTCAGACACTCAACAGAGCACTTAGCGTGCGAGCTACATCAAATACCCGCTATCAAGTCAAATGCAGCAAAATCATGCCTTAGTGACATCGCCTTAATTTACGCAACGATCATTAATACATCACTAGAAGTTGCTACTTTTTAAACACCACCGAAGAAAGTATTAATATAGCCTCCGTGGCAGATATTTACGCATGATAGCCAACATCTTTGCAAATATCGGCCTGTTTCAAGCTTGACCGTTTTGTCCAAAACCGTGGTAAAGACCACATGCCAACAGGTAATCTATGCGATCCAATGCTGTGGGTGACAACTGATGTGCGCATTGTGCTGATTATCACATAGCGTGTAAACTTGCCACGCTTGAGCTGTCATCGGCATAAAATGCGATACTACTGTGATCCCGCTAATACATGTCAGAACATTTACAGATTGTGATAATATAGTCAATCACATCATCCAAATCGCAGCTGTGGTGTGGTTCGCCTCATGGCTCCGTCCTGAGCCTCAACCTGCTCTCTCTATGTATTTAGTGCCCTTTGGAAACATTGTGCGCCAAACAAAATCCCAAACACCATACGTAGCATATGTGCTGAAAATTGAACAGTGTGTGAATGAGCTCACGCCGTGGACGCAACTTAAAATTCTGCGACTGATCAACAATATGTTTTAATCAAGCTTTGTTACATGTGATAAGCATGGGCGTTAATCCTCACTATGCAGTATAGTGTCTCAGGATGAATTGTATTATCAATCCATTATGTTATTATGCAAATGTGTATATGACCATGCTAACATCAGCTGACTGCGATTTCGTGGATTTCTCAGTGATACTTGGTTATAAAAAACACGTTCTTAAATCGCCATACGCAAAGTGTTCGTTATCAACATGCGCAATATTCATAACCGCTGATGCATATGATGCGCCAAACAGCTAGTTGTTAAACACTTTTGAATGCCAGTGTACAGTTTTTTAAGATTTCATGCAAAGCAGACACTTGGACGCTACGCTTCTCGAAGCACATGATCTGTATAGCCGAGAACGTTGGTTGCTAGATATCATTTGAAACCACACGCCACGACCAGACATGTAAACTTTTCTTAAAAAATTTGTGGCTTAGTATAATTATCCTTTTGAGGGATAGGCACAGCAGTTATTCACCGCAATTAATGCGTTTTGCTAACATAGAGCATATTTCCTCGGGAAAAGGCAATGCAATAAATGCCGAGACGGTGCGTATGTGGCTGTG
>CM067342.1:52406911-52446911 GCA_034190875.2 Urechis unicinctus
GCCTCAGCTGACGAACCCAGAGCGGAAATGTCTTCCTGGAAGACTAAGAGAAATTGGCTTGCCGCTGTCATAGCGATGGGTCAGGCCCGTCAGTACCTGGGTGCTCAGTCCGGAGAACACCTGATAATTGAGCAGGCTGGAGTAAATCTGACAGAGAGATCAACAAGCTGTGTGTGAGATACGAGGCTCGACAAGGTGCTAGCATGATGAGCACTCAGAGTCAGGCAGTACTACAGCTTAACCTCAGGTGTTGCTATTATGTTTTTCCCGATCCCACTAAAATGCCACCCAAAGCTAATAACAGATCTTGAGGCCGGCCCGTTTGCTGGGCACGCACTCAGCACTGCTACTTGCACATGTGCTTAGCTCTGTAAACCACGGCTTTAACATCAGTCAAGTCCTGTCTATTTGGACAAAGAAGTTTAGCAAGCAAGCATGTCATCGGAGACAACGAACACGCCACAGGCAGCACAGACCACAGGTGGTGGCAGAGGCAATGTCAGTGGAGAGGGTGACTAACGAACCCACAAAAAAAAACGCTTGCTGCAGTGTGGACGGGCGCCACAGCATGAAAAGACAATCAGTATAAACTTATGGGAGAGCTCTGTGAGGGACTTGAGGTGACGTTTATTATCCTGGACATGGCTTTGACTGGCCTTGTCGCCCACATTTTAGCTACCTAGGCAAATAGTTTTTTCAGGAATGTCCCGCTTATCTGATATTGCATAGGGTATATGAAAAGTTACTTTTAAATGTCGGTTATGGGGATAATTGCATAATCCGTTGAACGTTACTGAAGCAAAGAAAATGCCTCAACAACAAGCAGGTGTTTGCTTCACACCAGCCAAGCATCTTATCCGTTTACGGGTGATTAGATCCAATACTTCGGTCCGCCTAATGCAGTGCAGAGGTAAAATACAACGCAGGTCCCCACAAAAAGGGAACTAAGCTGATGCTTACTCTGGCAAAGACGCAAGCAAATGGGAACATTATCGGGATCAATTATGATGTCATCGCAGCCCACGTTCCTTGAATTACTGTGTATGTTAGCACCAATGTACTTGGTCTACTTGATGAAACCGCCAACTAGGGTAATGTTCTTAATCTTAACGATTTGTAAGCATCGTTCTGACGTCTACATCTGACCACATCCAGACAAGTGAGTAAAAGAACATTGAATAAGCTCTTTGATAAAGATCTACTCACATAAATGGCACCACGAGTGTTTAATCAATTATATTTATTATTAATTACAAATCGGGAATGCTTAGAGTTTTCGATATCATCACACGGTACTACATATAGATATCTATCCATAGGTCCTACTCCACACACCTCAACTGGGTAAAATGGGGAAATATTTAGAGTTGGCTTTAGTGACCATGATCCTAGCCACATATCAGGTCTACTGAAAACAGAAACTCTGCATCTGTGCTATGGTGCGGTGTATCCTGATACTCAACTCGACTAACTACCTAGCCTTTATATTTTCTGTGATACCATTTAGCTAAATATGTGAAAATGTTTACATCGCTTGACAATCTGTTGATGCATTATTGCTCCGCAAACGTTTGTTATGTATATCTGCAATTAAGCGAAAAAATATAAGCAATATGTTAAGTTAGGTCATTAGCCCGAAAGAGAAATAAAGTGCTTGCCCATGAACCAATAAGTGCATGTTTATGCGTTCGTCTTGGTCGCATATCGCTGAAAAGGCTTCAATCGGATAAGTTTTAAAAATGACATTTTTGCCTTTCCATGAAAGACCACAGCCTGGGCCAAATTTCATTGTTTCGGGCCTCTCATGTATTCATTTATCTACTCGAAGAGCGAATATATATCAAGGTTTATTTAGCTGGAGGAAACGACAACGGCGAATAAACATAGATGATGTGAAAAAAAACACTTCAATTATTACTTACGCTTTTAACGTCAAGGTCTGCAATCTCAGAGATCAGCCCTGCATTTTTAAGGTTGACCAATTGCTGCTGCATACTTGTCATTGTCATCACTCAGATCAATTTAATCATGATGATTTCAGGTCATAGCGCCTAGCCTAACCATTAGTACTTAATAACGATCGATCCGCATTTGCCAATACACGCTGTGGACAATTTCTTTAAAGCTTAAAAAATAAATCAAATGCTCTCATACTGTTGAATTAGATTTCCTGGCAATACATATATTCCTCACGGCGCATGAGGATTCACCGCGTCCAACTTAATTATAAATCACAAGGCACAAATTTCACAAAAATCGTTTTATAGTTCATCGTGAACTTAGTCGAAATACTGCAGTGCAAAAGTCAAAATTAAAGATCTGCATACAATAATAAGGCGAACGTATAAACGCTCCAGCCCGTCGCATCGAGCAAAATACGCAAACAAAACCACCTTAATATGCGTTTTAATAAAAAACGTCGGTATATATTGCATGTGTTTAAACCTTCGGAAGTATTATCCAAAACCGACATTTTGGGTAATATCTGCGAAGTTCATGTTGTATCTTGTTATTAGTGAATACTGTGGTGACTAATGGTTTAGATATGTACCAACCAAACCAGAAATCTCCAAGCAGGAGATGCGTCGGAAAAATCTTTGCCACACAATAAGCAATGCAATACATACTTGAGATGGTTAGGCAATGCGTTGAGCATGAGACCGACAACGCATCGGGCGAGTTGTGGTGTGACATTTAATATATTATCATGTTGCCATTATGGCTACCTGCATAACTGTTCAAACATAATGGTTTTGACGGAAAATAATGAACGCATGCATCATATGCTGAATCATGCTGAAAGGAATCGTAGCACATTCACCAACAATTACAACAACGAGCGTGTGTAATGCATTCATCATAGGACAACACACCAAGGAGGGTGGGAAACCCTCCATTTTCTTCTGTCATGAATATTTAGCAAAACAAAACGACGAGGTGAAATGTTGTATCAAGACTCATGTCGTGGTTCGGTAAATACAAAGTTGGAAAATTTATTCAATGACGTGGTGCGGTGTTAATGCACGAGTGACCTGTGAGGGGTTATATATTTGTTATAAGACAAATTGGTCCAACCGCTTTAAAAAGTTAGACCAATGATGACATGCGTACTGAGCGTGATCCTTCGGCAAGCTATTTATAAGGTTATTCTGTATCAATCATAATACCTATCATATGTGCATTAAACATATGCGATAGGTTTTTCGCGGTGCAAATAAACTTAACATTTCATCATCTGTGAAATTACCTCATACATACACGGTATCCCCTTATATACTAGTTTTTCCTCCACAAGGTCCGGTGAATTTGTGAACTTGATTCTAGAACAACGAAAGGTAATGATTGAGTGCAAGGTGGATGTGATATCCCCACATTATTTAACATAATGAATGACTACGTCACTAGTGGTGATACCATTCGCCGGCTGGCGCTATAGTCGGTTCCGTTTCTGTATTTCATGAATTAACACGGGAAAACCTCAATGGATCTGTATGTGATTTCTACATAGTAGAACGTCACAGTGGATGAATCACAACTCTTTCCAGTAGCACATATTGAGCAAGAGATACAATTGATGGTTGAAGAAGTACACTGTCTGACAATCCGGAGTTAAAGCTTTAATAATTTCGTTCTTTATGTATCTTACAATAATACTTTAGTCTTATAATTATCTTTATTGATCTCTTTGGAATTAAGAAGTATTTCCCTCTGCTGCTTCGATTCGTATACCTTCGTGTAACTCTACAAACTAAACGACGGCGAAGCAAGGCGAACCAAAGGTTAAAGGATAAATCCGATAAATGGAATGTTTATGTTCTATTAACGCAGTATATAAAGCCGGTCATGAAGAGGTAAAAACATAAAACGTGCACGTCACAGACTACGAGCTTCTTATCGTCCACATGCTGTTCTGGCACATCTTTACAATTCAGACCTCAGGCAAATCAACACTGACTCCCTGCTGTACATGAATTTCTATGCTAGCTACTAGCCGGGTAGGTTGTGAAGCAATATGATTCGTTAAGTGTGTTAGGCAATCTCAATGGAATTGTCTTAGGACGAATGTTTATATTGTATAGATAGCCATTGCCGGCAGGAAATCATAAACCAACACTGAGTGAAGCCATATAAGTAACTTGTCAACAGCACGACTATTGACAGCTCTGGCCCTCGTATCGTACCATATCTTTGAATAACTTTAAAGTTAAACTTGTACTCATTAGAGAGCACATTAACACAGTTTGCATCCGCACCAATTCGTCCTTTTTCAACGAGCGGTACTATATGTCGAGATATTATGATCGTTTCAGACCAGCACCAGTGAGCGATGCGGACGTGGGTATTGCGAGTGTGCTCGATGATGTCTGACTTTCGCAAATGGTGAAGCCTCTTAGAGACGGATCTGGCCATTTTGACTTCAGTGGTTGAGATATAGTCAATGTATGGTGAATCTACACTATCATGTTTATTTCAAACATACAGGCAATCCGATAAACCACAATAACTGCACGTTTGTTGCCGTCAATAATGCGAAAATCGCTTTGGATCACAATCAAAGAATATTACTTTAACAACGTCATCATCGCGGTCTGGATCTTGAGTCTGCAAAACAAATGTCAGTAGGCTTGGTAATATAGTTTGTCGATGCAGCGGGACGAAATGTTTCAGTATCATCAGTCGTGATTTTATTATAAATAAATGAATATGGTTTGTCTGATTATATTATGATGTTTTTCCAGTGGTATTGGGTAACTGGCATGCTTATCACCGCTTGGACTGGTCAACTTTTCAAATAATGCTAAGATTAACTGTGACTGAGAATGCGTGGCCGCGACTGCGTATCGATAAATAAGGTCTCTTGGGAGTTAATTTTTAGCCCCTAAGCAACTGAATACAATAATCTTACAGCTTCTGCCAAGGGAGGAACTGAAATAGCCACGAAAGGAATGAATTGAACCAATAAATGTGCCCTTAGCGGAGAGCAACAAAATATTACATTAGGGAAGGTTACACATATGTTTAGATAAGGGGATGGCGTGTAGGCCTGTTAATTTGCACACCTCAGTACTAACGGTAAATCGGTCACATTTATTAACTACCGTAATCACTGTAGGCACAAACAAGCTTTTTAAGCCGGGATTTAGCTAGCAATATCAAATTATTCAGTTTTATAATAGACAGTAAAAGTCTATATAGACTAAATATTTCTTCCCTTTTTTCGCCAATCGGTAGACCCTTGTAAACCACTAACCTTTTCTATACCGCGTCATCAAGATTTCATCAATCCCCTTTCCACCACCATGAACACAGAGTCTGCAAAGTCACTACGTCGGTATTTTCTGCTTGTTACATCAGCAATGGAACACCAACATTTGCCACAGAGAAGCGCGGCGCCATTTTCCAGATATTGCTAATTAAAACAGCTGACATGTTAGTGAAACTTTTTACACCAGTTCAGCTCTGGTGTGTTCTATTTCATTGTCCAAACTTAGCATGAATTTATCACAGGTTCCCAGCACCAACAGGCTGTAGACTGTTACAATAAGACAGCACCACATTTTACTACTGCTTTTAATTTGTCCTCTCATTATTGGTCATGATGTATGTTGACATATTCCAATCGGTATAATAGCAAAATAGATGTATTGGTCGAGAGCCGATCATACAATCAGAAACGTTTTTAAACAAAAAACAAAATACTGTTGACTTGCTCTAACCCGGCCTCAATAAAAAGTTTTGTTAACTATTATCCAATGTTCACATAGCTGTTAAATCGATAATCGAACGCGCAGTCGTCATTGACAGGTAAAAGCTCTTTCCCTCAATAACCAAAACACCCCACAGACGTGTAGCTTTTACACTTGCCCTGTTTTACTGGCATTCGAATCACTCGTAACCCGGAGGGGAGCCTCGAGCCAGTTGAAGATCAAAACTCAGACAATAACAATCATCTTCAATTAGACTTAAATGTCATCAGTATTTGTGCTTATATATGAGATTTAATACTTAATGTAATGTCGACATCGCGCCGAAAATGATTTTTTCATGAGGCTAAGGTGCGTTATTCGCGAGCACTCAAAACAGGAGCGGGGAAAATGATTCGTCATCTAACTCCCCTGCCTACAGCCATCATGGCTAGAAGCTCGCGTCATGTGTGTTCCATGTTTATTGGTTTATGCATATTTGTGTGTTCATATATGTAAAGGCTATCTTTAATGTGCTCATTACTTTGGTCGGTGCATTCCCTACTGTGACGTACAATACCGGCATAAAGGAGGATTATGTGATTTTCTGCCATTAGGGGAGATATTGTTTCATCTAATCTTGAGCTTGCAAATGAAATGTCAGGCTTCGCCCCGAATCCTTTGTATAATGCTGCGCGGTTGACATCTACTATCTGTCTCGGATGAGAAGTGATTGGATATCTGAAACGAGCATTACTGATGCTAGCACTTAACCGATGACATTTCAATCAGATTCTGGTTTAAGTTAGACCTAGACAGCTTGACAGCGTGACTCCTCTATCTAATTGAAGCAAGCAGACGCTGAGATATAGTATGTTATCGTAACGTCTTCAATATTTCAAAATAAACAATTGGCAAGGACACGTCAATTTACCCAGATAACAAGGCCATATATATTCTGTGTTGCCATCATAACTTTGCGCGTGCTATCCAAACAGTCTTCGGCAGCAAATGGAATGAATGCCGTATCAGATACCTTAAGTATATACCATAATTCCATAGCGTGCTAGCCGATTATGGGTTCGCAACATCCCTAAACTGCGATGCGACGAACTAAAGAGGGTCAAGAGATCTTAGTTAAGGTTAATTGGATGCTTCAACCGTGTGGCTCGTTGACGACTACCTCGTCTGGGCAAACTTGGCATATTTGGCCCTATCCAGGGTCGAGTACATGGAGCAGCTGGCAAGGGTGTGTGTGTCACCAAATACGGAACCACGGTCGCCACGACAACCACCGCAGTAGTATATCATGTACCTCTTCATACCCTTTTTTTGACGTCGAACGATGGACGAAGTGGATTGCATAATACATTTTTCGCTGACGATCGCTTCCAGATATTTCTTTCACCTTTTGGTGACCTTAGCAGCCTCACGCGATGTATGGTATTCGGGTGAGTTCATTTGGGGGCTATGTCCTGAGTTGTTTATTGTTTTGGTGACCTTTGCGCTTCGCGACCTCATGGATGCGCGCTATTTGGGATGAGGTCATTCTATTTTTGGAAAGTGTTTCCGACTGCTGAGCTTTGCGACCTTGGTAATACATTGAGCTGTGCGCTATTTGGATGACATCATTCTATTTTTGGAAAGTGATTTCACAATGTCCTCGGATATGTCGTCATGGTTTGCTGAGCTAAGCTAAGTGATGAGGGTGTATATAAACAGGCTAGGATGATTTGAGTTCAGTTATAACCATGGCTGGGAAACGGATGAGCGACGCCGACTTGTTAAAAGCCGTGGAACAGATTGAATCTGAGCAAGTGAAACCTCTATACACACGATACTTTGCACAGTATTCGATAGTGGTTTGGAATAAAGATGTAGTGTTTTTGAAAAATAATTTCATGAAATGCCACATAGAGTTGGGGATGAACTGTGTTTTGGATTGTGGTTACGAAATAGCTGCTGTCACAGAAACTTTAAAACAGATAGAAGCGGGAGAGGAGAGTCGTGTCGAAGTCTCTATTGGTGCAGACGTGACGATGAGTGTACGAAATCCGGTCCTTATGGTGCTGATAAAGAAGAGTCACGTGACAATGCGAATGGACGGTTACTCGTGGTATATGTTTGTAGAAGCGTGGGAGGAGTTAAAAACAGCTCTACGGAACCCATGTGGCGAGAGGAAAATTAATGGAGGAATATCTCACGGTGGTGAACACAGACACGCTTGTCGATTTAATAGAAACTCTTATACCAGAAAAATGCCACGGATGTCAGATCGACCACCCGAGTCAGCGACAGCATAATCTTTGTTTGATGGCAGAACCTGAAGAACAAGTTCGGATGTGTATGGCGGATGCTCTCGAACGTGTTGACGAACAATATGTATCAAGTTTATGGGAATTAAGTATAGCTTTAATCGACCCCTGTCCCTCATGGTTGGAACGTAGCAAATGAATGTGTGTGGACTATAGTAAATATTGGTTGGAGTCGGTGAAATCAGATATTGAAATACGTGTAATTAACAGATTGTGTAATAAATGAGTGAAAATACAGGACGGTGTTTTTTATTTGGAATGTATGTTATAAAGAGTTCAAATTTGGTGGGTGGTCAATTATGGCTAAGATAGTTTGAGAGTGACATCAACATGATGGATGCATATAGCAGGTGGTCTGTTTTAAAAGACAAGTTACAGATGCATGTACAACTAACTCGAGAACTGAGAGACCTACATAAGATCTATAGACAAATTAGTATAAATCAACAGCGCCTAATGGCGCAAGGTTACGATTTTGATACGGCGCTTAGTAAAGCGATCGAAGCTAGAGAGTGTTTAATGGATCGTCAGTTAACTGTGTTTATATCCGAAGATGAGATGGATTAAAGTAATTATAAATATCTATTTATAAATATCGGTTAACAACAAGTTTACTGGCAGTAGAGTTTGATTCTTTAAAGAATGTGACGAATGTCAGAGAGTCGCTGAGACCCAACAACCATATAGACCCAAGACACCTATTCAGGGTAAACACAGAACCCCGAGGTTAAGGCAATGTCCTCTGTGTCAATGTGGGTTTGTAACGAAGGCGCTTTTGACCCAACACTTGAAATATCACTGTAATTATAAGCTCTACATATACAATCGAAAATTAAGAAAAACAACAGGCACAACAAAGCAGAGGAAGGTTGTGACGTAATCGGAAAGCTTAACTTCCACGCTCGAAGAACCCCACAACCTGGTGTGCGTGTGATTTACCGGATCTGAAATTAATTCGTCACGTGATCATGAAAAAGTGCTGACATTAGCTCGATCAGGGGATAAATAAGCGAACACGGACCGATTTTGTGTTTCATTCAGGATGAGTGAGGAGAACATCGAGGAGTATGATTACATTGATGGACCGTTGTATACCAGTCGCCGTAGTGGTCGCTTTCAAATCACACAGTGGTTTAGTAACCCAGATGATTTGATCAATGATTTACAC
Organism: Urechis unicinctus; assembly: GCA_034190875.2. NCBI lineage: Eukaryota > Metazoa > Annelida > Polychaeta > Xenopneusta > Urechidae > Urechis > Urechis unicinctus. The sequence goes on from CM067342.1 coordinate 52,416,079, forward strand.
ATTCGCGATCGATGGAGCGGACATAAAATAAAATTACCCTCAAATGCCTTTCTCAGAAGTGGGACAGCTCTTACATCGCTCACCGTATCGTTGATTGACGTGGAAGCTGGCCAATCAGACGTCGATATGGAGGTCACAGTGTTTGACAATGCGATTGGTCGAGTGAAAGCCCAAGTCCCCTATATTGAAATTACCCGTGAAAGCGTGACCATGCGCTTTGATAGTTTCAATTGGTGGCAGCTCATAAAAGCTTACGAAGAACTAACAGCCCGCAGACAAATGATGGATTTCCAAGGAACGTCGCACGATGGGTGGGATATGATAATCAGCCTTTACAGTGGTTTGAAGAAACCAATGCTATCTGACATAGCTCAAGAACCATGCGAAGAATGTGGAACGGGGGTATGTCAAGCCGGGAACCAACACAAAATGTATTCACATTGCGTTGGAAGAGCCTTGGATAAGGTGGATGAAAATCACGTCACTTTATTATGGCGCTTGTTGTGTGAGCAACACAATATGACTGAACTATGCCTTTGGCTCTCTAGAGAATATCGGCGTAATATGTTAGGTTTTTGTGTGACCGCCGAACACTGGTCTAAAGTCATAATGGGCGAACCGTATGACTGTAAATATAACAAAATTATTAGACGCATGAATATATATGATTGGTGATTGAATAAAATGGTAATAATGTACTTGAGTTGAATTTCTTTTTGAGTTCTACTTATCACGACACTATCTAACTATCCTATCTATAAAAAGAGCAGGGAACTGTGAATGATAACTTAGTATGAGAATGGATCGAGCCTTAAAACACCCCTTTAGTTGCGTGATGGCTGGTCCGAGCAGCTGTGGAAAAACTTACTTTGTGAGTTAATCAAAGTCACATTGAGCCACCACCCGACCGAATCGTGTGGTGTTTCGGAGAGTGGCAAGCAATGTACACTCAACTACCTCACGTAGAATTTGTAGAGGGGTTGCATTTTGAGACAGACCCCCAACAAAGAACCTTGTTGATCATCGATGATTTGATGCAAGAAATTGACGAACGCGTCACTCGCCTATTCACCAAAGGGAGTAACCATGGCAATCTTAGTGTGTTGTATTTAGTACAAAATTTATTCGGAAAGAATAAAGAACATCGAACAATCAGTTTGAACGCTCATTATTTAGTTGTATTTAAGAACCCTCGGGACGCTTCACAAATCATGCATTTAGCCAAACAAATGTACCCGCGAAACATCAAGTATGTACAAGAAGCCTGTTCGGATGCTACTTCACAACCCCACGGTTATTTGTTTATCGATTTGAAGCAAGAAACGCCAGATCACTTACGGTTAGGAACTGACATACTACGACCCAATCAAGTTGTATACCTACAGAAATAAATACCGTCGATCATCGGGCTACCGCCATTCTTATCGTTAGACATAGACCATGGCAGAGCGTCTCAGGAAACACGCTGATACATTACGAGTAATGGCTAAAACCAAACCTTCTGTCAATAGGGCTTTGATTCACACGGCTGACAAAGAATTGATGAATTGTCTATCTGAATGTGCCCTCAATGTTTAAAGGAAACGTATCCTTGACTTCCGTTCAGAAGCGTAAATTAACCCGACACAAACAAGGTCTGCGCGCTTTGATCTCACCTAAAACTAACGTCAAGAAAATGAAAAGAGTATTACAAACTGGCGATTTTCTCCCGGCGTTATTAGGACCTATTTTAGGTATCGCTGGTCCGTTGTTAGGCAAACTGTTTGGCTAATTATGGCTAAGAAAATGATGTTGGTTGATCCGCGGGTGTTGTCAAGTACACGTTATGATCAAGCTCCCACTGTCGATGTGTTATCCAACTTGGATGCTGAGATGAGGGATGTCCTGAATCGTAGTGATTTATCGGAGTAGGCTAAAGTAGAATCTTATAACCAGATTTTAACAAAACACCGCGAGTATTACGGCCAGCACAGAACTCCGACACCTCTCACGACCTTAGCTAATACCCCGCCCCACACACCCAAACAAGAAGATGTGTCTATTACAGAAGTTGTAGAAACCATCCCTGATAAATTTTAGAAAAAAGGCCGTTTGTTATTAGAAGCCTTTGAAAAAACCCAGACGTGGGTTTGCATGAACGAGGGGAATTAACGATTAAAGGACAAGCTGTTAGTGGAACTAACGTGGCGGATTTAGTTAACGATGTGTTGAGACGACGTTAACACTTTGAACCTGAGGGTTGGAAAAGATTTGCCGAAGCGTTGCGAGACTCCAACATTCCCCAAGATTTAGTAGGTCACCCGACAGAGTGCGATGCGAATAGATAAAAGACCTGGTGAGGAGGAGCCTGGAACACAAGATTGGACGTCATGGAAAAGTCAAGTGTGTATTTCGACCCTGAGGCACCAGCCGCGTATGGAGGGGTGCAGCTATTGGTTAGAGCTACGAAACTCAAAACAAAGGCAGTCAGACAATGGTTGGGCGAGCAAGATGCCTATACATTACATAAACTGATCCGTCGTCGATTTCGAAGACGACGTGTCATAGTCGGGGGGATTGACCATCAATGGCAAGCCGATTTAGTGGACATAGCTCGCTTAGCCAAACAGAACCAAGACATGAAATTTCTCTTGACCTGTATCGATGTATTCTCGAAATATGCGTGGGTGATACCACTAAAAAATAAAACGGGAGACAGTTTGATTCGAGCCTTTGAGAGTATATTAAAACAAGGACGGAAGCCCCTGTGTTTACAGACCGATAAGGGTGGAGAATTTATCAACCGTAAATTTCAGACATTTCTTAAGCAGCAGGGGATTCGCTCTTTCACCACCCACAACGAAGAAACCAAAGCTAGCATAGTCGAGCGGTTTAATCGTACGTTAAAAACTAAAATGTGGCGTTATTTTACCAAACACAACACCAGTGTTTATCTACCGGTTCTGGCTTCGCTGGTGAAAGGATACAACCTCAGCTATCACCGCCGCTTCAAGCGCACCCCGATATCGGTCTCGTTGCATAATCAAGAAGACACGTGGATGACATTATATGGGGAACGGTCTGATGGGGTTAAACGACCTCGGTATGATATCAGGGATCGTGTCCGCATCAGTCAAGTACGGGGTAAATTTAAAAAAGGTTACACTTCCAATTGGAGTGAGGAGTTGCTTCGGGAGGAGAGCGTTCACTTAGGCTCCCCTAATGTGTATACGATAAAGGATGATAATGACGAAGTGTTAGAGGTAACATTTTAGGCGGAAGAATTACAGAAAGTGAATGACAAAGCATGGTATCGGGTTGAAAAAATTATCAAAGAACGTAAACGGAAAGGACAAAAACAATATTTTGTCAAGTGGTTTGGCTACCCTGCCAGTTTTAATAGTTGGGTCAGTGGTGTGGAGCTGTATAAAAACTGAGATCGGGAACAAAAGATTCATTAGGATTGAAGATCAGAGAAGTGATCGGGTGTGGACCATATTTGGTCGGGATATTCCGAAAGCCGAAATCGTGTTTTTTCTCACAAATCATCATTTTATATACCGTAATCATCGTCAGCATCTACAATCTATCGGCGGGTAAAGGAGATAGTAATTTGTGGACTGCTCTGTTAAGCAGTAGCTTAGGGTACATTCTTCCCAACCCCACTTTGAAACATAAAGCGACGTCATGAGTTTCTTTCTGACCCTGCCTTCCAACAGTTCAATGAATTATCACCCCAACAACACGTTGACACGTTACTTTACTCAATTGCCTAAACCCATACAATTAAAAGGTAATTGGGAAGTGGGATTAGCAGAAATTCAGTACCCCGTTTCCTGCTACAACATCGGGGAGAACGTGGGTTTTGTCATAGTGGATGAACGAGCCGGGTACCATACGATAGACAGACACTTGGAAGGGGATCCTTTGGTCGAGTCCTTGGTCGTTCGCCTGACCCCCGGTTCCTACAGTGCTGATCAATTGATAGACGCGCTCAATATGCACATCCGCAAATCGCATCTCAGAGGCGTTGTTCGATTTCAATTCAATTCCCACTCACAGACCGTGAATGTAAAAATAACCGACCCCAAACTTCAAGTTGTCATGACCGAAGGCCTTCGTCAAATATTGCAGTGTGAGGAATGTCTTTCGCTTTACGATTCTCAAACTCAATACAAGCCTAATGTATTTTGAGGGTTGTACGCACTGTACGTTTATTGTAGTATAATTGAATCACAAGTGGTCGGTGACACGATGGCCCCCTTGTTACGCACAGTTCCTGTGGACTACGACCGGGTGCACAAAATGGTGACCCAGACATACGAACAGATATTTTATTACCCTGTGGGCACCAAAACCTTTTGTACCATAGAAATTGATATAAGAGACGACACGGGTCAGTCCGTGGCATTCGAAGACGGACATGTGATGGTGACTTTACATTTCCGTGAAACCAAGAAGAACTTAATTTGAGTCACATGGCATCACCATCATGAGTTTCTTTCTGACCCTACCTTCCAACAGTTCAATGAATTATCACCCCAACAACACGTTGACACGTTACTTTACTCGACTCCCCAAAACTGTACAGTTGGAAGGGGCTTGGGAAGTGGGATTAGTGGAAATTCAGTACCCTTACACGTGGTACAATGTTACTGAGGACGAGGGGTTGGTCGTCATGGATAGCGTGGCTGGTGCGCTCAATCTCCCCCTGGATATCTGTTGCAGTGAGCGATATGACATTGTGAGTGAATTTGCAGAGGCCCGTCCCAAATATTTTCACATTACCCCTGGTTTTTATACGACCGGATCATTGATAGAAGACTTTGCAGCCAAGTTAAAGGAGCTAAATGAGGAGCGAGTGCGTCTCACCTACAATCGAACACGACAGACAGCAACTATGACCCTAGACAATGAGTCAGTTGTAGTTTACATGGACGAGGGATTGCTCCAAAGACTTGGCTTTGAAATGGGGATTTTTGAGAACAGTCAAGTCGGTCAGCACATTGTTGACCCTGATCGAGGCTTGTACGGAATCTATGTCTATTGTAATCTCATCGAAGCTCAGGTGGTAGGAGACACCGTGGTTCCCATTCTGCGTATTATTCCAAACGATCACGATCGTCGCGGGCAGTTGATCAACTCCACGTATAAAAAGATATTTTATTACCCGATAGCCACCAAGACTTTTTCTACTATAGAAATTGATATAAGAGATGACACGGGTCGACCCATTCCATTCGAATCTGGTAAAATGACAGTGACGTTACATTTCCGTAAAATCAAGAAAGCTATATTTTGAAAACCATGGCTGATATTTACACCCCGTATTACCTGAACCAAGCGGGTGGTGGACTCCATGTATTTTCCGGTGCCAGGAGTCAGCGTGGACATGGGCTTGGAAGTGTTCTTGGGGGTCTGGCTAAAATGGCGTTACTGCTGGTTCGAAAAGTTTTACCTGTCGTTAAAAAACACGCCTTGAAAACAGGAGTGAGGGTGGTTGGAGATTTGTTGGGAGGGAAGTCTCTGAAAAAATTGGCTAAGAAACGAATGTTATAAACCGGAGAGGAAGTGTTTGATCAAATAGTTCAACCCAAACAACCGCGTCGCCAACCACCCATCTCTATAAAACGACTCGCACGAGGTAGGAGCAGTAGTTCACGCCGTCGTCGTGGAACAACTTGGAGGTTGTCAAAGGATATTTTCGGTTAGATCATGGCACTGGTACACCCCCAATCTTGTCCCTGCGTCAAAAGTGAATTAGACCTATTTTCAATTCTCCCAACTCAAAGCAGTGTTGAGCATAGATCGTGGATCGTATTCCATCCGGTAGCTGCTTTAGGTTCGGGTCCAGTCGAATTCTACATCAGCGGTTCGGGTGATGATTATATCGATCTGAACGACACGTATTTACAAGTGAATGCCAAAGTGGTGAAAAAGGATGGGGAGGTTTTGGAGGCTGACAGTGCTGTAGCACCCGTTAACCTATGGTTACACTCACTCTTTTCTCAAGTCGATGTCTCTCTCAACGAGAAACTCGTCTCCTCCACAAACACCTATCCGTATCGCGCTTATATAGAAACGTTATTGAGCTATGGTTCGGAAGCCAAAAACTCTCAGTTAACAGCTAGTTTATGGTACAAAGACACCCCAAAACACATGGACGCATGGGTGGTACTGACAACAAGGGGATGATAGCTAGAAAGGAACGAGCTCAAGAGAGTCGCATTGTGGATATGATGGGCAAATTACATTTAGATTTATTTAGTCAAGAACGCTATTTAGTAAAAACGGTGTGTATTTGAAGTTGCGATTAGTACGCAGCGGTGACAGCTTTGCCCTTATGGCCAATCCTGCAGATGGATTTGCCCCTAAAATCGTCCTGCAATCCGTGACCTTATTCGTACGCAAAATAAAGTTGAACCCCACCGTGCAACTAGCCCACATAAAGTCTTTAGAACGAAGCCCAGCTAAATACCCCATAAGACGCATAGAAACCAAAGTGTTTTCTGCATCTCAAGGAGCTATGACGATCAATCAAGAAAATTTATTTTTGGGATAGTTACCCACACGAATTGTAGTTGGAAGTGTTGATAATAGGGCGTTCAACGGTGATTACACTCAGAACCCCTTCAACTTTAAGCATAACGACCTCACATTTTTAGCTCTGTACGTTGACGGGCAACAAGTGCCCGCAAAACCATTACAGCCCGACTTCAATCATCATATATACACCCGCAGTTATGCTAATTTATTCATTAGCACTGGACAACTCTACCAAGACGAAGGCAACGCCACAAGTTGGCGCGATTATCCCAACGGCTACACACTATTCGCTTTTGATCTGACCCCCGACCTGGCTGATAGCAGCACTCATTTTAATTTGTTGAAACAAGGAAACGTGCGCTTAGAAATGCGTTTTGGTACGGCCCTAGAACGTACCATTAATGTCATTGTGTATGCCGAATTTGAAAATATGATTCAAATTGACCGAAACCGTAACGTTCTGTTTGATTACGCTGCCTAACAATGGATACCAGGCAATTACACGAGCTCTTACAAAAAGACACTTTCACTCGAGCTACTGTGCGCGAAGTGTTTGCGCGGAATAAATTACCCTGCCATGTCAACTACCCCAGCAGCTTCCTTTGTAACACCGATCCCGCTTCCAAAAAAGGCAAGCACTGGGTCGCTATTTTCATTGATCATAATGAAAGAGGCGAATATTTTGATTCTTATGGACTACCTCCTATTCATAACATGTTTGTGAAGTACATGAACAAACATTGTGTGAGCTGGACTTATAATTCTAAGCCATTACAAGCCTTCAATTCCAATACTTGTGGAGTTTATTGTTTGTGTTATTTAAAGAGACAATGTCGTGGAATAAGTTTGAACCAATTGCTGGATGTATTTAACGACGATTATACAACCAACGATAAGCTGGAGACATGTTTAATTCAAGGCAAATAAGCAACGCGTGTTGAAAATATATGATTATTTTTATTCTTAGTTTCTCACACAGCCTTTAAAACATCAATTTCTTACAAAGCGCATATCCATCGATTACATAATAAATACATTGTGTTATTAACTTCAATTTATAGCATAATAACACATATCAATTTCTTAAATAGCATATTAACGTTAATCATATTTTTGGTGGGTCACACAGCACGGTTGAGGTACCCACGGGGTTCCGTTCGTTTTAACACTGTAAAAAATTTTTTGGTGTGATCATCACACGCTACAGCAGGGGGTTCACTGAGGGTAATCTCGGTAAAATTGTTCTTTCATGTTGGGTTTTCATGACATCTGTTAGATTAGATGACTACTACTAAGGGCGATATAACTACTATCAGTGTCCATCTGTACATAGGCAAAATCAGATCTCACGACATACTTGTCATTAAAATCATAGTAAAATTCAAGCATTCCTAATTTGCCGTATTGATAAACAAAATAGCTTATTTATTGGGGTAAGTTGAGATTAATGGTGGTTTTGGCCATGTCGATTTCAAATAGGTTGGGGGTTAATTCGTTCAAGGCTCTGAATCTTTTGTCGTTGATCAATTTCTGACCCTCTCGGTAGTCGGCGTATCTGACATCACGGTGTTTAGTTTTATCCGTGACGCATTTACCTACAAACATAGACAAATTAGTATAAATCAACAGCACTTGAAGGATATTTTATATATATATATTTTTTTTTTCTTCTTCAAATCATAAATTTGAAATAAATTTGAAAATAACAATTAAATAAATACATTTTAGTATATTTACCATATGCCAGATTTGCAAGTAGCTTAAAAGTTTCGGCTATAACGGTCTGACTCGGGTCGACATCACCCCCACGTCTACACACAAACAAGAACATTATCAAAAATAAAATACAACGCTTAATAGAGCATAACATATAACTCCATTCGTGTATTCGTACATACCTGGCGTCTGATACAGTCTCGGCAAATCGTTTGAAACAGGCTGTGGGTTCGTACTCCAGTGTTTGGTATATTTTTGTGATCACCAGACCATGTTCCAAGTACCATTTCAGTAGTGGGCTAGCAAGTAATATTTTCACACCTTTGTAGCTCCCTATCAACGTCCGTCATTCCGTCTATATGAAAATAAATAATACAAATCGTTATGACATCATAATGATCGAAACAAAATTCCTTATGATCCCTACGCCCCTTGTCACCTTGTGTACTCACTTTCATAATGTCCCGTTGTTCGGCAAAGTCTCGCATAAAAGGTCCAATTTCATCTCGTGTCAGTTCAATGTTTTTGAATATAGGGGTCATCTCACTAAAATAGTCTTTAAGAGTTTCTGGTACGTGTATATCTACTTCAGCCATTCCAAAAAAGGTTCCGTCACGTATATTGGCTATGAGCTGTTTTTCCGTCAAAGTGGCTCGTGGTGGTTGAGGTCGACTGTACATGAACGCTTTGATGTGAGTGTCTGTTTTCTGTTTTTTCATCCATTCACATTCCCACTCAGCTACGACATTATATCCTCTCAAATACTGGGTATTTCTTTCTGTTTCGGCACATAAATCACTCATTAGTTCTCCACTGATGGGGCTATGGGTCAATTTCAGACACGGACAACCATGCCATACACATCCGTGAAATTGATACACTGTTTGAGTTTCTTCGCACCAACCGTCTACGGGTAATCGCCGAGCACCTATTCTTTTTTCCCCTCTGTTTAGTCGGTGTTGTATTTGGTTTTGTTAGCTGTGTGCTATCCAAGCCAACCATTCATCTGCTATTCCTCCTTTTTGGGTCTGAATTGGTTTAAACTCAGGTGCGTGACGTCGGGTCGGAAAGTTGGCTGGCATGGGTTGAGACAATGCCCACAGATAAAGCGCATTGGCATCATAACCCACGATTCCTTCACACAACTTCGCTTCATTTCCGTTCTGTTCACGTCTGATGTAAGTTTTTCCTTTTTCGTGGTAACGATGATAGATGATTGAGGGTCGGCCCACTATTCCATTTTTTATCAACCAATAGATGTCGTTGTTTTTTTCGTCTTGAAATAAATATCGCATGGTTATTCCGGGTACTGTTTCTCTATGGCTTCCAGAAAAAGTTCGACATCTAAATTGTTGTAATATATCATTACATTCAGCGTATTGGTCAGCTGTAATGTTTTCTTGTTTTAACGCACTGTAAAAAGCTGCATGGGGTGGTAATTCTGTATTTTTCAAACGATCGAGTGTCACCCATTCATACGGGAAATATCCCTTTTTCTGTTCGCATTGAAAGGCTCGTAGGTATTTGTCGTATGTATATCCAGGTGCAATAAAGTTGGTGATATCCAAAAACCGTACATGGTCCGTTTCAATGCACATGAATGAGTTATTTCGTTTGACTGTATACTTGAGTGATAAATGTTCTTGCAGGTAAGTTGCCAACGGTATTTTCACAACGTTGAGGTCATAATTCGATGAGTTGAATCCGACTTACGGTAATACGTGTAAATAGTTGTAAAATTTGTTCTGTAATTTCTGCAATGGTCGTTCTCCCTTGACGACCGGGTCCAGTTGGTGGGCTTCATCGATTTTCTCTTGTAACTGGGTTAGGGTAGCTTCATATTGAGCACGCATCAGTAGATAGGCAGCGTTTAGATATCTCCTCTATGTACATCATCATCTTGTAAATCAATGTTTGCGCGTTTCCTTCCATTACAAAGCATTTTGGTTCTGTATAATCTGGTACATTGCTGCATACACTCACTGATAACGGCACGTGTTTTTGATCCCAGGTGACTTTGGGCGAATTGATGGGTAGGTTGTCTTCTCCAAAATAACTTTCAAAATCATAGGTGGCTCTGTAAGGGTAAATACCGTCATCTATTTCGATTCCTTCGTCCTGTAACGCTTCAAAGATAGTGGGTGGTAGATGAAAAACACCGCCTGGGTACTTGTATTTCGTTTCCAAAGTACATTTGTTTTCGCGGCGATGTAGTTTTTCCTCACTTTTCCACAGCTTCTGACAGGTACCACAAATATATGATTTGCTATAAAGGTCAAAGTTTTTTATGTAACTAAAGTGATTTTCGTGCAGGTTCAATTTCAAGGTCGAGGCGAATTTTGTACGTGTTTGCTTGACCAAAGTAGCTACCTGAAACACATATAACAAAACGATCACATCTCATATTTCCATTTCGGTATCAAATGATTACATCGTTTATGCTGTTACTTCTGTTTAATCACTACAAGACACACTTACTTGATTCTCGTCTAGCGTATACACTGTGACATTCGCTTCGAATTGTTTTGCTAGTCTTTCGTCGTCTTCAAGAGGTACACCCGCAAATGTTTTTTTCTTTTGTTTGGGGTAAGCAGTCTTTAACAATGTTTTAGCTGTGTTTTCTAGACTCGTGAATTTCGCTCCTCTGTGTAAGGCCAGTGCCCTGAAAAAACACAATCGGTCTTGATATGGTTTACCCGTTTTTAGACTTTCGCTCTAACAAGTTGATGGCTCTCTTTGTTTTCAGGTGTTCCGGCATAATGGGTGGTGGGTAGCCGATCATGTGATCTTCGATTGGGTTCACAAAGATGGTCAAATTAGTCACTTCCTCTACACTCCATTTCGAATCCGGTCGTTGGTTCTGGGCGTAGGTTAAAATGTCTGTTTGTGTTATTTCATCTATAGCCCTGTCAAAATCATCGACATTCCGTATGAATAGAGGGGTTGGTAGCATTCGATGGTTATTGACGGATGAGTGAAAGTACCGCAATTCATCTGTTTCTCTGTGACGTAATAAGAATCCATAACTCCCGTTGATTTTAAAGGCTGAATCGCATTCCTCAAATATATACTGGTTTAGGTTGGGCACATCTTCTGATAAACTATAATTGTAAACAGTTTGCAGGCTTCCAAATCGCGTATGAGTCCGTATAGCTCTTTCATTCGCAGCCAAGACAGCTTCTGTCGACATAATCATCGATAATCTGTCAATATAAAGATTTCCGTCATTCCTCAATTCTACTGGTAGTAGACCTATCCTGTAATAGACCTACCCTTAGCGTTGTTGACTGCAGCGCCATTTCCAGTCTGTGTTGGGAGGGTGTTTTGAACACCTATGGAAAGATTTGTCTACATCGTTTTTCTGTCCAGCGTAGCACGTCGCGTTCCCGCTTAGAACCAAAAGATGCGCAAATCCGCAAACTCGAGATGGTTGCGCGTCCACAGTGTATACAGTAGGCCGGTGGGTTTACCATGTACTTGCTTGCTCGCCAACGGTGCTGCTTGCAGTATTCAAATTTGCAAGCCTTTCCACATAGCTTGTGTGATCCCAATCTAGGCCATGCACAAGTGTTGATAGCGTGACGGGTAGGTTTCTGTAATCCATATGCCATTGTGTATACCACATCCTTAGTCTAAATGCTTGCCAAATATGGTCACAGAGGAGCGGACTTTGACCCGTTGCGGACTGCTGCGTTGGCTGACTGCATGTGGAGGCTAGCTGCGGCTCCAAAACGACCTTTGTACGAGGCTGGGGCCAAGGCTCACCCCATGTAGGTCACAAATGTATGACCAACCGTACGCTCTCGAAGAAGGTTGACGCCCAAATAACAGGTTTTTCGACCCACTCGAGCCCACCCCCCCCGAAAAAAACCCCGACAGTTAGCCTTATGCCGCACATGCAGCCCCAAAAAGGCATTGTATGTATTCCAGCGCATCCCCATATCTTGGCAGATGTGCCTGCGATCATTAGTATGACACAAGGCATTTGTTTGTATGAATAGAGGGTGCCCATGAAAATACGCTCATTTGCTTGCCTACGTCGATCATCTTCAGCTGTTAGTCTTCGGGAAAAACCATGCACAGTTCATCTTGGATGTTTTGGGACACGCTGAGACTATTCGAGAATTGCTCAAAAGTATTGAACGTTATATGCTCACCAATAATTCTCATTTGCCGGTAGGTATTAGTATGTAACTTGCACTCCCACTAAAAAGACACTTTGTAAATTACAGCGCGTCCAACCCGATGACAGAGCAGCCAGTCATCATTAGTCTGATATTTACTGACAATAGTACCGATAACAATGCCGCTTTGCCGCAGTATGAATAAAATATGGTGGGAGAACGAGATGATTTGCATCTTTGTTTTCACTTACTTAGCTGATCGTCCATTGTCTGATCGCTTCGGTTTTTCACTGCCACTTCCCTTAGATAACTGATCAAACGTCTAGATAATATGATTACCTGTCACCGAATCATGAACAATGTGATTAAGCTGACTGTAATAACAGGTGAATCGGTTTCTTCTATTATTATGCCGAATAAGTCAGTGTGTATTCAAAGGGATGGCATGAATCTGAGCCTCCTGGAATGCAGATAAAATGGTATTCCAACTGCGGCATATAAACATGTGGGCAGATGAGCTATTGAGAGGTTTGTTCTGGCAGTTAAAGTACAGCACCAGGTGAGTTCCATGGTCGTGCATGCAATAAAACGTACCAAGGAACGTTCTGAAAATGAACGGTTGTAATCGGTTGTGTCAATGACTTAAGCAGTAAGGCTCTGGTATCTGACAGCCACATAGACAATGCATTCCGTGAGCCTATACATTTTATCAGAAATGTTGACCATATTCCTACTTTACACCACCCACAGCGTCATAGTCACGTTACCCATGAAATTAAAGGAAGTCCAATCAGCTGTACACTGTAGGAAAATGAAAAAAAGCCAAGACTGCCGGTATCGTATCAGAAACACCTGTAGCACCCAAGCTACACGCCTCATGAATTGCTGATATCGATGTCGTTGCCAATATGTCCGAATGACGTCACTCGGCCTGATGCATCCAATGAACATCCATAACAGATCCAACAATTGGTTGAAAACCAGGGAGCTAACAAAGATCACAGTCGTATCAGGAGACAAGGTCAGTATTCTACAGAGAGCCTCGTTTCAAGTATTATTTACTTCTAATTCATGAGTAGCACAGACGTTGCTATATTGTTTATTACCACCTTGTGTCATTTTGTCTTCTGCACCTATATTTGAAAGAGAATACGATTAACTTCAGTCCGCAAAGTAACGTAAGATACATAGTTTATAAGTATGTCTTTTTTATTTTTGTAATATTTGCCCTGTCTTACCACTAAATATAACATGAATACAAAAATACATTCTTTAATAAAGTAGACGATATCATTTTGATGCCACTAAATATCCGTATAAAATTAGAAAATAGTGGTCACTTATTAGAGAGGTTATAAAGAACATCAAAAAAGATCTCGTGTAAATCTAACAGCGATTGTCCATTGTGATTATTAACTATCTACAGTGCGCACGACTGAGTTCATCCTTGGTGCGTCGGTGTAAAGCAAACTATTAACCAACGTGCTGTAATGCACAATCATTCATTGTCAGAGAAATGAGCGCTGTTTTTTTATAAATAGGGTTCGATGTTTAATGATATCCGATCCACTCCCTGAAACTTAAAACTTTAGCAACGTACGTCTTTTATTGCAGTCAGAAGAACAAGCTGTTTTCTGGCCCTCGACTTAGTGTTAGATAATGCGGTGGAGGTTGACATATTAAAATGGAAATAGAACGGGTGTACATCGTCATCATTGGCAATGTGTGTATATTCCTTAGTCATTCGACTGCCTCTCTCCGGGAAGCCGTTCACTAAGAGAACATTCCAGAGCACTCTGCTATGATGAGTACGCACCAATATTTCCTGCAGATTAATTTTTGGGTTCCATATTATAGTTTGGTTCATGCGCTCTACCCCCTTGGTCAGTCATTGAATATATTTGCGGCACCATTTATAGTCGGCTTGTTTTTCATCAACGCTATTAGAAATAAGCCAAATAATTATGTTTGTGGTTTTATTATATCTATCTTATCACCCCTCCAGAGTTGGGTATAGAGCCCAATGAATATTTGCCAAATTGAACAATATACTCGGGAGATAAGAGTATGGAGTCGACGCACTCGCTTGCTGGTCGTTTGTTTTCTATGAGAGGTAATCTACATTCCCATCTGCAAAGTTTATTACCTTTGTGTTGCAACAAAGTCTAGGGATTGTTCATTTGTCTTTCACTCTTTCTGCGAATTACGCCACGGGAAGCTTAATGATATTGCCGCGTCTTATTCTGCTTTCGCAGTGAAATGAATGGTCAGAGCTCGCAGATTGTATGCAATCTCTCCGATCCGCATATTATTGTATTGACTATACGGTCATTGCTGTTCTTATATCATCCAATAATACTGACAATGATTGATCGTTTTTCCGCGGTCTTCAAGGCAGACAATAGTAACATTGAGAAGGCACAATTGATTTATCGGTGATAATACATCCACCATCGGCAGCTGGCGAAACTTACTTTCTGACGGATTTGCTCCCTACCAGTCGTGCTGTTCGATGTTCTCAAATGTGTACAAGTCTACGAGGCATTTAGTAGTTCACTAATTATTATCACAGTATGGTATAGAACTCATTGAATATTCACTACACAGTCTGCAAGTAATTTAACCCCAGAACGAGAGGCAATTGTTGTATGGCGGCGTGGCAGCACCCATAAATCATGTAGTTCCATGAGTTGTGGTTCTAATGTGAGAGTTAAGTAAAGTATTCAGTTATGATCTCACACGACACATTGTTTATACTGCGAGTATCACATGGACTGAGGCCAGCAGATAAACACTCCAGACCTAACGTCACCACTCTTGAGCTCATTTGTCTGTGTGGACAAGATGCCTCGAGCCACAGGCAAGGAAGCAGCGCGGTGATCGGTAGCTTGGCACCGGCAACCTGGCGCCTGTGCCTTTCACAGTGACCCAGTTTATCATAGCTGCCCTTTGGACCACCTCTGTAACCTGTTGCTTTAAGAAGGGTCGATGAGTTTTGAGAAACCCAATCTAATGTAAACATGTTATCTTGAACCAATGCACAATTCACAATTACTCCCATGCATGTGCATCAGTGGAGATGGACCGAGTGGTGACAGAGAAGGAGCGCTGGAAGGAAAGAACCAAATACCTCAATCCTATATATACAATATCTAATATGACATGATAGAATAGAGTATCATATGCTATGATAGGCTTTATAACGGTCTGATTGAGACTATTAAAATATACAGGAATAGTGATTTAAAAACATAGATATATGTAGCAGTTACAGTTGGCCTATAATACCTCGAGTCCGTTGTCGTTAATATAATCCGCCGTTAAGCCCTACAATACACGAATCTATCCATTTACACCGGATCTATCCATTTACACCGGATCTATCCATTTACACCGGATCTATCCATTTACACCGGATCTATCAATGAGTATAAGTCAAATTTGCACACGACATATGTTGGCAATATGTTGGCTCGCTATGAGCCTTGGTTGTGGAGGCACGGATATATGTATGAGTCAATGTATTCAGCAAGAACATTGACAGGCTCCTATAACCAAGTGTGATAACAATGGGAGCATAATATATTTTGCTGCCTTTTGCACAAAGAGTGCACCGTGGCGAAGCCAATAGGTCTAACAGAATTGATTACTCACCCATTATTCGGGAGAGTATATCTATAATTTAATAACGTGATATACCATGCGATTTGCGCTAATTAATAACTTGACACCAAGTACGCTTTGTATTCGATATGTCAAGTTGGCCGAAATTTTATTGTTATATCTGCAAGGGTCTTACAATTGAGCATATACACATCCCATTATATGATATGTTGTTTTTTCATTTATTATCATGTGACAAAACATACCAATCACATTAATTTTAACATCACAGGAAAATAATTAATTTGTCAGGTTTTCATGGATACCTTCAATGCGCGGGTATTAGCGAATTCTATAATGAAGAATTCGGTTATTATTATTTATAGTTTGTCATGAACAGCCCTATGTATGCCCAAAGTAGAAGCAATTATATCGTCTGTATAGCGAAGCATTCGTTTATCGATCACTTTAGCAACCATATCATCAATCCACAGCCGGTAATGATGCAACAGTGCTTCCTGTTCTGACACTTCACATTGCTGTTCTGTACCGGTGTCAAGGAAGTCCGTCACTGAATGGATTTCTATTTCCGCTATCATTCTGGGATTTACAATCACTTTAGACCTTGAATATGGTGGGTAGATAAGCTCTTCACGCTGGAGCTTTAGTAGTGTGTTAAGGCCCATATCTGTAATGACGTCAATACTGGCGTGCTCAGGGTCGTCCTCCCAATCCGTTCTGAAGAACGTACACCTGAACATAAAGGCACTCGACTCCGATGGACAATCTAATGACGGGATCATCTCATTCCACGTTCTCACTTTTCTAGGAACCACAAACTCATCTAAGTCTGTGAATACAATATAATGAGATACGTACCTGTATCTCACCTGAGGACAAACCAAGTATGCGAATGCCCGGTGAGTCGTGAACTCGGCCGTCAAAATGGGCAGAAAACACAAAGGTTTCTCTAGAATCATTCTTGACCCGGAGAAACTGCTTGTCACTGAGATGGCTGTCATCTGGTGGCGCCAATCTATTGCAGGGATCAGCGTCCGATGATGATTTCCCGCGAGGAATCTGTGCTGTGAGTTTAGCGTCCATTGGATGGAATATCCTGAATGAGTCGGAATACTCTACGGCTCTTCTGGTAGCTAGAATATTCGTTGTATTTGTTCCCAAGACATCAGCTCTGGGTATATTTGATCTGTTGATTAACGAGACATGGTCTTGGCCATGTGAGAGACCACCAATGACTTGAGCGTGTGTCCTATCATGAGCACGCTCTCTATCGGAGCCTGCATCAGGATGCACTATATCGCGTTTTACATCAAACAAAGACAGACCTCCGTAGCATGCGACCAGAAATATGGCGGTGCCTGCTAGAATAAAGTTCCAATTGCGCCTCCGACCTCCTAGCCACCGATGCCAACCCATCATATCTTGTTCGATCTATCTGAAGAGCATTCAAATAACACCGGTCATTTGCTGCGCAGTATGTGAACAGATCACATACACATTAACATCCGATAGGAGCTTTATTTACCACGAAGCAATCGAAAAAGAATCAAAGGCAGGTGACACGAGGCGTAAACTATGATGAAGGTGATTCTGTTACCCATATTAAACCAAAGACCCACAGCGCACAGCAGAGGCTCAGAAGATAATTGCCTATTCCATACAGCACCTAATGGCGTTCAGCTGGTGCCTAGCAATGATGAGTTCTCCTCATTTCAATAGCGCCAAGTACCGGCAGTGAAGGCTAGTCTGGTGAAGGAGGCAACAGAAAACAAATTACTGCACAAAGCGCAATCTGTGACACAAACGGGGAGCAACATCGCGCTGTAGTCGTTGAATCATGCAACACATGCACTAACAGCCATTTCCAACCTTGACACAGTTACACGCCATGCTATTCAGATACAACGCGTTATGTCAATGTAAGCGCATGTATGGTATATATGTGCTAACTGTGGATTCATGCAATGTATAATGACATAACGTGGTAATATTTAACTGTATCCAGAGGGGCTATCACAGAGGGCTAAACGAGCAGGTGCGCATCCTAGTCAATACAAAAACCCTTCGCAGGGCGAGTTTGTATTTGACAATGATATCTCGTCATGTTTCACTTACCGAAGCATCCCTTGACTGCATCCCGATGTGTCTCTGGTCTAATTTGAAATGTTTTCCTCAGCGAATGGTGGCATTGCGCTGATGGGTACCGCACATCATTATAACGGAACCTTATCACTGATGATAACTAACGAAGGTAAAGCAAATTATCTGAGCAGATGTTATCATTTGCGGAATGGCTCCACAAGTTCCTTTGCAGACTAACGTTTATCTGTCACTTATGGAGCTTAGTCAAAAGAGGAGCCTATGCTTTATATTACCCCACATCACCCCGCTTTCTATCCACACTGTCTGGTGTGCGTTGGGGGATAGATGCGACAGCTGTGGCGGGGCAAAAAAGCAAAGAGCTTTTACAAGCAATGTTACTTGCGCGCAGTGGAGGAATACCTTGAGAGGATACCAGATACCCCACAACAGGTGGAGGTCTGTGCCATCCCCACCGATGTCTCCGAGTCTTCACAAAGGCATTACAGTCGAAGATCATGTAAACCCACCACATTTAGATCTTCAATGTGATTGTGAAACACTACCATTCGATTAATGGCGATTATAACCTCACCGTGATGTCTCTGATGAGATCACGTTATCACCACACATTATGATTTGAACCAACAAAGAGTTGCTGTGCCTTACCTGATAGAATTGATCAATTACTAGAACAGGGAGTAGGGGTAAATTTAGGATGGTACGGTTCCGCTGCGTTCATATATTACATAAATAAGTCCATTGGACATGGAGGAGCTTTGCGAACTGTTTTTTCGACCCACTCGAGCCCCCCCCCCCCCCCCCCCCCCCCCCCCGAAAAAAACCCGACAGTTAGCCTTAGGCCGCACATGCAGCCCCAAAAAGGCATTGTATGTGTTCCAGCGCATCCCCATATCTTGGCAGATGTGCCTGCGATCATTAGTATGACACAAGGCATTTGTTTGTATGAATAGAGGGTGCCCATGAAAATACGCTCATTTGCTTGCCTACGTCGATCATCTTCAGCTGTTTGTCTTCGGGAAAAACCATGCACAGTTCATCTTGGATGTTTTGGGACACGCTGAGGCTATTCGAAAATTGCTCAAAAGTATTGAACGTTATATGCTCACCAATAATTCTCATTTGCCGGTAGGTATTAGTATATAACTTGCACTCCCACTAAAAAGACACTTTGTAAATTACAGCGCGTCCAACCCGATGACAGAGCAGCCAGTCATCATTAGTCTGATATTTACTGACAATAGTACCGATAACAATGCCGCTTTGCCGCAGTATGAATAAAATATAGTGGGAGAACGAGATGATTTGCATCTTTGTTTTCACTTACTTTGCTGATCGTCCATTGTCTGATCGCTTCGGTTTTTCACTGCCACTTCCCTTAGATAACTGATCAAACGTCTAGATAATATGATTACCTGTCACCGAATCATGAACAATGTGATTAAGCTGACTGTAATAACAGGTGGATCGGTTTCTTCTATTATTATGCCGAATAAGTCAGTGTGTATTCAAAGGGATGGCATGAATCTGAGCCTCCTGGAATGCAGATAAAATGGTATTCCAACTGCGGCATAAACATGTGGGCAGATGAGCTATTGAGAGGTTTGTTCTGGCAGTTAAAGTACAGCACCATGTGAGTTCCATGGTCGTGCATGCAATAAAACGTACCAAGGAACGTTCTGAAAATGAACGGTTGTAATCGGTTGTGTCAATGACTTAAGCAGTAAGGCTCTGGTATCTGACAGCCACATAGACAATGCATTCCGTGAGCCTATACATTTTATCAGAAATGTTGACCATATTCCTACTTTACACCACCCACAGCGTCATAGTCACGTTACCCATGAAATTAAAGGAAGTCCAATCAGCTGTACACTGTAGGAAAATGAAAAAAAGCCAAGACTGCCGGTATCGTATGAGAAACACCTGTAGCACCCAAGCTACACGCCTCATGAATTGCTGATATCGATGTCGTTGCCAATATGTCCGAATGACGTCACACTCGGCCTGATGTATCCAATGAACATCCATAACAGATCCAACAATTGGTTGAAAACCAGGGAGCTAACAAAGATCACAGTCGTATCAGGAGACAAGGTCAGTATTCTACAGAGAGCCTCGTTTAAAGTATTATTTACTTCTAATTCATGAGTAGCACAGACGTTGCTATATTGTTTATTACCACCTTGTGTCATTTTGTCTTCTGCACCTATATTTGAAAGAGAATACGATTAACTTCAGTCCGCAACGTAACGTAAGATACATAGTTTATAAGTATGTCTTTTTTATTTTTGTAATATTTGCCCTGTCTTACCACTAAATATAACATGAATACAAAAATACATTCTTTAATAAAGTAGACGATATCATTTTGATGCCACTAAATATCCGTATAAAATTAGAAAATAGTGGTCACTTATTAGAGAGGTTATAAAGAACATCAAAAAAGATCTCGTGTAAATCTAACAGCGATTGTCCATTGTGATTATTAACTATCTACAGTGCGCACGACTGAGTTCATCCTTGGTGCGTCGGTGTAAAAGCAAAAACTATTAACCAACGTGCTGTAATGCACAATCATTCATTGTCAGAGAAATGAGCGCTGTTTTTTTATAAATAGGGTTCGATGTTTAATGATATCCGATCCACTCCCTGAAACTTAAAACTTTAGCAACGTACGTCTTTTATTGCAGACAGAAGAACAAGCTGTTTTCTGGCCCTCGACTTAGTGTTAGATAATGCGGTGGAGGTTGACATATTAAAATTGAAATAGAACGGGTGTACATCGTCATCATTGGCAATGTGCGTATATTCCTTAGTCATTCGACTGCCTCTCTCCGGGAAGCCGTTCACTAAGAGAACATTCCAGAGCACTCTGCTATGATGAGTACGCACCAATATTTCCTGCAGATTAATTTTTGGGTTCCATATTATAGTTTGGTTCATGCGCTCTACCCCCTTGGTCAGTCATTGAATATATTTGCGGCACCATTTATAGTCGGCTTGTTTTTCATCAACGCTATTAGAAATAAGCCAAATAATTATGTTTGTGGTTTTATTATATCTATCTTATCACCCCTCCAGAGTTGGGTATAGAGCCCAATGAATATTTGCCAAATTGAACAATATACTCGGGAGATAAGAGTATGGGGTCGACGCACTCGCTTGCTGGTCGTTTGTTTTCTATGAGAGGTAATCTACATTCCCACCTGCAAAGTTTATTACCTTTGTGTTGCAACAAAGTCTAGGGATTGTTCATTTGTCTTTCACTCTTTCTGCGAATTACGCCACGGGAAGCTTAATGATATTGCCGCGCACTGTCTTATTCTGCTTTCGCAGTGAAATGAATGGTCAGAGCTCGCAGATTGTATGCAATCTCTCCGATCCGCATATTATTGTATTGACTATACGGTCATTGCTGTTCTTATATCATCCAATAATACTGACAATGATTGATCGTTTTTCCGCGGTCTTCAAGGCAGACAATAGTAACATTGAGAAGGCACAATTGATTTATCGGTGATAATACATCCACCATCGGCAGCTGGCGAAACTTACTTTCTGACGGATTTGCTCCCTACCAGTCGTGCTGTTCGATGTTCTCAAATGTGTACAAGTCTACGAGGCATTTAGTAGTTCACTAATTATTATCACAGTATGGTATAGAACTCATTGAATATTCACTACACAGTCTGCAAGTAATTTAACCCCAGAACGAGAGGCAATTGTTGTATGGCGGCGTGGCAGCACCCATAAATCATGTAGTTCCATGAGTTGTGGTTCTAATGTGAGAGTTAAGTAAAGTATTCAGTTATGATCTCACACGACACATTGTTTATACTGCGAGTATCACATGGACTGAGGCCAGCAGATAAACACTCCAGACCTAACGTCACCACTCTTGAGCTCATTTGTCTGTGTGGACAAGATGCCTCGAGCCACAGGCAAGGAAGCAGCGCGGTGATCGGTAGCTTGGCACCGGCAACCTGGCGCCTGTGCCTTTCACAGTGACCCAGTTTATCATAGCTGCCCTTTGGACCACCTCTGTAACCTGTTGCTTTAAGAAGGGTCGATGAGTTTTGAGAAACCCAATCTAATGTAAACATGTTATCTTGAACCAATGCACAATTCACAATTACTCCCATGCATGTGCATCAGTGGAGATGGACCGAGTGGTGACAGAGAAGGAGCGCTGGAAGGAAAGAACCAAATACCTCAATCCTATATATACAATATCTAATATGACATGATAGAATAGAGTATCATATGCTATGATAGGCTTTATAACGGTCTGATTGAGACTATTAAAATATACAGGAATAGTGATTTAAAAACATAGATATATGTAGCAGTTACAGTTGGCCTATAATACCTCGAGTTCCGTTGTCGTTAATATAATCCGCCGTTAAGCCCTACAATACACCGGATCTATCCATTTACACCGGATCTATCCATTTACACCGGATCTATCCATTTACACCGGATCTATCAATGAGCATAAGTCAAATTTGCACACGACATATGTTGGCAATATGTTGGCTCGCCATGAGCCTTGGTTGTGGAGGCACGGATATATGTATGAGTCAATGTATTCAGCAAGAACATTGACAGGCTCCTATAACCAAGTGTGATAACAATGGGAGCATAATATATTTTGCTGCCTTTTGCACAAAGAGTGCACCGTGGCGAAGCCAATAGGTCTAACAGAATTGATTACTCACCCATTATTCGGGAGAGTATATCTATAATTTAATAACGTGATATACCATGCGATTTGCGCTAATTAATAACTTGACACCAAGTACGCTTTGTATTCGATATGTCAAGTTGGCCGAAATTTTATTGTTATATCTGCAAGGGTCTTACAATTGAGCATATACACATCCCATTATATGATATGTTGTTTCATTTATTATCATGTGACAAAACATACCAATCACATTAATTTTAACATCACAGGAAAATAATTAATTTGTCAGGTTTTCATGGATACCTTCAATGCGCGGGTATTAGCGAATTCTATAATGAAGAATTCGGTTATTATTATTTATAGTTTGTCATGAACAGCCCTATGTATGCCCAAAGTAGAAGCAATTATATCGTCTGTATAGCGAAGCATTCGTTTATCAATCACTTTAGCAACCATATCATCAATCCACAGCCGGTAATGATGCAACAGTGCTTCCTGTTCTGACACTTCACATTGCTGTTCTGTACCGGTGTCAAGGAAGTCCGTCACTGAATGGATTCCTATTTCCGCTATCATTCTGGGATTTACAATCACTTTAGACCTTGAATATGGTGGGTAGATAAGCTCTTCACGCTGGAGCTTTAGTAGTGTGTTAAGGCCCATATCTGTAATGACGTCATTACTGGCGTGCTCAGGGTCGTCCTCCCAATCCGTTCTGAAGAACGTACACCTGAACATAAAGGCACTCGACTCCGATGGACAATCTAATGACGGGATCATCTCATTCCACGTTCTCACTTTTCTAGGAACCACAAACTCATCTAAGTCTGTGAATACAATATAATGAGATACGTACATGTATCTATAAAGACAGTCTTGCAATGCCATAACTTGTCCAAAGTAGTGAATTTCCGGTACGATATCTGCCCGTGGTGGCCATGTATCCACAAGCAGGGGAATATCCCACGGAATGACATCGATTAAATTCAACTGCATGTAATGTGCTAGGTACCTGGCGACGTTAGAACCGCTGGAGAAGTTGTAAAAGACAAAATGGTCCGCGCCTAAGATCCTGTTTACTTCAATCATTTCCACGAGCTGCTTTGTTTTATCGAAGTTGAAATTGAAGGGAGTGACGCAAACTGTGAAGTTGTACTTTGGTTGGATGGATGCGTTGGAGGAGATAACTTTCAGCACGTGATCCGGCTCATCACACTTATCATTGACTATAGATGCTGCATACGGCGCCTCGCTCTTCTCAAGCATACATACGTGCATTGAGGCACCATACCTGCATATAAACAAGTGAATCAAAGTAGTCAGACACATCCTCTCACGAATGATCATATCGAATGTATCTTATGTTAAAAATTCTTGACCCCATTCCGCACAAATTGGTCTAGGGAAATATTGTATTATCAACCAACCTCCGTTCATGTGTTTCAGGGTCAATCGTGTACCGGGCTTTGTACACACGTACATGGCTCTCACCACGGTACCACACCTGGCAATATTTGACAGGTATCTCACCTGAGGACAAACCAAGTATGCGAATGCCCGGTGAGTCGTGAACTCGGCCGTCAAAATGGGCAGAAAACACAAAGGTTTCTCTAGAATCATTCTTGACCCGGTGAAACTGCTTGTCACTGAGATGGCTGTCATCTGGTGGCGCCAATCTATTGCAGGGATCAGCGTCCGATGATGATTTTCCGCGAGGAATCTGTGCTGTGAGTTTAGCGTCCATTGGATGGAATATCCTGAATGAGTCGGAATACTCTACGGCTCTTCTGGTAGCTAGAATATTCGTTGTATTTGTTCCCAAGACATCAGCTCTGGGTTTATTTGATCTGTTGATTAACGAGACATGGTCTGGGCCATGTGAGAGACCACCAATGACTTGAGCGTGTGTCCTATCATGAGCACGCTCTCTATCGGAACCTGCATCAGGATGCACTATATCGCGTTTTACATCGAACAAAAACAGACCTCCGTAGTATGCGACCAGAAATATGACATTGCCTGCTAGAATAAAGTTCCAATTGCGCCTCCGACCTCCTAGCCACCGATGCCAACCCATCATATATTGTTCGATCTATCTGAAGAGCATTCAAATAACACCGGTCATTTGCTGCGCAGTATGTGAACAGATCACATACACATTAACATCCGATAGGAGCTTTATTTACCACGAAGCAATCGAAAAAGAATCAAAGGCAGGTGACACGAGGCGTTAACTATGATGAAGGTGATTCTGTTACCCATATTAAACCAAAGACCCACAGCGCACAGCAGAGGCTCAGAAGATAATTGCCTATTCCATACAGCACCTAATGGCGTTCAGCTGGTGCCTAGCAATGATGAGTTCTCCTCATTTCAATAGCGCCAAGTACCGGCAGTGAAGGCTAGTCTGGTGAAGGAGGCAACAGAAAACAAATTACTGCACAAAGCGCAATCTGTGACACAAACGGGGAGCAACATTGCACTGTAGTCGTTGAATCATGCAACACTCGCACTAACAGCCATTTCCAACCTAGACACAGTTACACGCCATGCTATTCAGATACAACGCGTTATGTCAATGTAAGCGTATGTATGGTATATATGTCCTAACTGTGGCTTCATGCAATGTATAATGACAAAACGTGGTAATATTTAACTGTATCCAGAGGGGCTATCACAAAAACCCTTCGCAGGGCGAGTTTGTATTTGACAATGATATCTCGTCATGTTTCACTTACCGAAGCATCCCTTGACTACATCCCGATGTGTCTCTGGTCTAATTTGAAATGTTGTCCTCAGCGAATGCTGGCATTGCGCTGATGGGTACCGCACATCATTATTACGGAACCTTATCACTGATGATAACTAACGAAGGTAAAGCAAATTATCTGAGCTGATGTTATCATTTGCGGAATGGCTCCACAAGTTCCTTTGCAGACTAACGTTTATCTGTCACTTATGGAGCTTAGTCAAAAGAGGAGCCTATGCTTTATATTACCCCACATCACCCCGCTTTCTATCCACACTGTCTGGTGTGCGTTGGGGGATAGATGCGACAGCTGTGGCGGGGCAAAAAAGCAAAGAGCTTTTACAAGCAATGTTACTTGCGCGCAGTGGAGGAATACCTTGAGAGGATACCAGATACCCCACAACAGGTGGAGGTCTGTGCCATCCCCACCGATGTCTCCGAGTCTTCACAAAGGCATTACAGTCGAAGATCATGTAAACCCACCACATTTAGATCTTCAATGTGATTGTGAAACACTACCATTCGATTAATGGCGATTATAACCTCACCGTGATGTCTCTGATGAGATCATGTTATCGCCACACATTATGATTGGAACAAACCAAGTGATGCCGTGCCTTACCTGATAGAATTGATCAATTACTAGAACAGGGAGTAGAGGTAAATTTAGGATGGTACGGTTCCGCCGCGTTCATATATTACATACATAAGTCCATTGGACATGGAGGAGCTTTGCGAACTGTATCAGGAAGTTTTAACAATTTCAGAATCGACCCATAATTGAACATGTTATTATGGATTTTAAATTTATTGCAACCACAATTAAACCAATGTTCATGACCATCGCATATCAAACAACCAAATTTATTAAAGAAATTATGCTGTCCGGGACTTTGATATATTGGCAATGATATGGCAGACTCAAAGAAAAAAGCTTAGTTTATTAAATAGTACCGCAGCGTGCAATACTTGCTGGCATCCATATTTTTTTACGATGCAAATAACCATATTAGACTTAGACTTATAACATAGGGGAGCTTAAGTTGTTCGTGACAGCACACACAATGGTACATGAAAACCGTGGACGCATATATTGATCGTCTGCCTATCGCAAGAACACGTTCCCTTTGCGTCTACATGTTTGTTGACGGCCGAGATTCGCAGTTGTTATCAAATTTCTTTTGCTAGAATTGCTCAATGATGGCTTTACATCAAAGCGTCATGTCTTAGGTACAGCGACAACTATGTAAAAAAATTCAACTATGCAAAATAATTCAAAGGACAAAATGTACTTTCTATGGCATTACTAATGTTGTCATCTATTTACCTAACTCTAAAACTATCTGCTTAAAATTCAATCCATGTTGGGTACGCATTACACTGAAATTCAAAAGAGATGCTTCTACTCAATACTCAATTGACCATTACAAGGGGCTCGACCCCACCACTTACGAGAGCTGACATTAGCCAAATATTTTGAGTTGGTGTTCGATTATAATTGGACGGGAACGATTTGCCTAGGCCCTAGCTAGTACACTTTGTGACAGTCACTCAGCACAAACGTGACAGGGAGGTGGCATGACGATGTGACGTCCTAGTCCCGTTAATCTTACGTTAGTAGTCAATCATGGTTGTAACGACGTGTAATTGATAGCAAAATGAGACTGGAAAGTTAAAATTAATATCTGATTGCATTAAGATGCCGCAATGTAACTGCCAAGTGCTTCGTGGTTTTATACCCATCCAATCAATGGAACGGTTACAAACGCATTTGAGATGGGGTATTCGAGTGATAATTAAACTGAAAACGCTCTGAATCATATCCAAATAAAATGATCACGGCCACTAAAAGGGTATGCTATCACCATGTGGGCATTTTTCCATCCTTCACAACATAAAAATGCTAAAAACAAAAATATGGAAATAGAATTAATTCATTTATGGATAGATATATGGGCTACTAGATATTTGGATTATTGTTTTGCTCTGTTTCATTTGATGACTTTTACACACCACGCTGATACGACGCCATGACTCAAAAACATCATGCTGATAAGACGCCATGACATTAACACATAACGCTGATACGACGCCATGACTTTAATACATCAGGCTAATACAACGCCACGACTTTAACATAGTCACAAGTTGGAAACATGTTCATATACTTTATCAAATGAAGGCGGTATTAATCTTAAGATTTCGAGTATTTATAGTTCGGAATTGAAGTTTACTTAGTTTTTCTTGCGTGTATGGGTTAAAAACGCAGAAATGGTTGAAAATGAACTGGTGTGGCTAGAATGGGCGGCAAAGGACTGCGCATGCTGCCGATATAATAGTCGTCCTCTGACCCATCTTATGTGTGACGTCACCAGATCACCGTGGTCGAGTTGGGTCAGTGTAGGGTCCCATCTAAACGCTAAGCTGCCATCACGTTAATCTAACGGTTCTGCTGCCAATCTAAATGATGTGTATGTGTGTTTGTGTGCGTATGTGTGTATATACGCGTGTGAGTGTGTATGTGTGTATTTGTGTATGTGCGTGTGTGCATGTGTATGTTTGTGTATGCGGTTCTTCGCTGATTACTTTTCCCGTGGTAAAAAATTTTCATTTCCGCTCAACTATTAGCTACTTATTTGGATATATAACATACATTTGAGGTGATGCATAGCAGGAGACGGGGTAGGCGACAAACTAAAGCAAATATGCGCCTTCAGGAAACCAAGCAGGGCATAGATAGCTAACGGGGGGAGTCCCTTATGCGTCGTGGCTTCTTTTCATCAAGTATAGCGGGTATGCTGTACAGAAAAACTCTTGATATAACAAAACAAAAATTTAGTCTGTATGATAGATCGCTTATCGCGTAGCATTTCATATGCAGCCAAGTGAGTGTGGGAAAGACGTGCCCAATATAATGAAGAGTTCAACCAAATTCATCGTTTTCTATACGTAGAGAAATTCAAAGTACTAGAAGAACATATAAAAGTTTGCTCGGTTTTCGACAAACACAGAAATGTTGAGGCAATGAGGATTAGTGTCCACTGTTTCTTTGTGCCATTGTCTGTCGTGTCTCCAATAACTTTATCGACAGTACGTTTCTGCTCTAAAAAAACAACTTTACTAATTGAAACTCTAACCCGTAAGTGACTGCATGTGTGCACTTTGCCGTTCACGCACAAGCGCATATACATTCACTAACCGACCCGTTCTCTCACTCGTCCACCCAGTCACAAATTCACTTACGCATATTGTCGATTTCATATGCGATCGAAAATTTTAGCTGTTTGCCGTACTTTTACCTGCGATTCCTGAGAAAACTACACATAATTCGTGCTGATATGCGGCAAACGAAATGTTATTATAAAAGTAACTTAAAATTTCTTGGAATTTACAACTACATATATAAATCATAAGTTTAGAAGTGCATGGGCTATCTTCAGGTGCAAAGATTTGTACAATGCGACCATTAACGACGGAGAAACGACGTGTCAACTTCGTATTGCACAGCTAAATTACGTTGTTTTACTCGTAGACGGAAATGACGCCATTGAAATCCATAAAAAACTTATCATTTGTTAGCCATTGCCCCAAAACAATATTCGACACAATTTTTATGACCATCCATTGAATATTATCGATGTTATAAGCGATTGAAAAATGTGGTAAAATAAAACCAAATAAGCATATTTTTCCATGATATTTGTTATGAACAGTTGGCCAATAAACAGGGAACTATAAACTTTATCAGAATCGCACATTAGGTTAGGAAGACATCAAGGATTGAACAAATCACACGTGACCTTGACCTTAATATGAGGTCAAGGTCACAACAAAACATCTCTGTTCTACGCATCATTGCTCCCGACAATATAAAGGAAACAAATTCTAAACATTGTCAAATGCTACGATATCCTGCAAGCGTGAGTGGAAGGAAAGAGGGGGTGGGGTAGGGCGACATAGCTTCCGTGAGATGTTCGAGATTATACCGCTGTATAGGTTTCAGCAAAATTCAACAGAAGAAACTAGCGACCTAATTCCTTCGGTAGGTCTATCAATATATTTCGCGTCATCGTCAGTGCAATCGTCCTCATGAGCGCTGCGGTTTATTAAACAACAATGGTATCGACGAAGCCCATGTGAAATTGTCATTTTGTCACTTTTAAGAGTATAATGACGACTTGGAGACAGATCCAACCATAGACAGCAACAAAACTTTATTTCTCGGAGTACATTGCTGTGACGTTGTGTCTCCAGGTGCGAACGCTGCCCATGTTTACATCGAAACCAACACTGCGCCCTTTCGGAAAATGTTTGTCACCAGATTAGAATAAGCTTGTAAACAACATGGTGATGGATTAAGCAAGATAGAAAGGAAGTGCTTGAGTCATGACAATGATCTGTTAAGTTTCGCGACTGGAATTCAGCAAGTAAAATATACACGGCCTCGGATGAAAACCCGTTACTCGTAGCTACACGGCAGAATAATATAACTGTTATAAATTTCCCATGTAAATGTGGTTCTGCAGGCATCAACGTCACAATTGGTTAATGGGTAGCACAAAGAGCAGTACGTATGAGCACGTCAGCATCGACGTCACATTTGCACAATAGGTAGCTTTGAGAGCAGTACGTATAAGCACGTCAGGATCGATGTCACAATTGGATAAAGGGTAGCACAAAGAGCAGTACGTATGAGCACATCAGCATCGACGTCACATTTGGACAATAGGTAGCTTTAAGAGCAGTATGTATGTGCACGTCAGCATCGACGTCACATTTGGACAATAGGTAGCGTTAAGAGCAGTATGTATGTTACAATTGGATAATGGGTAGCCCAAAGAGCAGTATGTATGAGCGACGTCACAATTAGATTATGGGTAGCCCAAAGAGCAGTATGTATGAGCACGTCAGCATCGACGTAAAAATTCGATAATGGGTAGCACAGAGAGCAGTATGTATGATCACATCAGCATCCAGTATATACCAAAATTGCTAAATCTTAACGAGATTGTGACTTACCTGAGCTTAACTTGATTTTATATCCTAGTGAGTCTGTTTTGTTTGAACCACCTGTTTGTCCAGCAACTGGGTACGCAGCACTTAATCAGCCGCGGTGAACAGAAAACAACACAAGACTATGAAGGGCGACCTCCAAATCATAATTGTGAACCACAGTTTCCACCCCTTTCTCTTTCAAAATTAATGGCGAACTTGACTCGCAAATGTCATTTTCACCATCGCATAAACATTTGCGGCAGCGAGCGCGAATTTGGCCGTGCAAAGGAATAGTCAGTGTGAAGTGGTA
>CM067342.1:52449411-52514411 GCA_034190875.2 Urechis unicinctus
GATCGCTTGTATGTCCGCGTACTCTGGTACTCGGACTGTGCCCCAGCGTACTTCTTATCGACAGATCGGTTGCGCAATGACAGAGTAAGCACACCAACGTCGTTGTACTTGGACTACCCCCCTCCTATACAGATATACGGCCAACCCCGCGTATCCGTCCCCTTTCGACTGGCAGAAGGGGTGACCGGATTCGAGGGGGACCGCTGTACTGAAAATGATCAAGTCAGTTGATGATAATTCCCCATATAGGCATCAGGAGATAGATTCAGTGAGGTGTAGTGCCATATTTTAGAACTTGACACTGGTATCCGAGATAAAAAAAGCGTTATTACTGTGTCAATCGGCATTTCATACCCATTCAGTTAGAACCAGTCTAGTTCGAATAACATACTAACAATACATCACTTTCCAAGATGACTCTATCTTTCATAACATTGCTGATTTGTCCGGGCTTTAATAAAAATTGGATTGGGTCCTGACCCAATACTTTACGTATATAATATATTGGCATTTAAATGTTTGAACAGTCAAACGATTAAATTTAAGATCAGATCAAATAAGTTATTTCGTTATTCGTGAACTAGAACGAACATAAGTAGAATGAGACACATAATCGGATACCAGAGAGGCTAGCACCTATCGAGATGCATTTGAACAGTGCTACAACGCAAATATCAGCGGATTTTTATAGTAAAGGGCTATGGTCTGGTTTTAATTACGTACAAATCGCTGCCCACGACAGTCCCATTCATTTTTCCCTATGAATTGCTCGTCTAGATTAGTGTGAGCCTTCATATCCGTCTTTATGTACCTCGGTATTATATACGTAGAAAGTCGAGCTACTTAGTTTATCACTATCTGGCGCGTAAAAACACCATCTTGTCCAGGTGGGCGACAGTATTATATATGAAATTTTGTATTGAATTAGCCATTGAACAATAATTCCTGATTACCCTGAAACATGTTTAATTCCATTTCCATTCCGATTTTCTTTTCAATACGACTTGTAAATGGTATATAACTGACAGTACATGACCTCACAAGAGAAGATGTACTTACCTAGAGCACGGCATTGTAAAGGTGTGAGTATAGTCAGCGGCAAGTGAAACGCCTGCACAGTTTACCTGAGTCTAAAACACACCAGGTATAAGAGCCGAGCAACTGACGGAATTGTTATGCCTTTAAACAAGCAACATTTGATTCACTTGTCATGCGCTCAAGAAGCCATCTGAGTGAAAAACCCACCCGACCATGACAGCTTTTTAAAAAAAATCCCCAGGGCAACCCCATTACCTATACTACAGTGGTCCCCAATTGGGGACCAGCCAACCGGGCGATTGTGGTTCCAGTTTCGGTCTCAAATTCGGCTTTGCTCCGAATAGGCGAATTTGGTTTCAGTTTTGGTAACGGGGTCACGACTTCCTTTTTTCGTTTTTAGTCGCCCTTGTAGACTAACAGCACAGTATAGTAATGACGCCCCACCACACACGCGCACAACAGGCTCAAGCCGACTATGCTGAAATCCATGGCCAGGCCCTGCCACCCTATCCACGGACGAAGGTCGCCCTCACGGCACTCGAAAAGAAAAACGCCTTCGACAGGAAGTACAAGGAGATCTACGCAAGACTGAGAACCATGGTGGACCGTGACCCAGCCCCTCCGCTGACTCCATCCCACTGACTCTGGTCTGAAGTGGTGAAAGCACGGGCCCCACACCCCAGGCCCGCCTCCAGGAAACAACTCTCCCATGTAAGGCCAGTCCCAGTTCCCCGAACAAGCCTCAGACCAGTCCCCACTCGACCTGTCCACGCACCTCATGTACGACTTCTACTACAACACCATGAAGCCCCAATACGGCCAGGAGGTCAGTCTACTCTACACCGACACAGACTCCCTCCTCCTGGAGATCCGCACACCAGACATTTACGCCGACATTAAAAAAGACAATATTTGACACCAGCAACCACGACACAGCAACGAGAACAAGAAGGTTTTAGGAAAGAGTGCGGCGGTGTACCCATCAGGGAGTATGAAGGCCTGCGCCCAAAGATGTACTCCATCCTGATGTTGACCTGGGAGGAAATCAAGAAAGCGAAGGGTGTATAAAAAGGTAGTGTTCAAGAAACACCTGCGCAACGCACAATACCTTGTATCGCTGGTGGACCAGAAGCGGTTCCGCCATCGGATGAGCATGCTCAGAAGTGACAGCCACAAGAAATATGGGCTGCACGTTAATAAGGTGTCTCTATCCCCCTTTGATACAAAGCGATGGATCGCTTCGGGTGGTGTACACACCCTGGCCTACGGCCATAGCTGCACCCAGGCCTTCCCGCATCACTGCTGGACACCTCTCCCACACCACTGCTGGACATCTCTCCCTCACTCTCCGTGATAAGGAGGTCATTCACCTTCTCACATATGCCATTTATAGTGAGACTGGCCTACCTGAGCCGAGAGCGTAAAAAAGTGGTCTTCCTAGCCTGAGGGGGTTCGGGTGTGGGGGTGGCACCACCATCTGTGACCGGGGCAGCCGGCGGACTTGGGGGCTTGGTGTTCTTAGCTCGAGATGGTTTATCTAGCACACCTTCCTCAGTCTCAACGTGAGCTGCCCAGGGAGGGGCCTTCCTACAACCCGGCCCATTTCCCCCCGCTCTCAGGCATCTTCTTCTCACGAAGGTGCTTGTGATTAACCCTTTCGAATTCACAATCTATACACAGCCCTAGGTTGTTATTTTTTATGCCCTTCTGCCACTCTGCACAAACCAGATTTAAGATACCCCGTTTAATCTTAAACCTGTGCATTGCACAAAAGTCAAACTTATAGGGCCTGTCACATGAGTCTCTCTTCCCAAGTAATATCCAGGGACACTTTCCAGTTGCTTCCATTACTACCATCTTTCTTTTGTCTAATTGGTAATACCGTCTGGTGGCAGCTGGGTACCGGACGTCACCACAAGCAGCTCCTCCTTTACAAAGCCACGAAGCGGTTTATCCAACAAATAGTATAGTACAGGTTCACCAGATTAAGTGACAGAGCGTCCACACAGGGTCAGTGGCCCACCGCCGTGGTCTTGCTCGACCTCACCAGGCTGGTAGAGGTAGGGAACATCAACATCAGAGGGAAACTTTTGCTCTTTGTCCCCCAGCTGGCGCCCTGGTTCGACTGAAGAGGGCTTTTGTGCAACTCGTTTTGCCTTTATAGCATCTTTAGGTTTTTTCCAGTCAAGCGGGTTACCTCATTATTTATCGCAGACTACAGCCTGCAGTCGAGAAATCCAGTGGTCCATGCTTGTATATCCTTTCGAGTGCACCTGTGACCATTTAGCCAAAATTATAACAAAGAGTACATATGCCATTTTTGCCTTTCCATGCAAGACCACAGCCTGGGCCAAATTTCATTGTTTCGGGCCTCTCATGTATTCACTTACCTACTCGAAGACGGAATATATCCAGGTTTATTTTGCAGTGGAAAACGACCACAGCGAATAAACATGGTAGATGATGTGAAATGACAAAATCCCGTTAATAACACTTCAATTACCACTTACCCTTTTTACCGTCGACGTCTGCAATCTCAGAGATCAGCGACGCAATTTTGTGTGATTCGAGGTAGCATAATTGCTGCAACATACCTGGCATTGTCTTCACAGAGATCACTTTAATCATGATGATTTTAATTCATGGCGCCTAGCCGATATATCAACTTAAAACGATCTATCTGCATTCGCGAATACAGCTTAAGATATTAAACCAATGCGCAATTATGCTTTAGCTCTCATACTGTTGAAATAGATTTCCTGGCAATACATAAATTCCTAACGGCGCATGAGGATTCATCGCGTCCACCTTAATTATCTATCAAAAGACACAAATTTCACAACAAGCGTTGAGTAGTTCTTCGGCAACTAAGTTGGAAAAGTATAGTGCTAAATTCACGAAACAGAGCTCTGCGTACAATATTAAGGCGAACATATAAACGCTCTAGCCCGTCGCATAGAGCAAAATACGCATCAAAATTGAATAATATGCCTTTAAATACAAAACATCGGTATATATTGCATGTGTTTAAACCTTCTGAAAAATTATCCAAAACAGGCGATATGGGTAGTATCTGCGAAGTTCATGTTGCATCTTGTTATAAGTGAACATTGTGGCTACTAATGGTTTAGATATGTACCAACCAAACTAGAAATCTCCCAGCAAGAAAATGCGCAATAAGCGCAAACTTGAGATGATGAGGAAATGTGCTGAACAAGAGGCCGATAACGCATCGGGCGAGTTGTGGTGGGACATTTAATATACTGTCATGTTGCCATTACGGCTACCTGTATAAATGTTCAACCGCAATGGTTTTACTAGAAAGTATGGAATAGGATAGGAATCAAAGCACATTCACCAACATTAACACCAACGAGTGAGTATAATGCATTCATCTTTGTACAACACACAAAGAAGGGTGGCCAACCCTTCATTTTTTTCCGTCTTCCGTAGCAAAACAAAACGACAAGGTCGGTGAAATGTTTTTAAGGACCTCATTTACGAGGTTTGCCTCGATAACGTCCGGTGAATTCATGAGCTTGATTCTAGAACAACGAAAGGTAATAATAGAGTGCAAGGTGGATGAATCACGACTCTTCCCGGTAGCACACATTGAACATACAATTGATGTTCTATTAACGCAGTAAATAAAGCCAGCCATGAAGAGGTAAAAATAAAACATGCACGTCACAGATTACGAACGTCTTACCGTCCTCATGCTGTTCTGACACCTCTTTGCAATGCAGACCTCAGGCAAATCAACACTTCCTACTGTACATGAACTTCAATGCTAGCTACTAGCCGGGTACGTTGTGAAGCAATATGATTATTTAAGTGTTTTAAGCAATCTTAATGGATATGTCTTAGGACGAATGTTGAGATGCATAGATAGCCATTGCCGGCAGAAAATCATACACCAACACTGTGTGAAGCCATATAAGTAACTTGTCAACAGCACGACTATTGACAGCTCTGGCCCTCGTATCGTACCATGTCTTTGTATAAGTTTGTATGATTTAGAGAGTACATTAACACAGTTTGCATCCGCATCAATTCGTCCTTTTTCAACAAGCGGTACTATATGTCGAGATATTATGATCGTTTCAGACCAGCACCAGTGAGCGATGCTGACGTGGCTATTGCGAGTGTGCTCAATGGTGTCTGACTATCGCAGATCGTGAAGCCTCTTGGAGACGGATCTGGACATTTTGACTTCAGTGGTTGAGATATAGTCAATGTATGGTGAATCTACACTATCATGTTTATTTCAAACATACAGGCAATCCGATAAACCATAGTTACTGCCCGCTTGTTGCAGTCTGGATCTTGAGTCTGCAAAACAAATGTCAGTAGGCTTGGTAATATAGTTTGTCGATGCAGCGGGACGAAATGCTACAGTATCAACAACCATGGTATTGTATGGAACAAATAGTTATAAATAAATGAATAGGGTTTGTCTGATTATATTATGATGTTTTTCCAGTGGAATTGAGTAGCCAACGTGCTTATCGCCACTTAGACTGTTCAGCTCTTCAAATAATGCTAAGATAAACAGCGACTGAAAATGCATGGCCCCGATTGCGTATGGCTATATAAGGTCACTTGAGAGTAGGGGTCTGCCAAACCTCCAGAATATTTAATTTTCAGCCTCTAAGCAACTGAATACAATAATCTTTCAGCGATTTAGCTATTTTGGTTTGCGTAGGGAAGCAAAGAGCTGCTATAACAAAGTTATATTGAGCAGCGTTGTGCAGAATTATGATGCAAAATTCATTACAAATATGTTTTCGTACATTGAAGACATAAGCCTTTAGCTACGATGAATACAATATCGAGTCTCGAAAAACACTAAAACTAATATTATCAAATGCATATTGGGTATTATACAGCATAGTTTATCTCCTGTGTATCAATTAACTATACTTGAGCCAACAATTTCTTCGCCACAACCCTGGACATCATTTGCTCATCAAAATATACCAGATTGATACAGTGCATAGTCACCATATGATTAATATACACTGGTGCGCATGAAATCGTCGAAATATTATTGCGTTTTTGACCGGAAGAATTTCATGAGTAGTGATATTTGGGACAGTCTATGTGATTGCACCAGCGTTCAAAAGGCGCGTGTTAATGGTGTATAATATGCATTGACGACAGTATTTGATTTTATGATTTTATAAGTTAAAAGACAATTATCGTCAGTGTCTGGGCTCCGTACATTACATGGTGGGTTGTATCTGTTCATTACATCTTATGACCCTAAAAGTACCCAGGTTATATCCATGTCTACTAGTTCGTCTGTGATCGGGTACCACTTATTCCTAAAAATTGATTAAGGATGGTTGCGAACTCTTTAAACGGATTTGCATCATGCTTCTGCCAAGAAAAGAATTGAAATAGCCATGAAATGAATGAATTGAACCAATAAATGTGCCTTTAGCGAAGAGCAACAAAATGTTACATTAAGGAAGGTTACATATATGTTTAGATAACGGGATGGCGTGTAGGCCTTTTAATTTGCGCACCTCAGCACTAACAGTGTCTACATCCGTAAATCGGCCACATTTATGAATTTAGCACAGGTACCCAGCACCAACAGGCTGTGGACGTGTTACAATAAGACAGCACCATTTTTTACTACTGCTTTTAATTTGTCCACTAATTATTTGGTCATGATATATGTTGACATATTCCAATTGGTATAATAGCAAAATAGATGCATTGGTCGAGTGCCGATCATACAATCATAAGCGTTTTTAAACAAAAAACAAAATACTGTTGACTTGCTCTAACCCGGCTTCACTGTTATGCCTTTATTCCTCAATGCAAACATTGGTAACTATTATCCAATATCAACATAGCTGCACACATGCCTCAAGCTTAAGCCCTACTGATGATAGAGCAAGAATGTGATTGAAGGTATTAAATGTTAAGGCAAGTGTTAAATCGATAATCGAACGCGCGGTCGTCATTGCCAGGTGTAAGCTCTCTCCCTTTATAACCAAAACAAACCACAGATGTGCAGCTTTTATGGTTGCCCTGTTTTACAGGCATTCGAATCACTCGTAACTCGGAGGGGAGCCTCAAGCCAGTTGATGATCAAAACTCATACAGTACTAATGATCTTCAGTTAGTAACATACGACTTAAATGTCATTAGACAATGAACGCTAATACATCAAGTTAGAGTATTGGTGCTTATATATGAGATATAACACTCAATGTAATGTCGACGTCGCGCAGAAAATGATTTGTTCATAAGGCTAAGGTGGCGTACTTCGCGAGCACTCAAAAGGGGACCAGGGAAACTGATTCGTCATCTAACTCCCTTGCCTACTGCTTACATGGCTAGAGGGTCGCGTCAAGTGTGCTCCGTGTTGATTGGTTTATGTATATGTGTGTGTTCATATATGTAAAGGCTTTGTCAATGTGCTCATTGCTGTGACGTACAATAAAGGCTTATAAAAGCATTGTGCGATGCATCACAATAAGCCCATCGATAAGATTGTCTTGGGTGACAGGCTCGTCTCAAGATTTTCGGTCATTAGGGAAGATATTGTCCCATCCAATCAGGAGTCTGCTAATGAAATGTCAGGCTTCTCAACGAATCCTTTGTATAATGCCGTGCGGTTGACATCAACTATCTGTCTCGGATGCGAAGTGATTGGATATCTTGAAGATCCATTGCTGATGCTAGTACTTAACCGATGTCATTTCAATCAGATTCTGGTTTAAGTTAGACCCAGACAGCTTGACAGCGTGACTCCTCCAGCTATTTTCTTACAAATATTTTCTGGGGAATTAAGGTATAATTCTGCATAGTGGTGTTCGTTATCGTTATTAACATCGTTCATATGATTAACTTTGGCCAGACTAATTATAGCAAACAGACGCTGAGATCAGTGTTATAGTATGTTACCGTAACGTCTTGAATATTTCAAAATAAGCGATTGGAAAGGGCGAGATCGATCTACCCAGATAACAAGGCTACATATATTCTGTGTTGCCATCATAACTATATGCGTGCTATCCAAACGGTCTTCTGCAGCATATAGAATGACTGCCGTAACAGCTACCTTACGTATAGACCATAATTCCATAGCATGGTAGCCGATTATGGTTTCGAAACATCCCAATACTGCGATGCAACGGACTAAAGAGGGTCAAGTGATCTTAGTTAAGGTTAATTGGATGCTTCAACCGCGCGTGTGTGTGCTGAGGTATGAGCCATGGTTTTATCTTGTTACTGATGGGACAAATGATAATCGTTCTGTCAAACACTGTAGACGCATGCCAGATAAAAAAATTAGTGCATATGCAAGTAGCGACTAGTTTCAGCCAAGAAGTTATGAACGTTATGTTCTGAGTGACTACCAAAGTCACATGCAGCCCCAAAAAGGCATTGTATGTATTTCAGCGCACCCCCATATATTGGCAGATGTGCCTGCAACAATTGGTATGTCATTTACCCTCACCACTTGTAATAATGACAAAAGGCAATTGTTAGTATGAATAGAGGGGCCCGGAAGCAAATGTGCTCATTTGCATGCCTACGTTGCTCATTTTCAGCTGTTAGGC
This sequence comes from Urechis unicinctus, assembly GCA_034190875.2. NCBI lineage: Eukaryota > Metazoa > Annelida > Polychaeta > Xenopneusta > Urechidae > Urechis > Urechis unicinctus. Next base: position 52,458,033 of record CM067342.1, read on the forward strand.
TTCGGGAAAAACCATGCACAATTCATCTTGGATGTTTTGGGACACGCTGAGGCTATTCGAGAATTGCTCAAAAGTATTGAACGTTATATGCTCACCAAAAATTCCCACTCGCCAGTAGATATTAGTATTTAACTTGCAGCCCCACTAAAAAGGCACTTTGTAAATTACAGCGTGTCAAACCCAATGACAGATGCGCCAGTCATCATTAGTCTGATATTTACTGACAATAGTACGATAACAATGCCGCTTTGCAACAGTATGAATAACATATGCTGGGTGAAAGAGATGATTTGCCTCTTTGTTTTCACTTACTTTGCTCATCGTCCATTGTGGAGCTTAAGACAAAACAATAAGCAATTCATCATGGACGTTTTTGTCACAAATAAGATATTAGAGAATTGTCTGAACAGAATCGGGAAGCTGGTTCTTTTGCCTATTGGATTAGAGGGGAGGGGTAGCTGTCATAACAGCTTGATAAACTCAACCTTAGGTATAATGCTTAAGAAAAGACTGATTGAAACTAACAAAAATTGCTATTTGCTGATTTTTGCCCAATTTCTTAAGCATTATTCTAAACCGCAGTGATATGTATGGTGCATTACATTCATTTAAAAATACCAATTACCGGCACTTGCAAACGTTCTGATCACGATGCGCGCATCGTGTTTCCTCGCCCGGAAAAATCCCCCCTTGATGCCTGATGTTGTGGCTATATTCTCTTGATGGCTATGTGTAGTTGTAGAAACAAGTCAACGACGTTGTAGGGGGCCGAAATATAAACTTCTTTTTATTCAGTTCATGGTTCTTTTGATAACTGCCGAAAGGTGTGCCTGAAGACTATTGTAGGAGGAGATACCAGGAGATGCTGCTTGCTTGAGGGCTTGCTCGGGACTGTCTAAGTTGGCGGGCAGCCACTGTGTAGTTAGGGTTGAGGCTTAAAGCCTTTAATTAGTTGACCAATGAGGGCACGCGTAGCGCGTTCCTCATGGTATGAAGTTTGTAGTGTGTTAAGGAGGTAGGGCTTTCAGGTTTTCTCTGCAGCCGCATATTTTAGATAAATGATCCACGACATCTCCCTCTCCTTTAAGGTGGATGAATATCCACACACAAAAATACATAAAAAAATAACTTGGACTATTGAAAAGTATTACTTAGTTTATCATAGCCAAACAAAATTTAGTTTTAATTTAAAATTAAATATTGAACAGAATATATACTTTTATGTGTTTAATTTTTGAAAAAATTGAATAAGTTTGGCTATGACATGTTTAAAGTTGCGTTTACTGTAAAAATGTTATTAAGGGTGAAATGAAAAAGACCACTTTTAAAAAATTTGGAAGGATAAATTAGCCTTTGTTTTTTCCTTTAGAAAATGGGTAGGCAATGTGTCAGATTTTTAATTTGATAATGTATATATACGAGTTAAAGAGTTGCCGCGAGCAGGCCAACCCAACCCAACTCCAGTGGAGGGGGAGGTGAGTTTTACCTTATAATGCTCCAGACCGGCTGAGAAGTGTACTCTCCTCACTGACACATTATCGTATATATACATGATGAGTGGTGATTGATGATAAGATGATAAAACATGCAATATACATGACAATCGAATACATACAATGCGACAGCTTATGGTGAAATAATAATGTTGAATAATTGATTTAGAAGAAACACGGAACTAAAAGATAAGTTAGTTGTAGAGGAAGAATTCTAAGCTATTGACTGTAATGTAGGTCTAATGCTGTCCATTGATGACTTGGTTGCTAATAAGGATATGTTATCAGTCCACAAAAATGCCGATGCGCTAGAGCAAAAAGCAATTTACAAGAAAACAAGTTGACCCTATGACTGGAAACCCAAATAGACAGACGGTAGTACCGGAAAAGCTTCATCCCAAGGGTATGAGTCACAAACTGGGGGGACATCCCGTAGTCCGGAAGTGTCAGCCTGGAGATGACCCATCGACACACTCACACATAAATGGTTTAAGTAACCGGCAGGTTACAAGTAACATTTAGAGAAATACAGAGAAAATACTGTTTATTTTTACATAAAGCAATGACAGTGACGCTTTCCGCGAATGTGACCAAATATAAGTATCTGAGCGTCATATTGACAAATGCATTAACTTAGTCTTAGGTTATATGTTAGCACTGAAGCGTTGGCCAGCATTCCAAATGCTACATGAGTCCCATATACCTACTTAGCATGTACCTGACTTTTTAACCTTTCGACCATAAAGCATATACCCAGATGAATTCGATTCACAAACCATTGGGAATTATGAGCGCAAGTTAATCAATGATTAATTTTAATAAAACATTATTCTCAAGTATTTAATTGACATGCTGATGAGATGATAGTTATGCATGAAAACTTAACTTGAGTCCAGAGAAGGCCAACGTATTTCAGGTGCTGATCTGTAATTACACTGGAGTCGACCAATACTGTAGTTGCGTTATCTTACCGATCCGTCGCTACACTACAAGCTAGTGGTCCCTTGCTGCTGAAACTCATAGCAAGCACACACAAAGAAACGAGAGAAAACAGACAAGGCGATTAAGTAAAGAAGGTCAGTTAAAGCTGTGACGTAAACCAGTTTGAAAGGACAATGCAAGCTGTTACGCAATTATTCAATTAGCGTGGTAATCCCTAGACAAATTTTAAGTACAAACAAAACAGCGGACCTGTCCCCAAAGGAGTCGTATGCCGATGCGGGTGGTCACAAAGGACATGTGTTTATACAGAGTCACTGTGTCTGAACATACATTTAAACCATTCCCATTACAGTCAATTAAACTATTAACAATCAGTCGGGACACCCAACAGACTAAAACAACAGTAAGCTTATTTTGAAAGCTGAACAATAAACAGATATTGAATCTGTGCGCATCGGCGCTTTACTGAACAAGAGGGGTTGTTTCAAAAGTGTATAGCGTTCGGGAACCAGTGCGGGAATCGCATCTGACAAGAACACGGAAATACCAAAAGCATGCGCATTACACATACTCATATTAGCATGTACATAAACACCACAATACACATTATAACACATCTTCCAAGAGAAAGCACAACGTTTAGCAACAGAAAGTTATCACAACGTGTACAGTCATAAGTAGTATATTGACGTGCCCCTACTTACCACGTTTTTGACATCGAACGCTGGACGAAGTGGATTGCGCAATATATTTTTCGCTGACGATCGCATGCGGATTCGGTGCGGTATTTTGATGACCTCATTCTATTTTTGGAAAGTGATTTCACCATCTGTTCCGTTATTTTCCGCCCTTGAAATCTTTGTGACCTTGGTGACCTCATGGAGGGGCGCTATTTTGGATGAGGTCATTCTATTTTTGGAAAGTGATTTCACAATTTTCGTCGGATATGTCGTCATAGTTTGCTGAGCTAAGCTAAGTGATGGGATAGAGGGTGTGTATAAAACGGGAGAGTGTCTCAGTTCTGCGTTCAGTTATAATCATGGCTGGGAAACGGATGAGCGACGCGGATTTGTTAAAAGCGGTAGAACAAATCGAAATGGAGGAAGTGAAACCGCTATACACACGATACTTTGCACAGTATTCGATAGTGGTTTGGAATAAAGATGTAGTGTTTTTGAAAAAAACAATTTCAAGAAATGTCACATAGAGTTTGGGATGCACTGTGTATTGGACTGTGGTTACGAAATAGCTGCTGTCACAGAAACAATGAAACAGTTAGAAGCGGGAGAGGAGAGTCGTGTCGAGGTCTCTATTGGTGCAGACGTGACGATGAGTGTTCGATACCCGATCCCTATGGTGCTGATAAAGAAGGGTCAGGTAACAATGGAAATGGACAGTTACTCGTGGTATATGTTTGTAGAAGCGTGGGAGGAGTTGAAACAGCTCTACGGAACCCACGTGATGAGAGCGAAATTAATGGAGGAATATCTGATGGTGGTATACACAGACACGCTTGTCGATTTAATCGAAGCTCTAATACCAGAAAAATGCCATGGCTGTCAGATCGACCACCCGAGTCAGCGACAGCATAATCTTTGTTTGATGGCCGAACCTGAAGAACAAGTTCGGATGTGTATGACGGATGCTCTCGAGCGTGTTGACGAACACTATGTATCAAGTTTATGGGAATTAAGTATAGGTTTAATTGACCCCTGCCCCTCGTGGATGGAACGTAGCAAATGGTTGTGTGTGGACTATAGGAAATATTGGTTGGAGTCGGTGAAATCAGATATTGAAATACGTGTAATTAACAGATTGTGTAATAAATGAGTGAAAATACAGGCCTGTGTTTGTTTCTTTTAATTATTATTTGGAATGTATGTTATAAAGAGTTCAAATTTGGTGGGTGGTCATTTATGGCTAAGATAGTCAGAGAGTAACATCAACATGACGGATGCGTATAGCAGGTGGTCTGTTTTAAAAGACAAGTTACAGATGCATGCACAACTAACTCGAGAACTGAGAGACAATAAGATCTATAGACAAATTAGTATAAATCAACAGCGCTTGATGGAGTATGGTTACGATTTTGATACGGCTCTTAGTAAAGCGATCGAAGCTAGAGAGTGTTTAATGGATCGTCAGTTAACTGCGTTCGTGTCTGAAGATGAGGTAGATTAATGTAATTATAAATATCTGCTTATAAATATCGGTTAACAACAAGTTTACTGGTAGTAGAGTTTGAATCTTTAAAGCGACGACATGGATACTTGTGTAGAATGTGACGAATGTCAGAGAGTCGCTGAGACTCAACAACCATATAGACCCAAGTCACCTGCTCAGGGTAAACACAGAACCCTGAGGTTACGGCGTTGTCCTCTGTGTCAATGTGGGTTTGTAACGAAGGCGCTTTTGACCCGACACTTGAAATATCACTGTAATTATAAGCTCTACATATACAATCGAAACTTAAGGAAAACAACAGGCACAACAAAGCAGAGGAAGGTTGTGACGCAATCGGAAAGCTTAACTTCCACGTTTGAAGAACCCCACAACCCCGGTGTGCGTGTGTGTGTGTGTGTGTGTGTGTGTGTGATTTACCGGATCTGAAATTAATTTGTCACGTGATCATGACAAACCGCTGACTACAGCTAAATCAATTCGTCACGTGATCATGAAAAAAGCGCTGACATCAGCTTAATTAAGTCGACACGTGATCATGAAAAACCCCTTACATTAGCTCGATCAGGGGATAAATAAGCGAACACGGACAGCTTTTTGTTTCATTCAGGATGGCAGAGGAGAACGGCAAGGAGTGTGATTACATTGACGGACCGTTGTATACCAGTCGTCGTAGTGGTCGCTTTCAAATTTCACAGTGGTGTAGTAACCCAGACCCCAATGATTTACACATTCGCGATCGATGGAGCGGACATCAAATAAAATTACCCTCAAATGCCTTTCTCAGAAGCGGGACGGCTCTTACATCACTCACCTTATCGTTGATTGACGCGGAAGCTGGCCAATCGGACGTTGATACGGAAGAAACCATTAGTGACGATGTAATTGGTCGAGTGAAAGCCCCAGTCCCCTATATTGAAATTACCCGTGAAAGCGTGACCATGTGCTTTGATAGTTTCAATTGGTGGCAGCTCATAAAAGCTTACCAAGACCTATCAGCATGCGCACAAAAGATGGATGACCAAGGAACGTCGCCTGATGGGTGGGATATGATAATTAGCCTTTACAGTGGTTTGATGAAGCCATTGTTATCTGACATAGCTCAAGAACCATGCGTCGTGTGTGGAACGGGCGTATGTCAAGCCGAGAACCAACAAAAGATGTATTCACATTGCGTTGGAAGAGCCTTGGATAAGGTGGACGAACATCACGTCACTTTATTATGGCGCTTGTTGTGTGAGCAACACAATTCGACTGAACTGTGTCTTTGGCTCTCTAGAGAGTATCGACGTACCATGTTAGGTTTTTTGTGTGACCACCGAACACTGGTCTAAAGTCTTAATGGGGGAACCTTATGACTGTAAATATAATAAAATTATTAGACGCATGATGTATATGATTGGTGATTGAATAAAAAGTGATGATATACTTTAATTTAATTTCTTTTTGAGTTCTACTTATCACGACACTATTTACCTATCCTATCTATAAAAAGAGTGGGGAACTGTGAATGATAACTCAGTATAAGAATGGATCGAGCCTTAAAACACCTCTTTAGTTGCGTGATAGCTGGTCCGAGCGGCTGTGGAAAAACTTACTTTGTGAGTGAGTTAATCAAAGGTTGTCACATTGAGCCACCACCCGACCGAATCGTGTGGTGTTTTGGAGAGTGGCAAACCATGTACACTCAACTACCGCACGTGGAATTTGTAGAGGGATTGAATTTTGAGACAGATCCTCAACAAAGAACCTTGTTGATCATCGATGATTTGATGGAAGAAACTGACGAACGCGTCACTCGCCTATTCACCAAAGGGAGTCACCATGGCAATCTTAGTGTGTTGTATTTAGTACAAAATTTATTCGGAAAGAATAAAGAACATCGAACAATCAGTTTGAACGCTCATTATTTAGTGGTATTTAAGAACCCTCGGGACGCTTCACAAATCATGCATTTAGCCAAACAAATGTACCCGCGAAACATCAAGTATGTACAAGAAGCCTTTTCGGATGCTACTTTGCAACCTCACGGTTATTTGTTTATCGATTTGAAACAGGCAACACCAGATCACTTACGGCTACGAACTGACATACTACGACCCAATCAAGTTGTATACCTACAGAAATAAATACCGTCGATCGTCGGACGACCGCCATTCTTATCGTTAGACATAGATCATGGCAGAGCGTCTCAGAAAACACGCTGATACATTACGAGTGATGGCTAAAGCCAAACCCCCTGTCAATAGGGCTTTGATTCACACGGCTGACAAAGAATTGATAAATTGTCTATGTGAATGTGCACTCAATGTTTTAAAAGGAAACGTATCCTTGACTTCAGTTCAAAAGCGTAAATTAGCCCGATACAAACAAGGTCTGCGCGCTTTGATCTCACCTAAAACTAACGTCAAGAAAAAGAAAAGAGTATTACAAACCGGTGGTTTTCTCGCGGCGTTATTAGGACCTATTTTAGCTATCGCTGGTCCGTTGTTAGGCAAACTATTGGGCTAAAATTATGGCTAAGAAAATGATGTTGGTTGATCCCCGGGTACTGTCAAGTGGGCGTTACGATCAAGCTCCCACTGTCGACGTGTTATCCAACTTGGATGCGGAGATGAGGGATGTCCTGAATCGTAGTGATTTATCGGAGGAGGCTAAAGTAGAATCTTATAACCAAATTTTAACAAAACACCGCGAGTATTACCGCCAGCACAGAACCCCGACACCTCACACAGCCTTAGCTAATACCCCGCCCCACACACCCAAACAAGAAGATGTGTCTATTACGGAAGTTGTAGAAACCATCCCTGATAAATTTCAGAAAAAAGGGCGTTTGCTATTAGAACGCCTTCGAAAAAACCCAGACGTGGGTTGGAATGAACGAGGGGAATTAACGATTAAAGGACAAGCCGTTAGTGGGACTAACGTGGCGGATTTGGTTAACGATGTGTTGAGACGACGTAAACACTTTGAACCAGAGGGTTGGAAAAGATTTGCTGAAGCGTTGCGAGACTCCAACATTCCTCAAGATTTAGTAGGTCACCCCGATCGATGGAACTATATCAGACAGGGTGTGATGCAAATAGATGAAAGACCTGGTGAGGAGGAGCCTGTAACACAAAATTGGATGTCATGGAGAAGTTAAGTGTGTATTTCGACCCTGAGGCACCGGCCGCGTATGGAGGGGTGCAGCCATTGGTTAGAGCTACGAAACTCAAAACAAAGGCAGTCAGACAATGGTTGGGCGAGCAAGATGCCTATACATTACATAAACTGATCCGTCGTCGATTTCGAAGACGACGTGTCATAGTCGGGGGATTCACCATCAATGGCAAGCCGATTTAGTGGACATAGCTCGCTTAGCCAAACAGAACCAAGACATGAAACTTCTCTTGACCTGTATCGATGTATTCTCGAAATATGCGTGGGTGATACCACTAAAAAATAAAACGGGTGACAGTTTGATTCGAGCCTTTGAGAGTATATTAAAACAAGGGCGGAAGCCCCTGTGTTTACAGACCGATAAGGGTGGAGAATTTATCAACCGTAAATTTCAGACATTTCTTAAGCAGCAGGGGATTCGCTTTTTTACCACCCACATCGAAGAAACCAAAGCTAGCATAGTCGAGCGGTTTAATCGTACGTTAAAAACTAAAATGTGGCGTTATTTTACCAAACACAACACCAGTGTTTATCTACCGGTTCTGGCTTCGCTGGTGAAAGGATACAACGTCAGTTATCACCGCAGCATTAAGCGCCCCCTGATATCAGTCGCGGTGCGTAATCAAGAAGAAACGTGGATGACATTATACGGGGAACGCTCTGATGAGGTTAAACGACCACGGTATGATATCGGGGATCGTGTCCACATCAGTCAAGCATGGGGTAAATTTAAAAAGGGTTACACTTCCAATTGGAGCGAGGAGTTGTTTCGGGTGGAGAACGTTCACTTAGGCTCCCCTAATGTGTATACGATAAAGGATGATAATGACGAAGTGTTAGAGGGAACATTTTACGCGGAAGAATTACAGAAAGTGAATGACAAAGCATGGTATCGGGTTGAAAAAATTATCAAAGAACTTAAACGGAAAGAACAAAAACAATACTTTGTCAAGTGGTTTGGCTACCCTGCCAGTTTTAATAGTTGGGTCAGTGGTGTGGAGCTGTATAAAAACTGAGATTTGGAACAGAAGCGTCATTAGGATGGAAGATCAGAGAAGTGATCGGGTGTGGACCATATTTGGTCGGGAAATTCCGAAAGCCGAAATCGTTTTTTTCACACAAATCCTCATTTTATATACCGTAATCATCGTCAGCATCTACAATCTAACCGCGGGTAAAGGAGATAGTAATTTGTGAACTGCTCTGTTAAGCAGTAGCTTAGGGTACATTCTTCCCAACCCCACTTTGAAACATAAAGCGACGTCATGAGTTTCTTTCTGACCCTGCCTTCCAACAGTTCAATGAATTATCACCCCAACAACACGCTGACACGTTACTTTACTCAATTGCCTAAACCCATACAATTAAAAGGTAATTGGGAGGTGGGATTAGCAGAAATTCAGTACTCTGTTTCCTGGTACAACATCGGGGACAATGTCGGTTTTGTCATAGTGGATGAGCGAGCTGGATACCATACGATAGACAGACACTTGGAAGGGGATCCTTTGGTCGAGTCCTTGGTCGTTCGCCTGACCCCCGGTTCCTACAGTGCTGAACAATTGATAGACAGGATCAATATGCACATCCGCAAATCGCATCTCAGAGGCGTGGTTCGATTTCAATTCAATTCCCACTCACAGACCGTGAATGTAAAAATAACTGATCCCAAACTTCAAGTTGTCATGACCGAAGGTCTTCGTCAAATATTGAGGTGTGAGGAATGTCTTTCGCTTTACGATTCTCAAACTGATTACAAGCCTAATGTATTTCGAGGGTTGTACGCACTGTACGTTTATTGTAGTATAATTGAATCACAAGTGGTCAGTGACACGATGGCTCCCTTGCTACGCACAGTTCCTGTGGACTACGACCGGGTGCACAAAATGGTGACCCAGACATACGAACAGATATTTTATTACCCTGTGGGCACCAAAACCTTTTGTACCATAGAAATTGATATAAGAGACGACACGGGTCAGTCCGTGGCATTCGAAGACGGACATGTGATGGTGACTTTACATTTCCGTGAAACCAAGAAGAACTTAATTTGAGTCTCATGGCATCACCATCATGAGTTTCTTTCTGACCCTACCTTCCAACAGTTCAATGAATTATCACCCCAACAACACGTTGACACGTTACTTTACTCGACTCCCCAAAGCTGTGCAGTTGGAAGGGGCTTGGGAAGTGGGATTAGCGGAAATTCTGTACCCTTACACGTGGTACAATGTTACTGAGGACGAGGGGTTTGTCGTCATGGATGGTGTGGCTGGTGCGCTCAATCTCCCCCCGGATATCTGTTGCAGTGAGCGATATGACATTGTGAGTGAATTTGCAGAGGCCCGTCCCAAATATTTTCATATTACCCCTGGTTTTTATACGACCGGATCGTTGATAGAAGCCTTTGCAGCCAAGTTAAAGGAGCAAAATGAGGAGCGAGTGCGTCTCACCTACAATCAAACACGACAGACAGCAACTATGACCCTAGACAATGAGTTAGTTGTAGTTTAAATGGACGAGGGGTTGCGTGAAAGACTCGGTTTTGAAATGGGGATTTTTGAGAACAGTCAAGTCGGTCAGCACATTGTTGACCCTGATCGAGGCTTGTACGGACTCTATGTCTATTGTAATCTCATCGAAGCTCAGGTGGTAGGAGACACTGTGGTTCCCCTTCTGCGTATTATTCCAATCGATCACGATCGTCGCGGGCAGTTGATCAACTCTACGTATAAAAAGATATTTTATTACCCGATAGCCACCAAGACTTTTTCTACTATAGAAATCTATATAAGAGATGACACGGGTCGACCCATTCCATTCGAATCTGGTAAAGTGACAGTGACGTTACATTTCCGTAAAATCAAGAAAGCTATATTTTGAAAACCATGGCTGATATTTACACCCCGTATTACCTGAACCAAGCGGGTGGAGGGCTCCCCGTGTTTTCCGGTGCCAGAAGTCAACGTGGACACGGCCTTGGTAATGTGGTTGGTGGTCTGGCTAAAATGGTGTTACCGCTGGTTCGAAATGTTTTACCTGTCGTTAAAAAAAACACGCCTTGAAAACAGGAGTGAGGGTGGTTGGAGATTTGTTGGGAGGGAAGTCTCTGAAACAGTCGGCTAAGAAACGATTGTTACAAACCAGAGAGGAAGTGTTCGATCAAATAGTTCCACCCAAACAACCGCGCGTCGCCGACCACCATTCTCTATAAAACGACTCGCACGAGGTAGGAACAGTAGTTCACGCGGTCGTCGTGGAACAACTCGGAGGTTGCCAAAAGATATTTTCGGTTAGATCATGGCACTGGTACACCCCCAATCTTGTCCCTGTGTCAAAAGTGAATTAGACCTATTTTCGATTCCCCCAACTCAAAGCAGTGTCGATCATGGATCGTGGATCGAATTCCATCCGGTAGCTGCTTTAGGTTCGGGTCCAGTCGAATTCTACATCAGTGGGTCGGGTGATGATTATATCGATCTGAACGACACGTATTTACAAGTGAATGCCAAAGTGGTGAAAAAGGATGGGGAGGTTTTGGAGGCTGACAGTGCTGTAGCACCCGTTAACCTCTGGTTACACTCACTCTTTTCCCAAGTCGATGTCTCTCTCAACGAAAAACTTGTGTCCTCCTCGACAAACACATACCCGTATCGCGCTTATATGGAAACGCTATTGAGCTATGGTTCGGAAGCCAAAAAACTCTCAGTTAACAGCTAGTATTATGGTACAAAAACACCCCAAAACACATGGACGCCGTGGGTGGTACTAACAACAAGGGGATGATAGCTAGAAAGGAACGAGCTCAAGAGAGTCGCATTGTGGATATGATGGGCAAATTACATTTAGATTTATTTAGTCAAGAACGCTATTTATTAAACGGCGTAGATTTGAAGTTGCGATTAGTACGCAGCGGTGACAGCTTTGCCCTTATGGCCAATCCTGCAGATGGATTTGCCCCTAAAATAGTTCTGCAATCCGTGACCTTATTCGTACGCAAAATAAAGTTGAACCCCACCGTGCAACTAGCTCACATTAAGGCTTTAGAACGAAGCCCAGCTAAATACCCCATAAGACGCATAGAAACCAAAGTGTTTTCTGCATCTCAAGGAGCTATGACGATCAATCAAGAAAATTTATTTTTGGGTCAGTTACCCAAACGAATTGCAGTTGGAAGTGTTGATAATAGGGCGTTCAACGGTGATTACACTCAGAACCCCTTCAACTTTAAGCATAACGACCTCACATTTTTAGCTCTGTACGTTGACGGGCAACAAGTGCCCGCAAAACCATTACAGCCCGATTTTAATCACCATATATACACCCGCAGTTATGCTAATTTATTCATTAGCACTGGACAACTCTATCAAGACGAAGGCAATGCCATAAGTTGGAGTGATTATCCCAATGGCTATACACTATTCGCTTTTGATCTGACCCCCGACCTGGGTGATAGCGGCACTCATTTTAATTTGTTGAAACAAGGAAACGTGCGTTTTGGTACGGCCCTAGAACGTACCATTAATGTCATTGTGTATGCCGAATTTGAAAATATGATTCCAATTGACCGAAACCGTAACGTTCTGTTTGATTACGCTGCCTAACAATGGATACCAGGCAATTACACGAGCTCTTACAAAAAGACGCTTTCACTCGAGCTACTGTGTGCGGAGTGTTTGCGCGGAATAAATTACCCCGCCATGTCAACTACCCCAGCGGTTTCGTTTGTAATACGGATCCAGCTTCCAAAAAAGACAAACACTGGATTGCTATTTTCATTGATCATAATGAACGAGGAGAATATTTTGATTCTTACGGACTACCTCCTATTCATAACGTATTTGTGAAGTTCTTGACCAAGCATTGTGTGAACTGGACTTATAATACAAAGCCATTACAAGACTTTAATTCCAATACTTGTGGACTTTATTGTTTGTATTATTTAAATAGACGATGTCGTGGAATAAGTTTGAACCAATTGCTGGTTGTATTTACCGACGATTATTCAACCAATGAAAAGCTGGTGACATGTTTAATTCAAGGCAAATAAACAACGCGTGTTGAAAATGTACGACGTTTTTATTCTTAGTTTCTCTCACAGCCTTTAAACATCAATTTCCTACAGAGCGCACATCCATCGATTACATAACACCTTCACTTCAATTTATTACGTAATAACACATATCAATTTCTTAAATAGCATATTAATGTATCACACATCTAAAGGTTTAGTGCTTACACCGTCTGCATTCACAATTCTCTTGGGGTAAAAATAACTTAATCCATCTCTAATTTGCGTATACGAATACATTGTGTTATTGTTAATGCGAAAGCCACGGTTCACACCCCGACCCAATTTTTGTTCTCTCAGCACATTCATATATTTCTCCTTGTTCAGGTGGTTTTGACGCTTATTGAGTCCTTTACACGAGGCTTTATCGGTAGTTCCATAACAGTAATAGGTTTTACTGCACAGTCCGATAAAACCATCTCCACTCCACTCCTCTTTAAATAACCCCGGGGTACGTTTATCATATTTTTGGCGGGTCACACAGCACGGTTGAGGTACCCACGGGGTTCCGTTCGTTTTACACTGTATAAAGTCTTTGTTGTGATCATCACACGCTACAGCTGGCAACCACTGAGGGTATTCTCTGTAAAATTGTTCTTTCATGTTGGGTTTGATGACATCTGTTAGATGACTACTACTAAGAGCGATATAACTACTATCAGTGTCCATCTGTACATAGGCAAAATCACATCTCGCGACATACTTATCAATAAAATCATAGTAAAATTCCAGCATTCTTAATTTGGCGTGTTGATAAACAAAATAGCCTATTTGTTGGGGTAAGTTGAGATTAATGGTGGTTTTGGCAATGTCGATTTCAAATAGGTTGGGGGTTAATTCGTTCAAGGCTCTAAATCTTTTGTCGTTGATCAATTTCTGACCCTCTCGGTAGTCGGCGCATCTGACATCACGGTGTTTAGTTTTATCCGTGACGCATTTACCTACAAACATAGACAAATTAGTATAAATCAACAGCACTTGACGGGTATTTTTTTTATTTTTTTTTAAATCATAAATTTGAAATAAATTTGAAAGTTACAATTAAATCAATATATTTTACAATAATTCATTTTAGTATATTTACCATAGGCCGAATTTCCAAGTAGCTTAAAAGTTTCGGCTATAGCGGTCTGACTCGGGTCGACATCACCCCCACGTCTACACACAAACAAGAACATTATCAAAAATAAAATTCAACACTTGAAAGAGTATATCATATATAACTATAAGAGTATATCATATATATATATATATATATATATTCGTACATACCTGGCGTCTGATACGGTCTCGGCAAATCGTTTGAAACAGGCTGTGGGTTCATACTCCAGTGTTTGGTATATCTATGTGATCACCAGGCCATGTTCCAAGTACCATTTCAGTAGTGGGCTAGCAAGCAATATTTTCACACCTTTGTAGCTCCCTATCAACGTCCGCCATTCCGTCTATTTGAAAATAAATAATGAAAATCGTTATGACATCATAGTGATCGCAACAAAATACATTATGATCCCACGCCCCTTGTCACCTTGTGTACTTACTTTCATAATGTCCCGTTGTTCAGCATAGTCTCGCATAAAGGGTCCGATTTCATCTCGGGTCAGTTCAGTGATTTTGAATATAGGGGTCATTTCACTAAAATAGTCTTTAAGGGTTTCTGGTACGTGTATATCTACTTCAGCCATTCCAAAAAAGGTTCCGTCACGTATATTGGCTATGAGCTGTTTTTCCGTCAAACGTTCGTAGTGGTTGCGGTCGACTGTACGTGAACGCTTTGATCTGAGGGTCTGTTTTTCGTTTTTTCGTCCATTCACATTCCCACACAGCTACGACATCATAACCTAATCCTCTCAAATACTGGGTATTTCTTTCTGTTTTGGTATATAAATCACTCATTAGTTTTCCACTGATGGGGCAATGGGTCAATTTCAGGCACGGACAGCCATGCCATACACATCCGTGAAACTGATATACTGTTTGCGTTTCTTTGCACCAACCGTCTACGGGTAATCGCCGGGAGCCAATTCGTTTTTCCCCTCTGTTTAGACGATGTTGTATTTGATTTTGTGAGCTGTTTGCTATCCAAGCCAACCATTCATTCGCTACACCACGTTTTCGGGTCTGAATTGGTTTAAACTCAGGCGCGTGACGTCGGGTCGGAAAGTTGGCTGGCATGGGTTGAGATAACGCCCACAGATACAGCGCATTGGCATCGTAACCTACGATTCCTTCACACAACTTCGCTTCATTTCCGTTCTGTTCACGCCTGATGTAGGTTTTTCCTTTTTCGTGGTAACGATGAAAGATGATTGAGGGTCCGCCCACAATTCCATTTTTAATCAACCAATAGATGTCGTTGTTCTTTTCGTCAGGTAAGGTAAAATAATCTTCCAAGTCTTGAAATAAATATCGCATGGTTAATCCGGGCACTGATACTCCATCCTTCAACATATCTAAACCTCTCTCACTGTAAAAACGACTCTGTTTCTCTATGGCTTCCAGAAACGGTTCGACATCTAAATTGTTGTAATATATCAAAAAGTCTTTAAAAGTCTGCATATGACCTGCTTCCCACGCATCTTGACATTCAGCGTATTGGTCAGCTGTAATGTTTTCTTGTTTTACCGGACTGTAAAAATCTGCATGGGGTGGTAATTCTGTGTGGTTCAAACGATCGAGTGTCACCCATTCATACGGGAAATATCCCTTTTTCTGTTCACATTGAAAGGCTCGTAGGTATTTGTCGTATGTATATCCAGGTGCAATAAAGTTGGTGATATCCAAAAACCGTACATGGTCCGTTTCAATGCACATGAATGAGTTATTTCGTTTGATGGTATACTTGATCGATGAATGTTCTTGCAGGTAAGTTGTCAACAGTATTTTCACAACGTTGAGGTCATAATTCGATGAGTTGAATCCGACTAACGGTAATACATGTAAATAGTTGTCGAATTTTTTCTGTAATTTCTGCAATGGATGTTCTCCCTTGACGACCGGATCAAGTTGATACGCTTCATTGATTTTCTCTTGTAACTGGGTTAGGGCAGCTTCGTATTGAGCAAGCATCAGTAGATAGGCAGCGTTTGATATCTCCTCTATATACATCATCATCCTGTCAATCAATGTTTGTGCGTTTCCTTCCGTTACAAAGCATTTTGGTTCTGTATAATCAGGTACATTGCTACATACACTCACTGATAACGGTACGTGTTTTTGGTCCCAGGTGACTTTGGGTGAATTGATGGGTAGGTTGTCTTCTCCAAAATAACTTTCAAAATCATAGGTGGCTCTGTAAGGGTAAATACCGTCTTCTATTTCGATTCCTTCGTCCCGTAACGCTTCAAAGATAGTGGGTAGTAAATGAAAAACACCGCCTGGGTACATGTATTTGGTTTCCACAGTACATATGTTTTCGTGGCGATGTAGTTTTTTCTCACTTTTCCACAGCTTCTGACAGGTACCACAAATGTATGATTTGCTATAAAGGTCAAAGTTTTTTATGTAACTAAAGTGATTTTCGTACAGGTTCAATTTGAAGGTCGAGGCGAATTTTGTACGAGTTCGCTTGACCAAAGTAGCTACCTGAAACACATATAACAAATCGATCACATCTCATATTTCCATTTCAATATCAAATGATTACATCGTTTATGTTGTTACTTCTGTTTAATCACTACAAGACACACTTGATTCTCGTCTAGCGTATACACGGTGATATTCACTTCGAATTGTTTTGCTAGTCTTTCGACGTCTTCAAGAGGTACACCCGCAAATGTTTTTTTCTTTTGTTTGGGGTAAGCAGTCTTTAACAATGTTTTTGCTGCATTCTCTAGACTCCTGATCTTCGCTCCTCTGTGTAAGGCCAGTGCCCTGAAAAAGCACAATCGGTCTTGATACGGTTTACCCGTGCTTTTCTTTCGGTCTAACAAGTTGATGGCTCTGTTTGTTTTCAGGTGTTCCGGTATAACAGGTGGTGGGTAGCCGATCACGTGATCTTCGATTGGGTTCACAAAGATGGTCAAATTAGTCACTTCCTCTACACTCCATTTCGAATCCGGTCGTTGGTTCTGGGCGTAGGTTAAAATGTCTGTTTGTGTTATTGCATCTATAGCCCTCTCAAAATCATCGGCATTCCGTACTACTAGAGGGGTTGGTAGCATACGATGGTTATTGACGGATGAATGAAAGTACCGCAATTCATCTGATTCTTTGTGACGTAACAAGAATCCATAACTCCCATTGATTTTAAAGGCTGAATCGGATACCTCAAATATATACTGGTTGAGGTTGGGCACATCTTCTGATAAACTATAATTGTAAACAGTTTGCAGGCTTCCAAATCGCGTATGAGTCCGTATAGCTCGTTCATTCGCAGCCAACACAGCAAAAATAAATAAATAAATGACGTATACGTGGTAATTCTATAATTCAGGTATAGAAATAAAATCATACTCATTGCTTTCCATCTCGATTTGTTCTACGGCTTTTAACAAGTCCGCATCGCTCATCGGTCTACTGCGTTTGCACACATCATTGAAAGCTTCTAGCTGTCTCTTCTCAGCCATGGTTATAACTGAACGCAGAACTGAGACACTCTCCCGTTTTATATACACCCTCTATCCCATCATTTAGCTTAGCTCAGCAAACTATGACGACGTATCCGACGAAAATTGTGAAATCACTTTCCAAAAATAGAATGACCTCATCCAAATAGTGCCCAGCTCAATGTATTGACATGAAGTCACCAAGGTCGCAAAGATTTCAAGGACGAAAAATATTCGAGCAGATGATGAAATCACTTTCCAAAAATAGAATGATGTCACCACAATATCTGAGGTGAATGCGAAATCGACTGACAGGGGGGCAACTCACAATGACTAATTTATCAAATCGTTTGACACGAGTCGTTATTTAATTAAGATAGATGCGCATCGTGAATTCAACGATCGGTAAATCACATTACCAGCTTGTGTAATTATACCACAGATTCATCAAGTCCGATTAATAACGCAAACACCAGTATAACATTTATATATATATATATATATATATATATATTTATTTAAATTTTAAAAATAAATTTTCTTCTATCTTCATCCTACAAACAAAAACAAATTATTTTTGTTTTAATCTCTAAGAATAAATCAAAATAAAATTCCAGAGAATCTTAAACATTTGCGGTACTCACGGTTCTCTTGTAATAAATGTTTGGGTTCCCTGCATACAAAGAAATATAGACTTACAACAGATACAAAAAAAAGTCAACGAATCTATACTATGATATAGCGTGCTTTAAGCAAATACTCACAGTACGGAATACGCCGTTACGAGGGACCCACCCTTGGTAATAGCTTTCACCCACTTGGTAGGGGCTGAAATGTATCCTCCGGGGTACTCCCCTGTAACGCCAACTATATCGGCAAAACGCTTATACGAAATAATTTTATAAATTCCAAATTGCTCCTCCAAATCGGGATTTTTTAAAGTTTGTTCCACTAATTCCGGATAATTTGGTTTATAAAATTTTGACTTTGATGGATCCGTTGAAACAAAATGATTTTTATGAATGTGCTCCATTATGACTATTTGGAAATATTCCAGATGAAAACTATTTGGAAGTTAAGTTACCATCTGCTATTTGTAACCCATAACATACTCCACCCCCCATTTTGAGAAATATCCAATGGTCAACTTTTAATCCATCTGTGGTTATATTCTCAATGAGAGTTACAACACACTTAAAGACATCTGTCATTTTTCCCTCCTATGTAAGACTCATATGCTAGTAAGATTCATTCACGTGAAAACTCAATCGACCAACATATCTAACGAAAATTGACTTTTAATAGCCATTTACAATCTCATCAATAAAACTATCGAAAATAACCTCACCCAAATACCGCCCATTCATCACATCAGGTCGAAAGTCAACAACCTTCCTAAGGACATAGCCCCAAATGAACTCACTCGAATACCGTACATCGCGTTAGCCTGCTAAGGTCACCAATTCAATATATCACCACATGTCATGGGATAAAGGAAGTTAATAGCAACAAATCACTCTAGTAAACACCATCTTCATATCTGAACAGATGGTGAATACTCCACTAACATTAACACTATCCTTCACTTCTCTTTCAACACCATTACCGCTAACTGACTTTTAATACCCATTTACAAACTCCTCAATAAAACTCCCAAAAATGACCTCATCCAAAATAGCGCCCCTCCATGAGGTCACCAAGGTCGCAAAGATTTCAAGGGCGGAAAATAACGGAACAGATGGTGAAATCACTTTCCAAAAATAGAATGAGGTCATCAAAATACCGCACCGAATCCGCATGCGATCGTCAGCGAAAAATATATTGCGCAATCCACTTCGTCCAGCGTTCGATGTCAAAAACGTTGTAAGTAGGGGCACGTCAATATACTACTGTCATAGAGGTCAGACGAGATAAAATGACTGTATTGTGAGTATAACGAGTGATAGGAGCGTTCATGGGATGCGCCCGTTTAGCAACGTCACAGCTACAACTCCAAGTTAACTTTGGGTTCTAAATAAGCATCAGCAATCTACCAGCTCTCACGGGAATTACAAAAATATTATGCAAATCTCTAATTTTCTAATTTAAGCGCAATGTTCATATAAATTTAACCTGATTGACAAAAACAGCTGATTAGGGGAATTAAGTGAAATAAAAATGTACTTATAGAAAGGTAACCAGGAAAGAACGGATTCTCCACCAGATGTTGTGGCTATATTCTCTTGATGGCTATGTGTAGTTGTAGAAACAAGTCAACGACGTTGTAGGGGGCCGAAATATAAACTTCTCTTTATTCAGTTTAAGGTTCTTTTGATAACTGTCGAAAGGTGTGCCTGAAGACTATTGTAGGAGGAGATACCAGGAGATGCTGCTTGCTTGAGGGCTTGCTCGGGACTGTCTAAGTTGGCGGGCAGCCACTGTGTAGTTAGGGTTGAGGCTTAAAGCCTTTAATTAGTTGACCAATGAGGGCACGCGTAGCGCGTTCCTCATGGTATGAAGTTTGTAGGGTGTTAAGGAGGTAGGGCTTTCAGGTTTTCTCTGCAGCCGCATATTTTAGATAAATGATCCACGACACTGCGTTTGTTGGGCTCTACATAAATATATGTGCAGCATAATCAGATATTGTGGGCCTTGACATTGTCGGGATATGATGCTGTACATTAAATTTGCGCTTCAATTGATATCTCGGGAATCTATATGATAAGATTAAATAATGGCAGGCTTAAACATCAGCTCGACGAGTTGATATCATCTGTACATATGCAATGATAATAATGTCCACCTCTCAACACTATACATGTCACTAATGTCTACCTCTCATTCATAATTCAGCTTATGTCAATTATCTTTGACGTCACTTTTTATTCAGGAAACCTTTCTATTCAGGAAAAATCTATGTATGGTTTTTACGGCATTTTAAAGCTCAGGAATCAAAATAATACGCGTGATTAATTGCTGCGTCGAAATAGTACACACTCTATACAAATTAGTGAGACAGATCCTTTACAAAACCGCGCAACAGTAGGTCGAATATTAAGTGGCTTGCCGTGAATTCGGGAAAAACCCCAACAACAATAGCAAATATTGTGTATGACGCTAAGTATGCGATAAGTAGTAATCATATCGGCTGATAATTAAATTAACGGTGACTGCATTTAGGTACCAGAACTGATCTACATCCTCTGTATTGTAAAGTAAAGATTAGTATGGGTAGCTTAAGGTAGGTGTAGTTGTTAAAAGAAACATAGGTTTACCAGGTGAGTGAGCATTCATAACAATGTATGCAACATAATGAACAGTGCATTGCGTGCCTGACCATTCAAGACGTCTACGCATAAGACATGTTGCACTATATCGAGCGTCCTGTTGTCGTTGTATGTGCCAAGGCTCCCTTGCCGCATATACCAAACTCCTTGCAACATGTTGCTCCCCATGATACCCGCCCCCCCCCCCCCCGTCCCATCCCCACCCCAGATTAGGTTAACGAGAATGCCATGCGAAATAACATGCGGAACCAAATGCAGCGTGTTACCAAATAAGGGGATGACTGTCAGATTAGTATGCACTGTAGCGAAGGGAAAATGCATATCCAGAAACTGTGGTACCATTGTACCGCTGCAGTAATATGGGTTTCGCAATAAAGGATCGAAAGGGCAAATATAACAATATGTTCAACAAAGCTTAGTTGATGTATTTAGCAAACATGAGAAAGGGAAACCTCATAACTTATTCAGTTTCTGCACATTCCCTTTATCCATTTCAAGGCAGCTAGCATTGGCATTGAAATATAAGGCGATCAATAAATAAAGCAAGGTGACGCACAATCACCTATACCCAACCAAACCAACTTTCCAAAACGGTGTCCGGTCTTGAAAAAGCTTCACAAAACATTGAGTACAATGGACGAGGTGTTGTCAGCCAGCCATTCATTAAAACACTGAGCGTGCATCGCGCATTGTGTGCACACAATCCCATTAGAGTCAGTAAGAGTACAGCACCGGGTAAGTTCCATTGTCGTGCGTGCAATAAAACGTACCAAGGAACGTTCTGAAAATGAATGGTTGTAATCGGTTAATGACTAAAGCAGTAAGGCTCTGGTAACTGACAGCCACAAAGACAATGCATTCCGTGAGCGTATGCATTTTATCAGAAATGTTGACCATATTCCTACTTTACAACATCCACAGAGTCATAGTTACGTAACCCATGAACTTAAAGTAAGTCCAATCAGCTGCACACGGCGCAACAACTGTAGGAAAATGCAAAATGCCACGCCTGTCGGTTGTACAATGGCCAGAAACACCTCTAGCACCCAAGCTACACGCCTCGTGAATTGCTGATATCGACGTCGCTGCCAATATGTCCGAATGACGTCACTCGGCCTGATGCATCCAATGAACATCAATAACAGATCCTACCAATGGTTGAAAACCAGGGAGCTGACAAAGATCACAGTCGTATCAAGGGACAAGGTCAGTATTCTACAGAGAGCCTCGTTTCAAGTATTATTTACTTCTTATTCATGAGTAGCAAAAAAGTTGCTATATTGTTTATTACCACCTTGTGTTTCATTTTGTCTTCTGCACCTATATTTGAAAGAGAATACGATTAACTTCAGTCCGCAACGTAACGTAAGATACATAGTTTATAACTATGTTTGGTTTATTTTTGTAACATTTGCCCTGTCTTACCACAAAATATAAAATGAATACATAGATACCTTCTTTGATAAAATAGACGACATCACTATGACGCCACTAAATATCCTTATAAAAATTAGGAAATAGTGGTCACTTATTAGAGAGGTTATAATAAACATCTAGAAGGATATCTTGTAAATATAACTGCGATTGTCTATTGAGATTAATCATTATCTACAGTGAGCAGGACTGAGTGCATCCTTGGTGTGTCGGTGCAATACAGACTATTAACAAACGTGCCGTAATGCACAATCATTCATTGTAAGAGAAATGAGCACCTTTTTCTATAAACATAGAGTTTGATGTTTAATGATATCCTATCCACTCTCTGAAACTTACAACTATACTAACTTACGTCTTTTATTGCAGTCAGATGATCAGGCTGTTTTCTGGCCCGCGACTTAGTGTTAGATAATGTGTTGACACATTAAAATGGAAATAAAACATATGTACATCGTCATCATTGGCAATGGGTGCATTTTCCTCAGTCATTTGAATGCCTCTCTCCGGGAAGCCGTTCACTAATAGAACATTCCAGACCGCGCTGCTATGATGAGCACGCACCGATCTTTCCAGCAGATTATTTTATGGGTTCCATATTGTTAGTTTGGTTCGTGCGCTGTACCTCCTTAGTCAGTCATTGAATATATTTGCGGCACCATTTATAGTCGGCTTATTTTTAATCAACGCTATTAGAAATAAGCCAAATAATTTAGTGTGTGGTTTTTATGATGTCTACCTTATCACCCCTCCAGAGTTGGGTGTAGAGCCCAATGAATATTTGCACAATTGAACAATCCCTAGACTTTGTTGTAACACAAAGGTAATACACTTTGCAGATGGGAATGTAGATTACCTCTTATAGAAAACAAACGATCAGCAAGCGTGTGCGTCGACTCCATAGCCTTAACCCCCGAGTATATGGTTCAATAGAACGATTAAATGGTAAAATGTTTATTAAAGCAGCGACACTGCATAAAAGTTAAACAAGGCAATACACCAAACAATTTACGAATGCATGCATGACAATATGGAATGGCGTACAGCGTGGTGTGATTGCTTTTGCATGTCTAACAATTTGTGCCATCCGATACTGGGTTAGGCAAAAGCTACATTTATGCATATATAATACGCCCAATACACATTTATCAAATCATATTCATGTTCACTGCAGTTTGACAGCCGAAAGCATTATGTATACAACACGAGCACATGCAGGAACTGCGCCTTTGTAGCAATAGCTAAATGTGGCTATGTCGCTGTCAAAAGTCAACTAGCGTCAAACCTGTGGAAGAGGAAATAGCAATTCATATATATATATATATATATATATATATATATATATATATATATATATATATATATATATATATATATATATATATATATATATATATATATATGTATGTGTGTGTGTGTGTGTGTGTGTGTGTGTGTGTGTGTGTGTGTGTGTGTGTGTGTGTGTGTGTGTGTGTGTGTGTGTGTGTGTGTGTGTGTGTGTGTGTGTGTGTGTGTGTGTGTTTATACGAATGCGACCTTTTTGATACAATCGACCTACTTTTTTGGCACACACTCACATCTTGGCACACGATCTGAGTGCCAAAAAAGTCAAGAGCTTTTTTAGTGCTTTGTTCTGCAAATTGTTTAACTAGGTAACACAAATTTTAAATAACAGTTATTCAAAATTTGTGTTACCTGGTTAATTATCTCTATTCACATTCATCCCTTGCAAGACTTTAACCACTGCATCGCACAGGTGGTAGTTCGGGACGTTGAAAAATTTTATATATTCGACTGACGACCATATTGGTACTCTAACTTTAACAGCTTGTTTCTCGTTATTATCCGATATATCATAATCCTTACTTCTGATATATTGCTTAGAATTACTTCCTTCACAAATATATTCTATCCACGTGACATTAGATAGAGGGAATAAAAAATGTATATATTTGTTCTCGACGTTTTCCAGTGAGCTGGAGAAAGATATATATTAGCCCAGAAACCAGAGATGCATCGGCTTGTCGGATAATTGGATAATTCGTAAGGCACCTCGTACTTTGAGATGAAGTTGCGTTGCGGGCCGAGAATATCTTACGATTTGGTAAGCAATAACCACAACTCTTGAATATATTATGGCGTTATTTAAGACACTTATACCTAAGTCAACCAGATGATAGCGAGAAAATATATATAATTGATCATTTCCTTATCAGTTACTGATTAGTCATGGATGCACCATAAATGGTATGAAATGGGATATGTGTTTATTTACTGCTAAAAGTGTCATGTTGATTGAAAAGTAACTCTTATCCCCAACCTACCATTACATTGGGAAGCATAAGTGATAGTATTGTTGATTTCATAGAATCGACGAATGTTTGCACACTTAATCATAGCCGCTCTAAATGCTAATATTGGGAAACAGCCGCTCACTAATAGCATTGATATCACATCACCTCCACCAGCGTTATTTTGCTGTTCCCCACTCAAAAGCTGCTCACGCCTCTGAGGGACACGAGTGCCCATGCGCCCATCCAGTCCGCTAAGACCTCCAAATGATTCATATTCCCTCAGACACCTCCGTATACTCCCGTGACCCAGTTAACTGTAGCGCCGTATGTTCCTTAACCCCTTACGCATCCTTTACCAACACGTGGATGCTCTTCTGTCCTTACCCACCAGGCGACCATCACCCTACACAGTGGTAGCTGTCCCGAGAAAACTTTATCAACTTGGTGAATTCGCATTCGCTGAGTTATGGTGATCACGCAGGTTTGGATGTTTGTTTGTTAACATGATTTTTGGTTTCGCGATACAGGGCGCAATTTTTAAAACAAAATTCAGAATTTGTTTTTAATTATTGCGACCGTTAATGCGCAGAACCTTCACATTATATTAAGGTCAAGGTCACGCTTGAAATTTTTCAATCCTTTATACCATCTTTACCTACGGTGCGATTTTGAAGAAGTTTATAGTTCCTTGTGACTTAATTTATTGGCTAACTTTTCATACCAAATGTCATGATAAAATATGCATATTTCGCCCCGTAGCCCCCACTCGAAAATTTGTGGTAGTGTTTTACCACATTTTTCAGGGAAGTCGCTGACGTCATTTTTGGTCACGAACGAATCAAAGTTAAAATTTGACTGAAATCTGAAGTTATCGCGTCGTGTCTCTGTCGTGAATGGTCGTATTGTGAATTGATTTGCTCGAGAAAGACGCCCATTCAATTCTGGCCATAGTGTATACACTTTCGGCTCTAAATATCCGACAATTTTCTCACCAAGTGAGTGGTACAGTGGGTGTCATTTCTACTGGCTCTTGCTAGCAACAGCCGAACTGTCGCGCTGCACAAATGTTCCCGAGGCACCGCGCTCGGCTTGCGAGGCGCGGCTTTCGTGGGAACCTGGCTAGTCGCAGCACGGACCATTACAATTGGTTGTCAAAATGTATGTAGGATATAGAGCGCGTTTACTCTCTGCTTCATTGTAAATGCTAAGAACATCACTGATGTTATAGCTTACACTAACAACCATAGTTATAGTGCAGCCGATTCGATATTATTTAACGTGTCTGGATACAATATTCTACTTGCAAGCATCGTTAGAAAACAACCCAAACCCTTGAATCGGGCGATTCCAATCAGTTGTGGAGCAAAGAAACTTCGCCTCTGACTGCGTCCGCGCTATTTATAACTTTCGATCTTTCACATCCGCGCTGTCTAAGTAGGGAGGACAACACATTTTAGAATTTTCAGCAGTGGAGGTACACATTTGGTATCATCAGAAAGCTTAAAAAAGAGAATTTTAACAGTGTAAGAATTATGTTTCTATCTTTATTTGAACAAAAACTGCACCAATAAATGTATTACAAAAATATGATACATATCTGGCACTTTCGAGTTTTTCGTGCATATTATAACATCAACACATATGTACATATAAATGATCACTTGCTCACCATTCAAAATAAAACAAACAAAACTTAAACCACCAGCTCAAAATCACCACTTGCATAGTCAGTCAGGAGTTGGTAGGTGTAGAGCTGCTCATCGTTGTCATACTTGACATTAAACCAGGTATTATAACCTGGCACCTGCAACATATAACATTGTACAGTTTTTAAAGTTTATGCGCCAAGAATATGGAATGTAATTACCCAGGAGAGGATTTGGTCTGTGTTCTATTCTTATTATTTAAAATAATAAAGTAATATTATGCATGTATTTGGAACTCATAAATGATTCGTATTTCACTGGGATTAAAACAACAATCAAAATATGTGTTCATAATATAAACAGTAAGTAGGTAACAATCAAAGAACTGCATTAACATGCAAAAGATGCAAATATCGCTGGTGAAACATCTTGAAATGCTGAACCTGTAAATAATGGAGACTATTAGTATTAAGAATGAAAAAACGGCATGAATAATGTTCTTCAAATTTCTTTAACCTATGATATAACCCATCCAGAATACCAGTGCTCAGCTACTCCTTGGAGAAACTTGTGGCGAAATCTTCTCCCAACAAGGATGGGTTGCCCAGAGCCATCCTCTTGGGGCTCAGCAGCATTCAATGAGAATGAGTGCTGAATGAGTTGCAAGAGATTATGGGTTAGCTCTTCTATGGTTAATGCTCTCCTTCGACCACCACTCATTTTTGTGAAAGCATACACATTGTTCATGGTAGGATCTTCAGACTTCTGTTTTAGGACATTTTTTTCGGAATTGAAGTTGCGCTTTCAGAGCCTTGATTTGTTCTCCTTTTTTGCCAGCTGTCTGCAGGTGGTCAAGGTAGTCATGAACTTGTTGCCTACTCTGCCATAAGCCCCAGTGTACTATGTCTGCGGTTTGCTGCTCCTTCTTCTGCAGTCTGGCAGCTTGGGCTTCCTCCTGTGCTCGCATTTTTTTGACAACAGCAGCTCGACGTGCCTCTTGAATTTCCAGTTGTCTGCTTTTGAAAGCTTTGCGTACATACTTTACCGACTTTCTGGCATCACTTAATATTTGCGATTTTTCTTCTGACTGGTACAATTATGGCTGAATAAAAGGTACGCTTCGGCGGCAATCGTCGTCATGTTGGGTTTCTCCCTCATCAATCGGTCAAGGTGGCCGAAAACACTTTCACTAAATTTGTTGTGCTTCGGTAGACCTGTAGCTTTCCTTCTGATGTCAGGTGACGGATCGCTCCATTTTCCACCATCAAGGTGATCGGTGAAAATTCTTTGCAAAAGCCGTGCCATTGCGGGTAGCATAACTTGCAGTACAAGTTCGACTTTGTCGTCATGCTCCCATGGTGCAAGTAGTTTGCGCGGCAAATGACATTGTCTTCTATTTGGACATCAACAAATGGCAGCCGTGTTATACCATTCATAAAATCCCTGGTGTTGGTGCTAGCATTAACCAAGAAGTCGATTACTTGTTGATATCTAGTGCCGATGTCAAGGAGGTGAATATTGCTGTCTTCGATGGATGACCACAATGGCATGGTGACAAGGTGTGAGACCAACCCAAGAGCTTTGCAACCAGCAAGATATTCAGGCACTTTTGAGTCAAACAGCACAGCTTTTAGTAGACTGTTACTCGCATTGGTTTCTAGAAAGTGGATTACATCTTCATGCAGATAGAAGGTGCTGGCTGCATTTTCAAAAAGAATATTGAAATGATTCCCCTGGAATGGCTCAATTGGTAGACGATTAAGGCCCTCCTGCTTCAACTTTGGAAGAAGATATTCCAGAAAGCTTTGGTGGCATCCAGACTTTTCATCTCCACCCTGAGCTACAGCTTTAGATGTTGTCCTTACTAGTCTAGTAGCTCCTGATTCCTTTACCTTCCGGAAACATCTATCAAATATGGGTGCATCATCTGGAAAAAATCCATGATCACTCTCTGTGAGTGTAGATGAAGCATTTTCAGCAAGGTGGACCAAAGCATGTAAGCCGCAAAAGAAATTGCATAATTTTCCCAATGAAAGTCTTTCCTGCTCGGACAACAGTTCATAATTCTCTATGGTTTGTGGCAGCATTTCTTTCCGGTACTCTTCCAACAGCTGATTGAATTTGATTTGTGTGCTGGCCCTGTCAGACATAGTACAGGAGATGTTGAGCAATATTTTCTTGGCAATCTCATTGCTGTTCTCTTGAGAGACATCTTCAATGTCTCTTAATATTGTCCTAAATGTTGAAAGAACATCCTGTCCTGATTTTGAAACAATATCACGCAGGCCAAGAACATAGATGTTTCCTTGAGAATCACTAGCATGGAATCCTTCAAACTTTTTGCTGTACTTAGAGGTTTCATCTGAAAGAAGTCCCATATGTTCCTTTTGTGGCACCTGTTCAGCCAACTGCTTTTGTGCAACAATCAGTCGCATGATGTTCCAGTCCTTGACAGTCGATGCACAGGGAAGATCAGTGGCTTTTTTCCCTGCCAATTTCAGGGTACTTGCAATAACTGACGAAACCTGTCCAGTAGATACATTGTGCGACAACAGGTTGAATACGCACTCTTTGACTTTATCAGTGTACTGGCCATCTTCTTTTTCGTTTCAACCCTTGTCATCCATCATTTCCCTTAGCCAATCATTCTCTTCAATTGTTTGGTGCAGAGTTTTGTGCTCTGTATCGAGACTTTCCTCAAGGACATTATTTTCAAAGTCAAGATTCTCTTCTCTCTCAGAAAGAAATATATTTCTGGCTGTAAGCTTTCATTTTTTTTCTTGAGGTACGAAATTTCAGATGCTTTTCGCCTTAGCTCACATCTTCGTTGGAGCAGTCTTGCTTGCATAGACTTACAAATCTTGTTTGCTTCTGCCAGCTTCAATTTGTATTGATTTAGTTGAACTTTGCTCTTTGCCAGTGCCAATTTGCAAATTCTCACCTTTGCAAGCTTTTGCCGCATGTTGATCAACTCTTTAAACAGTCATTCTCTTCACGGGACTGTTTCAATTCAACTGCCAATTCATGACTTACGCGAGTCTGGCAATCTAGAAGGTCTTGTAGTGATGACGAAACAGGCTGCTTAGACTGTCGGGTCAATGGAGCTCCCTTTGATGGGAACGAAAAGTCTTCTTGCATGAGTTTGGACAGCTCCTCCATTTTTGATGCGCGAGATATGTTCTTTCTGATATTTTTGTATTTGACAATTAAACTGTTCAATTTACTCTGATAGGCAGCTTTAGTTGGTGGTGTATCAGTTTCATGCATTGACATCAACATTTTCACACAGGCTACAATCCCTACAGAACTAAATTGATCAATCACTTCTTGGTTTTTCATTGTTGCAGAATGTAGAACTACTGCTGAAAAATGCATAAGACACGTATATAAAGACAGGGTGCATGCTACACTTACACTAGTACAAATAAGTCTTAACAGTAGACAAAATGAAATGTCTCATCAGCATTCTTCACTTTGCTGAAAAGAAAATATTCCAGGTACTAAACACAATCCACATCTCAAGACATTTCTACTGAAATGAAAACACAACAAAGTACTAATCCTTCTAGTAAATACCTTAGTTTGAAGGAAGTATTTCTTGTATTTTCTCATAACTGGTACAAACTGTCACTGCAATCAACAAATAAAACACCCACTCAACACAACAACTCTTGTCTTTGCGAGGGATACATAATACATGATAGTGGTATATGATACTGATCCCCTATTATCGCCCACAATCAAGCGGCACCCGCACAGGTGATGAAGGTGGTTGCACAAAGTATAGGTGCGCTCATTTGCGCGAACGATTATGGGTGATAAGATGGTTTCAACGTTTTCTCCAGTTATTAAGCTTTCTAAATATATATCTTTCATCATACTTTTGACCTTGAAATCCGAACGAAATTCACATTTAAATATTTCACTTGCTTTAATATTCACAATGTTATTCTTTTCCATGCAAAAACAATAACATGACACATACCATTCGAAAGCGCGGGTTTTCTTCGTCAGGATTCATTAATCAGCCATCCCATAATACTGAAATATCGCGAGAAGTCGAGTAAAACAAAACCGACCCGTCATCAACAAATCAAAATGGATGCCACCAAAACACAGCCAATTTCCCAAAAACGCTCGCCGCAGATTGCCATTTGTGCTGCTCCACAGTAATCTGAGTATCGAATCGTGGTTTCGATAGAAAAAGAATTTCTTTGACTTTAAAATGAAAATAGATTTATCTTTTTCCCGGCACAAATATGCAAACAAACACAATTTAAAGTTGACATCCGTAACATTGTGCCAGATGGGAATTCCGTTGGCACCCATTCGCTGTCCTCGCTAGTCTAAGGTGGCCTCGGATCATCATAGCACCAGGGGCGAGTGTCTTGATGTATTCTTTTCCAAATTTGTTTTGGAAAAGTTCCTTAGCATGTGAGGATTTTGTACGTGCAAGTCTGAAAATATTGTAATGGTTAGAAACCCCAACAGGATAGGCATTATGTCATGTTGCGGTTTGTCAGGAAGGGCTAAATCACACCTTTCTTTGAAGCCGAGAAAGTTAGGAAAGATAAAAGTTCTATTACTCAGATAATTTCCTATCGTTTAATTAGTAATCAATTTTAATTTTAATTAGTAATCAAATTTCATCGAATAACATCCGCTTTGTTGTATTTTGAGTATCATGACAGAGTTCTTCCGTATTTATTAACAAATACGGGATGGAGAGAAGAGGTGAGTTTCCCAAACAATACAGGTCAAATAGTTCATTGGGATGTTCCAATAAGCAGGGTTGCTAGATTCAATGGTATGACATAAATTACTTAAAAAGTAATTTAAGCATGCCAACAGTTTCACTCACACGCGCCAAATGGCTGTTAATCGTGCAAATGACTACAACAGTCCAATTGAATTTGTAAATCAGGTTAATTCTATATCGACTAACTTAAAAAAAGTGACCTACTCAGACTCGCCAACCTTTGACAACGTCGCAATATTAAATCTCCCAAGGACGCAGATCGTTGTCATGACACCGAAGCTATATGGCGTTGAGGAAAACTCTTTCCTCGGATACATAAATCGCGACAACTTTTATGGCCTCGCCATTTTCGTTGGCGATTAAAACCATTTTAAATACCACCAAGACAAACGAAAATGGTATCACATGAAAAAGCTATTCTTCAATAATGATATATTAAAAGAACAAAATGTATCATTGCTGCAATGATCATTGCATCGTTTGTTGTCAGGGCCATTTACATGAGACTACCAAACCGTCAAACAAGATCGGCGGCGCGTTTGTTCT
Source organism: Urechis unicinctus (assembly GCA_034190875.2). Classification (NCBI taxonomy): domain Eukaryota; kingdom Metazoa; phylum Annelida; class Polychaeta; order Xenopneusta; family Urechidae; genus Urechis; species Urechis unicinctus. The sequence continues at coordinate 52,489,371 of CM067342.1, forward strand.
TATTATTATGATAACAATGTATGAGCTAGGTCAACATTTTTATTTATTTCAGCTTCGTGCTTTGTGTAAGGGGTTTATTAGCTTGCGCATGGTAGCCAGCACGCGTTGCAGGTAAATCCTACCGCCATGAACGACATGCGTAGCCCGTTGGAGTTTGTCGGCGAGGCTTTGCAACCGCTTTAGAGAGGCGCGGCGTTTTGTGTGAAATTGCTGCAGAAGTAGTATAGGGAGTGGTGGTTCTTTTGTCCTCTCGCGTCATGCGCACGGGGACAGGATTGGACAGAACTGCTTTAATCTTTTGCTCCTCCTGCTGCATAGCCTGTAAGAACTTCTCCACAGCATCGCTTCCTTCTTACAGTCACACCAAACAACTACATAACCGTGACCACACGGCTCATGTTGCTGCTGCGTAAGGAATGTATCCTTATGAGTTCATGAATGGCTGGGATAAGTTTAATGCTACACTGCCGCCCATCCATGAGTTCTACAGCAAGCTCTCTGAACAGGGTATATCTGCTGCAGATTATGAACATGCCCAGACAGTCTGGAACGCATTCATTTGCAAAAGCATGGGGGACTACCATGACCTTTACTTACACACTGATGTACTGCTCCTGGCCGATGTGTTTGAAACATTAAGCAGTACTGGTTGGATCGGGCCCACTACAATACCAGCCCCGGTTTGTCGTGGGATGCGCTTCTTAAGAGCACAGGGGTGGAACTTGAGCTTCTCAGCGATTATGACAAGCATCTCTTTATTGAGAAGGGGCTGCGCGGTGGGATAAGCATGCTATCACATCTGGTTGCCCTGCATATGCACAAGACCCGTTTAGTCTTAAATCGTCCGGTGTTTGTGGGTATGTGCATTCTAGATCTTTCAAAGCACTTGATGTATGACTTTTATTATAATAACATGAAGCCAAGATACGGCAACTACCTTGGCCTGCTATACACAGACACGGACTCGCTGCTTCTCGAGATCCGTACATCTGACGTGTATGCTGAGATGAGGGAGGATGGGCATCTCTTTGACACTAGTAACTTTGACCCTTCTCATGCCCTGCACAGTGACAAAAACAAAAAGGTTCTGGGTAAGATGAAGGATGATTGCGCTGGCGTGCCCATCAAGGAGTACGTTGGTTTGCGCCCTAAGATGTTCTCTATCCTGATGTCTGATGAGGGCGAGATAAAAAGAGCTAAGGGTGTGAAGACGGTGGTGGTGAAGAATCATCTACGCCACGCTCATTACAAAGAAACAGTTCTGCCATGGGATGAACATGCTTCGTAGTAAGGGTCATAAGCTCTATGGGCTGCACGTCAACAAGGTGTCTCTCTCCCCATTTGATTCAAAGCAGTGGATAGCTGAGAACGGTGTGGACACCCTGGCCTATGGTTACACTAGTTCACCAACAAACTAGCCTCGGCCCCGTTTGGGGGTCGGGTCCGAGGCCCCCTTAGGGTGAGCAAATATCTTGAATAAGCTGCCAAGGGTCAGTAGTATATATTGGAGGTAGGTTTGCCAGTACCCTGCTACTCGTGGCTCCCTGCCCCCTGCGACTCGTGGGCCTCCCTATCCACTACCCTGTGGTTTAGATTGTTGACATTACGCTCACAGACAGTAGCAGTATAGATCGGTGCGCCAGAACCGCCACTCCCTATACTACTGCAGAAGTTGTTTGAAGGCCTGGGCTTTGTCGAGCGGGAGGCTGAGGGTACAATCGGAGGTGTCGATTTGAATGCCATTTCTCGAAGTATTTGTTTCTCTACCTCGGGATGTGCTGCAAGGGCGGATTTGTAGTTTTTGGTGTTTACCTTTTGATGGGGCTTGTCATTAATAATAGGAAATCCATGAGTGATGCCGGACAAAATATATTTTTGGTCAGGGTCGTTTTCCAAATGCGGCTGCCATGCGAAAAGGTGGTCGGTGAGGGATGAGGTGGGGGGTTGGGGGGACAGGTATGTCTAACCCCTCGCAGGCGCTTTTTGACGGCTCGGTGCTGGTATGTGTGTGCTGCAGCTGGCTATGGGGTTCACCGCAACCGGGTAGACTGCAGCGATGGGCGTACCTACAGGCTGTGCCCCAGTGACATCTGCCCGCATTAAACAAACGAGTTTCGAGGTAGACCGCTATTTGTGATGCTCCTTGTCGTATATGAAGAGTGATTGCTAGGTATACTTAGTTCAGGTACAAGTCAATGTTCTGAAGGGACAGATCGCCTCCCACCATGAGTTCTCGCATGATTGTTAAGCCGGCACGCATCCACTGTAGCGGCGTGGTGGATTCCAGGCAGGGGTTTGCTGGCACCTGAGCAGAGGACGAGGCGCTCTTCACCATTACTGAATATCACGACGTGATGACGGGAGAGAGGGAATGTAGTCCGTAATGGCCAGGTGACGAGTGAGCTTAGCAAAAGGATAGTCACCTGTTTCGGCTTGTTTGATGTTAGGTTGGAGGAGCTGCGATGGCCGGTGACATAACAGGAGGCCAAGGAAGAAGGCTGTCCGGTTGCCATAAAACATCAAAGGTGTCAGCTGGACACGAATACTATACCCCCCCACCCCCCCACGCAGCTTCGTGCTCGTCTGTTTAATTCCTTACAACAAACGTAAGCATGTCCTTGATTAAAATTGGACTTGACCCAAATCGGACATGTCTTAAAATGGACTTGACCAAAGTTTGGACTTGACCTAACTTGGACTTGACCCAATTCGTGATGCTACAGCGATAAGTGTATGATATTGAAAATATGCAGAAGCTTTTATAATGATTTCCCGTATAATACTTGTAAATTCAATAACGCCGGGTCCCTCCATGGAGTTCACGTTGTCTACACCTGCGCTCTGGTTCTCAATGATCCCGCCCTATTTACTTTCTGTATGGTCATGTGACCAAAAGTATCAAATGCGACCGTAAAAGTCAAGTACCTTCTTGACAAACTACCAAATATACATTACTCACACAGTATTCATTACTATTGGATCATTGAATACCATATAATAACAAGTCGAGAGGCCGAAAAAACATACCCCTTCGCGCGGCTCATATATACTATGCACTTAAGTGCTCCCCCCCCCACCCCTCGGCTTAGACCCTAGCCATGATAATCTGGCTTCGAACTTTGACCCCAGATAAACGACATATCGGCGAAATATAGAGCGAAAAACTAGCAGACGATTACCAAAGTCAAGTCACATGAAATTGCCAATCGGACAAATAATGATCATTATTAAATTTAACTTATTTTATCACAGCCCTGGTTAAGAATAATGCGATTGTTACAGTATTTCGGCTGATAATGACGTTTCATAAATTACAAAACTCGTAAACAATAACTCTACATTAGGCCGCCTACTTCGAGACTTCGCGGAAAGCATAGATATTTGATGTTAAATACGGATTTCCCAACAAATACATTCTGACATGGACGGAAAAGAAGCTGTGTCTCTATTACTGCATGTTCTGTATTACTTAAAACGCATTTTACCCCTACCCAGACCGAATTTATATCCATGACCCAATTCCCTCAATGGACGACTGCCACCAGCTGATCCACAATTTAGGCGTTTTTAGTAGCCCAACAGACCAACAGCCGATCGGGTACTCCCTTGTTGATCGCAAGCTCCACTTGGTTCATGAGAGCTAGTTAGCAGCTTTCGTTTCAATACTGTTGGATGGTTCTGTTAAGTTGAAAAACAAATTGTTGTTTGACAGACTTGTTTTGCTATTATACTATTTATAGCTAAGACTGTTCGGTGGTATGTAAATGCAAACAGAACTTGACTATGAAACATCAACTTAACAATTTTAACAATTAATGGATTCCCTTCACTCCCTTAACTAGGCTTCAGCCATGAAGATAGATATGATGTCATATGGACATTATGGTACGACATAACCATAATGTGTATGGTATTGCGCTGTTTGGCAAGTTGTTATTGAAAAGACTAATGATGCAGCACCATTGATAGTTGTTACTGCCCTGCATGATTTGCATGGTAGGTTTTATAAATTTATCAACACATATCAGTGGCTGCTTATCAACTGTCACTTGGTATTTCATAAACTTAACTATTGCCAATTATCTCAATATGATAGACCTCAAAGGTAAAAGGGTCCTCAGAATGCAATTATAATCAATACTTGGGGGTAGTCATATCATCACATGCATATTGGGCTGTTGCCTATCCAGGCAATGGCCAATGTGATGGTCTATCAAAAGAGGGAATAAGTTGCTGGTACAAATACGGACTTAAACGTGTCAGATATCACCAGAGGGTCACATAATACAAATAACACCAGCCATTAAATAAACAGCCTCTGAACTGCATAACTATTTAATTGCATGATAAATGAGCATCAGTGCTATAAAAATCATAACTTTGATTATTATGTAATTTGACAGTAGATGATATTGAATGTTATCAGCAGATGATGTGGTCTCGCATAATTTCTATTCTGCACCAACCACATATGTATATTTCCACAAATCTACCCATATATTTTTCATTAATATAGGTACCTATGTCAGATGTAAGCTTGGGAACCTATCAGAGACCACTGCCTGAATTGATCATAACTTAAGTGGGCGTGTACTTGGCACAAATGGATTGCCTTGACAGTCGGTTTGTTTGCTTTTATGGAGAGACATTACATGATGAAGTATTTTTAAATTTTGTACCGCAACCAAACTGACATTTTTGGAACTATGGTCCGATTGTCATCAAATGATCAATTAAATGGTTCTGAAAACTCACACAATATGCAGGTCACATAATTATGAACAAATGTGAAGCAATGGCAGAAATATGCAGTGATACAAACATTGTTCCTCATTGTTTACATCTGAATTAATGCATAGTCTGCAATGTGTCAATTATATTAATTTTACAATGCAAATTATAAAATGTATGTGCCTTTGTTCATTAGATATCGAACCAGAAGCCCAAGCAAGTACCAGTTATGCGTCAAGTCTGCCTAGAACAACAAACACTGTAGACCCCAGTCTTAAAGATGCCAACAAAAACAACTTGATTTCTAATGACTGGAGTCAGATCAGGTCTCGAGCAGAACATGCGTCAAAGATAGAAGTGAGTATTTTTCATTCCTCTGTGATCTGTTGACTAGTGACAAGGTATAAACCAAAGAAAGGCTTCTTTGCATTATAAATTAGTTAAGTGACCTTCATATAAAAGGCACTACCCACTGCATGGTCTATAAAGGCTGTGCTATGTTATGCAAGTCATTACAACTCCGCTATAAATATGAAAACAATATATGAATGCACATGCAGACCGCTTCTAATGGGATACAAGGCAGACCCAAGCTCTACAACTTGCCTTCAGAAGTTATATTCAGATCCCCAGTCTAAGGAAACTTCTCCCATGTATATACTTCAGAATATACTGTATTAATCAGGATAAATTTGACAGAAAGATCATTCCCAGTATCTCCTTTATGGTAGATGTCATATATTATATACAATTGTTGCACAATTGTGGTGTAGGCTGAATTGTTATCTAAAATTGTAGATTAGCCATGCACTGCCATGTGATGTTTCATGATTAAATAATTTTATCTGATGCTTTATCGGTAAGTTATGTCTTCTAATCTCAGCAGTACACTGCAGACAGATTATTATAACAGTTGTAGCTACACTGACTAAATGTACAATCTGTGTAGCTCTAAAATAATCTCTCTTATTGTTCTGTGCATCTTTTTGAAGATGTCTTGGTCAATCTAAAACCTGCTGAGGTGCTACAATCTTGTGTTCAACAGCAATTTAGTCTGTAAAACCTTTATGGTCACCATCTTATACAGAATGCATGTGACACTATTCATTTGTCACCACCCTCACACACATCCTCACTTTGACACCTGGAGTTGTTCTACACCATTCAATCAGACAAATGGTAGGTTATAGCTGTACCAGCACGGAACACTACATAACATTCTGTGGAATGACCCATTAATCTGGACCACACATCTCTTGCCTCCAGTTTTGGTTGAATAATACAACTGTTATCTCTGGATTAGTGGTGCTTAATATGTGTACATGTTGATTATTTCAGGGAAGAAAGAAGTTTTTAAGTCACAGCTGCCAATGGGAAGTTCCCTACATGGAAAAAAATATGAATGAGCAGCGCAAGTTCCAATGGGCCTCGTACCACCTCTTAATTATGCTTGAAATGTCATTTACTATGCATAATTGTAATGAGCAGTGCTGGTTCCAAATGGATGTGTCACAAACTCTTAATTATGCTTGAAATGTCAATAAACATGCATAATTGTCATACAAGTGACATTTTTAATCACTATATAGTTTATAGACAATATTACCCATGCCCAGTTTACTCAATAATATTTCATCATACAAGTGACATTTGTTTACCATACTATATATTTATAGACAATATTAAATCCAACCCCTTTATCCCAGTTATACCATATAATAGTTTACTAGGGTGTAATATATAACAGATGATATATGTATATATATGTATATATATATATATATATATATGTATGCATATATATATATATGTATACATAAATATATATATATATAAATGCATGCATATATATAAAAATATAAATTTATAATATATATACAATACATGCATATATATATATATTCATATATATATATATATATATATATATATGTATATATGTGTATATGTATATATATATGTATATGATATATATATATATATATATATAGATATATAAATATATATATATATATATATATATATATATATATATATATATATATATATATATATATATATATCTGATATATATATATAGGCTAATATATATATATCTATATATATATCTCTATATATATATATATATATATATATATATATATATATATATATATATATATATATATATATATATATATATATATATATATATAAATCTCTATATATCTAAATCTTCGTAAACCCAAGATACACGCCGTTTACTCTTCAGTGTATTGTTTTTTAGCGCTCATCTCGCCCAGAGGGTACCTAGCTATAAAACTCTGTTACAAATCGGGTGCTCATCTACAACCAATGGCGGCAGGTGGTGATACACATATATCTCAATCTAAATATGGGTAATAGTTAACTGTGATTAGCGGATCTGGATTTCACCTTACTTACTCCCCTAGTTGCGTTGGGGGTCACCTTGCCGACAAAAGACGAAATATGACCGCAATTAACATTTTGAGGGAGTGTTGAGCTACAATTCAACTAGCAATTGTTACCTACCAGTTGCAATATCGCATATAGTTTTCTCTGTAGACGGGTTGGCGAAAAAATAGTGCACCGTTTTATATTCTTTGTATAAATTGGACAAACAGGTACTGTGGGTAGGCCTAGGTGGTATATACGACAGGTAATCAATTAGTTACACAGTGTATAGACTTCGTGGAGTGGATGGTAGCATTGAGTAATAATTGCAATCATGTAACGTTAAGGTTTTAGTTCTATAATTCATATTTCATCGGAGACATTTATAAACGTCGGATCAACAGGAACCCTTACAAAAGTACACGTGGTGTTGAAGAATCTGAAATCAATTACGCACAGAGAATAACTAAAGGGCTTTACTTTTAGCAGTCTATACACTTCGTGACCTACAAGGTCTCTTCAGCGATGTTGTAGGTGGCTGGTCTGTCAGACAGCATAAGCAATGACTGTGAGAATATGTTAAATCGTTTTGCTACGCCTCTCCCCGACGAGATAATGCATCTTAACATTATCGCTATGAATGCGTATGCTTGAACGCATGGATTGAAAAACATCATATGGCAATTTTTGTCTTTCACTTTTTGTGAGAATTACGCCGCGAGAAGCTTAATGATATTGCCGCGCGTTGTGAATGTCTTATTCTGCTTTCGCAGTGAAATGTATGGTCAGAGCTCGCAGAATGTATGCAATCTCTCCGATCCGCATATAATTGATCTATCGGTGATTATACATCCACCATCGGCATATGGAAGAATTCTCTTTTTGACGGATTCGCTCTCTAACTGTCGTTTTGTTCGATGTTCTCAAATATGTATCAGTTACGAGACTAATTATTTTGCCTTTCGTCTAAATCAAAAGTTGCGGGCATGTAAGAATATGATATGGTCGATTCTTGAAACTGAAAAGCATGAATCCGATATTGTGATGTTCTAAGGTGTGCGTTGATGCCGGGAAAATGTTAATCAAGATGAAGGTCAGGCATATTACCTCGTGTCATATCATCATAGAATGCACAATGATATAGAATCCATTAAATATTCAATATACAGTCTACGTAAATATAAACCACAGAAAGAGAGTCAATTGTTGTACGGCGGCGTGGCAGCACCCATAAATCAACGCCATTTACGACGCCGTTCGAACTGAAGCTCAAGCCTTTTGTGAGGATAAGCAACATATTGACTAGCCTGACCTCCACAATCCTAAATGCGTAGTCAAATTCCATGCATGATAGCCCAATCCATTAACCGCTAGGTCAGGGTGCCTTATTGGTGGCGTCCAAGATATATATCGTAGAGATGCTTGTCCTAGCAGGTAATATTTGCACCAATAACAAATGAAGTACGCTTCAATTAGCATCATGACCTGCTGGGATAAGATCATGTATAATGGGGTTTTGACCGCGACATAACCTCAAACCGAGACGGATTAATTGTTGAGTGCCACATTACAATAAAGAGTTATCGAATTATCAAGAACGCAAAATGCGTCAATGATAAACACCAGATTTAACAACAAAAGTTGTCCTATTCCGCAATGCGTACGGTAACGAATTACCCCGTACACTGTATCAATAATGACAACATTACAAAAACACAAGATATAAAAATGCCCAAACAAGCTTGAAGAACAAAACCTCCATTGTCGATGCAACGTTAAACACAGCCAAGTTTACCAGTAGAAGGACGCTTGGAGTTCTCATGGTCAAAATTAGTCATCATGTAAAAGATTATCGAAGCACATTTTTCTTAATAAAAGCTTACAAAGTAATGGCCGTTAGTTTTATTGCTGATGTACTGAAATAAAATGCTTGCCTTCAATGCATTAGCCCTGTTATGATGTTGTATGCTTCATATCCGTGCAAAAAATTATGCTTCAATCAGAGCGTTGTTCCGAGGTTTTCAAAAACTACAAAAAGTGAATATATCATAAATGTGTGTGTGTGTGTGTGTGTGTGTGTGTGTGTGTGTGTGTGTGTGTGTGTGTGTGTGTGTGTGTGTGTGTGTGTGTGTGTGTGTGTGTGTGTGTGTGTGTGTGTGTGTGTGTGTGTGTGTGTGTGTGTGTGTCAGGTGGTTGCTGTGATGGGTAAGATAACGCCTCTACATCAACAAGGTCGATGGGGTCCTACTATTAGAGATGTGACATGTAGTCCCATGATTTGTGGTTCTAATGTGAGAGTTAAGTAAAGTATTCAGTAATGATCTCACACGACACATTGTTTATACTGCGAGTATCACATGGGCTGAGACCAGCAGATAATCACTCAACACCTAACGTCACCACTCTTGAGCTCATTTGTCTGTGTGGACAAGTTGCCTCGAGCCACGGGCAAGGAAGCAGCGCGGTGATCGGTAGCTTGGCACCGGCAACCTGGCGCCTGTGCCTTTCACAGTGACCCAGTTTATCATAGCTGCCCTTTGGACCACATCTGTAACCTGTTGCTTTAAGAAGGGTCGATGAGTTTTGAGAAACCCAATCTAATGTAAACATGTTATCTTGCACCAATGCACAATTCACGATTACTCCCATGCATGTGCATCAGTGGAGATGGACTGAGTGGTGACAGAGAAGGAGCGCTGGAAGAAAAGAACCAAATACCTCAATCCTATATATACAATATCTAATATGACATGATAGAATAGAGTATCATATGCTATGATAGGTTATATAACGGTCTGAAAGAGGCTATTAAAATATACAGGAATAGTGATTTAAAAACATAGATATATGTAGCAGTTACAGTTGGCCTATAATACCTCGAGTTCCGTTGTCGTTAATATAATCCGCCGTTAAGCCCTACGATACACCGGATCTATCCATTTACACCGGATCTATCCATTTACACCGGGTCTATCAATGAGCATAAGTCAAATTTGCACACGACATATGTTGGCAATATGTTGGCGCGCCATGAGCTTTGGTTGTGGAGGGACGGATATATGTATGAGTCAATGTATTTAGCAAGAACATTGACAGGCTCCTATAACCAAGTGTGATAACAATGGGAGCATAATATATTTTGCTGCCTTTTGCACAAAGAGTGCACCGTGGCGAAGCCAATAGGTCTAACAGAATTGATTACTCACCCATTATTCGGGAGAGTATATCTATAATTTAATAACGTGATATACCATGCGATTTGCGCTAATTAATAACTTGACACCAAGTACGCTTTGTATTCGATATGTCAAGTTGGCCGAAATTTTATTGTTATATCTGCAAGGGTCTTACAATTGAGCATATACACATCCCATTATATGATATGTTGTTTCATTTATTATCATGTGACAAAACATACCAATCACATTAATTTTAACGCTCACAGGAAAATAATTAATTTGTAAGGTTTTCATGGATACCTTCAATGCGCGGGTATTGGCGAATTCTATAATGAAGAATTCGGTAATTATTATTTATAGTTTGCCATGAACAGCCCTATGTATGCCCAAAGTAGAAGCAACTATATCGTCTGTATAGCGAAGCATTCGTTTATCAATCACTTTAGCAACCATTCCATCAATCCACAGCCGGTAATGATGCAACAGTGCTTCCTGTTCTGACACTTCACATTGCTGTTCAATACCGGTGTCAATGAAGTCCGTCACTGAATGGATTCCTATTTCCGCTATCATCCTGGGATTTACAATCACTTTAGACCTGGAATAATGTGGGTAGATAAGCTCTTCACGCTGGAGCTTTAGTAGTGTGTTAAGGCCCATATCTGTAATGACGTCATTACTGGCGTGCTCAGGGTCGTCCTCCCAATCCGTTCTGAAGAACGTACACCTGAACATAAAGGCACTTGACTCCGATGGACAATCTAATGACGGGATCATCTCATTCCACGTTCTCACTTTTCTAGGAACCACAAACTCATCTAAGTCTGTGAATACAATATAATGAGATACGTACATGTATCTATAAAGACAGTCTTGCAATGCCATAACTTGTCCAAAGTAGTGAATTTCTGGTACTATATCTGCCCGTGGTGGCCATGTATCCACAAGCAGGGGAATATCCCACGGTATGACATCGATTAAATTCAACTGCATGTAATATGCTAGGTACCTGGCGACGTTAGAACCGCTGGAGAAGTTGTAAAAGACAAAATGGTCCGCGCCTAAGATCCTGTTTACTTCAATCATTTCCACAAGCTGCTTTGTTTTATCGAAGTTGAAATTGAAGGGAGTGACGCAAACTGTGAAGTTGTACTTTGGTTTGATTGATGCGTTGGAGGAGATAACTTTCAGCACGTGATCCGGCTCATCACACTTATCATTGACTATAGATGCTGCATACGGCGCCTCGCTCTTCTCAAGCATACACACGTGTATTGAGGCACCATACCTGCATATAAAAAAGTGAATCAAAGTAGTCAGTCACATCCTCTCATGAATGATCATATCGAATGTATTATATGTTAAAAAATATTGACACCATTCCGCACAAATTGGTCTAGGGATATATTGTATTATCAACCAACCTCCGTTCATGTGTTTCGGAGTTTATCTTGTACCAGGCTCTGTACACGCGTACATGGCTCTCACCACGGTACCACACCTGGCAATATTTGACAGGTATCTCACCTGAGGACAAACCAAGTATGCGAATGCCCGGTGAGTCGTGAACTCGGCCGTCAAAATGGGCAGAATACACAAATGTTTCTCTGGAATCGTTCTTGACCCGGAGGAACTGCTTGTCACTGAGATGGCTGTCATCTGGTGGCGCCAATCTATTGCAGGGATCAGCGTCCGATGACGATTTTCCGCGAGGAATCTGTGCTGTGAGTTTAGCGTCCATTGGATGGAATATCCTTAATGAGTCGGAATACTCTACGGCTCGTCTGGTAGCTAAAATGTACGATGTATTTGTTCCCAAGACATCAGCTCTGGGTTTATTTGATCTGTTGATTAACGAGACATGGTCTGGGCCATGTGAGAGGCCACCAATGACTTGAGCGTGTGTCCTATCATGAGCACGCTCTCTATCGGAACCTGCATCAGGATGCACTATATCGCGTTTTACATCGAACAAAGACAGACCTCCGTAGCATGCGACCAGAAATATGGCGGTGCCTATTAGAATAGAGTTCCAATTGCGCCTCCGACCTCCTAGCCACCGACGCCAACCCATCATATTAGGTTCAATCCACCTGAAGAGCATTCAACTAACACCGGTCAGCTGCGGTGCAGCATGTGAACAAATCACATACACATCCACATCCGATAGCGGCTTTTATTTACCACGAAGCAATCAACAGGATCAAAGGCAGGTAACACGAGGTGTTAAATATGATGAAAGTGATTATGTTACCCATATTAAACTACATACCGACAGCGCACAGCAGAGGCACAGAAGATAATTGCCTATTCCATACAGCGCTAAATTGCCTTTCAGCTGGTGCCTAGTAATGATGAGTTCTCTTTTCAACAGCGCCAAGTACCGGCAGTGGAAGCACGTCTGGCGAAGGAGGCAATAGAAAACAAATTACTGCACAAAGCGCAATCTGTGACACAAACGGAGAGGAACTTTGCACTGTAGTCATTGAATCATGCAACGAATGCATTAACAGCCATATCTTCCCTAGACACAGTCTACACGCTATCCTATCCAGATAAAACGTGTAATGCCAATAAACGTACATGTATAGTAGATATGCGCTAACGGTGTCTTCATGCAATGTGTAATGACATAACGTGGTAATATTTAACTGTATCCAGAGGGGCTATCTTAGAGGGCTAAACGAGCAGGTGCGCATCCTAGTCAATACAAAAACCCTTCGCAGGGCGAGTTTGTATTTGACAATGATATCTCGTCATTTTCCACCAACCGAAGCATCCCTTGGCTGCATCCCCATGTGTCTTTGGTCTAATTATGAAATGGTGACCGTCAGCGAATGCTGGCAATGCGCTGAAAGGTACCGCACAACCTTCTTACGGAACCCTATCACTGATGATAACTAACGAAGGTGAAGCAAGGTACCCCACACCAGGTGGAGTTCTGTGCCATCTCCCATCGATCTCTCCGCGTCTTCACACAGGCATTACGGTCGAAGGTCGTATATACCCACCACATGTGGATCTTCAAAGTGATTGTGAAACACGATCATTCGCTTAATGGCGATTATAACCACACCGTGATGTCTCTGGTGAGATCATGTTATCACCAAACATTATGATTGGAACAAACCAAGTGCTGCCGTGCTTTACCTGATAAAATTGATCAATTTCTAGAACAGGGAGTAGGGGTAGTTTGAGGATGGTACGCTAACGCCGCGTTCATATATTACATAAATAGACCCATGGGACATAGGGAAGTTTTAACAATTTCAAAATCGGCCCATAATTGACCGTGTTATTATGGATTTTAAATTTTTGGCAACCACAATTCAACAAATTTTCATGACCATCGCATGTATATTAAGCAATTAAATTTATTAAAGAAATCATGCTGTCTGGGACTATGATATATTGACAATGATTTGGCTGACTCAAAGAAAATCTTAGTTTATTAAATAGTACCGGCGTGCCATACTTGCCGGCACGCCATCAGGCAAGCAGAGATAGATATATGGGCTACTAGATTTTTGGATTATGGTTTTGCTCTGTTTCATTTTATGACGTTTACATATCACGCTGATACGACGCCATGACTTTAGCACATCACGCTGATACGACGCCATGACTTTAACGCATCACGCTGATACGACGCTAATACTTTAATACATCACGCTGATACAACGCTATGACTTTAACACAGTCACAAGTTGGAAACATGTTCATTTACTTGCCAAATGAAGGCAGTATTTATCTTCAGATTTCGAGTATGTATAGTTCTGAATTGAAGTTTACTTGGTTATTCATTCATGTATAGACTAAACACCCAGTAATGGTTGAAAATGTACCGGTGTTGCTGTCAAGCAGGTGTCCGCATTTTATCCCAATCAACCTCTCACTTCTATAATTCAATTACCTTAATCAGCCTCTTACCTTATCCAGGTAACGCTCGTTGATAATTTGGTTGTTGTGTTAGTTGTTAGCGAACATCATTAACTAATCAACATTGATGATAGCGACTGAAAGTGAGAGGACAGTACACGCAGCATTCAACAGGGTAGGCCGAGGACTACGCATATAAAATGGGCGGCAGAGGACTGCGAATGCTGCCGATAAAATAGTCGTCCTCTGACCCATCTCATGTGTGACGTCACCAGATCACCGCGGTCGATTTAGGTCAGTGTAGGGTCCAATCCAAACGCTTGGCTGCCATCATTTCAATCTAACGGTTCTGTCGTAAATCTAAATGATGTGTGTATGTGTGTGTGTGTGTGTGTGTGTGTGTGTATGTGTGTATATATGCGCGTGAGTGTGTATGTGTATGTGTGTATTTGTGTGTGTGTGCGTGTGTGTGTGTAGTGTATGATATTAAACTAATCCCCTCCTGCCTTATGACATTCACTAATCCCCCGCCTTGTTACATTCACTAATCCCCCAGCCTAATGACATTCACTAATCCCCATGCCTTAAGGCATTCACTAATCCCCCTGCCTTACGATATTCACCAATCCCCCCTGTCTTATGACATTCACTAATCCCCCCCCCCCCCCCCCGCTTTATGACATACACCAATCCCTCCTACCTTATAATATTCACTAATCCCTACGGCCAATGACATTCACTAATCCCCCCCCCCCCCCCATCTTATGACATTCACTGATCCCCTCCCACTTTATGATATACACAGATCCCCTCCCGTCTAACGACATTCACTAACCCACTACCGCCTAAATCCACAAACCAACTTACTAGCCAATCAACCTATGGTGTATTACCTCATTCACTCACACTTTTGATCAAATTCTTAACACGCACAAATTCTTTCACTCACTCACTCACTCACTCACTCAATTACTCACTCACTCACTCCCCCACTAACACTCACTCACTTATACGCACAAACTCACTCAATCACTAAAACGCACACACCTACAGACTCACTCAATAACACGCACACACCCACTTACTATCACAAGCTTACTCACTCACTCCATCACTCACTAACACGCACACACCAACTCACTCATTCACTCTCTCATTCACTAACACACACACACAAACTCACTTACTCACTCACTAACACGCACACAATCACTGACTCACTCATTCACTCACTACCACGCATTACTCACTCACTCACTCACTACCCACACTAACACTCACTCACTTACACGCACAAACTCGCTCATTCACTCACTACCACGCACACACCAACACTCACTCACAAACACGCACACACTCACACTACACGCACACCCTCACCAGTTCACTCATTCACTCACTACCACGCACAAACCCACTCACTAACACACACACACACACTCTCTCACTCACTAACACACACAAACTCACAAACTCACTCACTCGCTCACTCCCTAACACGCACACACTCACTAACTCACTCATTCACTCACTACCACACACAATCTCACTTAGTTACTCACTCTTTCACTAATACGCACAAAATCACTCATTCACTAACAGGCAAAAAGTCACTCACTCGCTTACTATACGCACAAAAAATGCTCTTTGATTCATCAAAATTGGCAACCACAATTCAACCAATTTTATTGATGATTTTATAAGCGATCAAATTTATGAAAGAAATCCTGCTGTCCGGGCCATGACTGATTCACACCGATTTGGCCGACTCAAGGAACAGCTTCTTTTTAAATATAACCGCGGCGTGCCATACTTGACAGCATGCCCATGATACGAGCAGAGAGCAGAGATGACCTTTGTACTCCCCGATTGTTTTTACGATACGACAATTAATAACGGAGAAACGACGTGTTAACTTCCGATTGCACTACTGAATTAGTTTTTATTGCTTGTTACCAGAAATTACGTCATCGTATCAATAAAAATCCTACCATTCGCTAGACGCTGCCCTGTACAACATTTGACAAAATGTTTATGACCATCGATCACATATTGTTCGATTTTTCAGCGATTGAAAAATGTGGTAAAACAATACTATTAATCGACCTGGGGCGCTTGGGAAAACTATTGGTTTGAGGCACTGACATATATTAAAAAAAGTTTACAATTGAAATGAGTCACAAATTGATGCAAATTTTATAACTATCCGACCATTATTAGATATAATTTTTCACCTTTTCGACCACCTTGACCTTAGTTTCCGGTCAAGGTTGTAACAAAACATTTGAGTTCTTCGCATTATCGAAACCTTCAAATTAAAAAAAAATCGAAGAAATTTAAAAAATTTGCGATCTGTATCGGGTGTCTTAAAAATGCTTACAAACCAACATACAAACCCACAAACTTTTACCTTAGTTTGAGGTCAAGGTAAAAAAGAACTGGGTTTTGCGCATCAATTACACTTTCAATTGAAAATAAATCTCCCTGTATCACGAGACAACCAAACTTAGACATTTATTTAGAAGCTAACTAACGTTAAACGAAATAGGCCCATGGGTACATGGGGGAACTTGGCGAAAAGCCATGATAGAATGACAATGGTTTGGCCAATTTTACCGCGGCATGCCATACTTGATAGCATGCTGATGAGGTGAGCAAAGCTCCTCGATATGAAGGCGGCTGTTAACAAACCAGTGAAAACCGAGCAGAAGTGACATCCGTTGTACTTCAAGCTTACTTTGTGAGAAAACTGTCGGTTATTTCCAACGCAAAGGGCTTAGTTAAATATTCCGAATTGACCGGGCTTCTTTCGAGTGTTAACCAATTCACAATACGACTATTCACGACGGACAAAAGACGCGATAACATCAGATTTTAGTCCCATTTTAACTTTGATTCGTTAGTGACCGGAAATGACGTCAACGACTTCCCAAAAAAGAATTATAATTCGATTGACGCTCTCCATGATTACATTTGACCCATGTTTTATGACCGTCGAAAGCATATTGTCGATATGATAAGCGATCGAAAATTTCGTGCGATTCGTGAGAAAACTACGCATAATTCGTGCTGATATGCTGAAAACGAAATGTTACTAGAAGAGTTATTTACAAATTCCTTGAAAAAATTTCAAAATCGACCAAGTATTACAAAACATATCGGGGTGTTAATGCATTTTTGGGGGGCGTTTTTGTGAGAAAATTATTGGGAATATACAATTAGATGTATAAGTCACAAATTTGGAAGTGCATGGGCTATCTTCAAGTGCAAATATTTTTACAATACGACCATTAACGACGAAGAAACGACATGTTAACTTCTTATTGAAAAGCTGAATGAAGTTGTTTTTCTCGTAACCGGAACTGACGTCATTGACATCCATAAAAAACTTAACATTCGAAAGCCACTGGCCCTTTCAATATTCGACACAATTTTTATGACCATCCATCGTATATTGTCGATGTTATAAACGATTGACAAATGTGGTAAAATAATACCACAAATGTTCGAGTGGTGGCTACGGGAAAAATTTGCATATTTATTGATGACATTTGATATGAAAAGTTGGCCAATAAACCAGGCTACAAGGAACTATAAACTTTATCAAAATCGCACCATAAGTTAGGATGATATCAAGGATTGAAAAAATCACAAACGTGGAATAAAACATCTCGGTTCTGTGCATCATTGCTCCCGACCATTTAAAAAAAACCAATTCTGATTAATTTCGAAAATTGCGACCTGTATTGCGTGACAACAAAATGTTAACAAACATTCATAGCCACGAAAGTGACTAACCAAGTTAACAAACAGGACTGATCGCCATAACTTGGCCAATTGTCACGACCATCGCATGTATATTGATGATTTAAAAAGCAATCAAATTTGTAAAAGAAATCATGCTGTCCGGGGCCATGATATATTGACAATGATTTGGCTGACTCAAGGAAAAGCTTAGTGTATTAAATAGTGCCGCAGCGTACCAAACTTGACCGCCTGCCTCGAGGAGAGCACAGAGCAGTGGCGATCTTTGTTTAGCGCGAGACGTCGGCTGCTGTCAACAAACCAAAACAGAGCCAGCAGAAGCGATGCCCGATGTACTAGTTTACTTTGTGAGAAAACTGCTGGGTATTTAGAGTAGAAAATGTTAGTCCTATGTTCAGAATTGAATGGGCTTCCTTCGAGTGTTAACCAATTTACGATACGACCATTCACGACAGACAAAGGACGCGATAACTTCAGACTTCAGCCCCGTTTTAACTTTGATTCGTTCGAAACTGGAAGTGAGGCAACTGATATCCAAAAAGTTTGCGGATTAGATTTGCGCTGCTTATGTCAACATTTGAGCTTACTTTTATGATTATTGAAATGATATTTATGATTTTATTAGCAATCGAAAATTTGATGAAAATTGACCAAGCGAAATTAATTTTTTCAACTCAACGAACTTTGAAAACGACGAATATCTTGATAGCATATGTCAATTATGAAAGTTTGGTAATTGTGTAAGCTTTTAAATAATGTTAATTTGTTTATGATCGGACGATAATTAGTGAATTAATTGCAAAATTAAAAAGTTTAGAGATTTTGGCAACCAGAAATTTTAAGACCTCCTACAATTGTTTTAGCGATGCATTATTTACAATTAAGTATATCTAGAAAAAGTTTACAATTACATAACACTTTCAGAATATGAGAACTATTTCAAAATGGAATTCTAAGGCATGGACATATTGTGCATTGAACTTATGTCATTTTTTGAAAACTTTGATGCTTTCGTGACCGGAAATGAAGTCATCGACATTCATGAAATCTAAAGATGCGACTAAAGCTGTCATAATCCGACCATTATAAACGGAGTTATTCGAGATACCAGTATTTCACTTATTCGATGACCTTGACCTTAGTGTCAGGTCAAGGTCGAAATCCTTCGGTAGGTCTGATGCAGGCGGTGCGGCTGTTCCGGTTGTTGGGGGAGATGAACAATCTATGAATTGGTACGCAAATGTTCATGTTTGCAATCAGTGTATATCATCCCAACCCCCCCCCCCCCCCATCCTCCCTATCCGCTCAACCTACACCACACATCCGTGCTCCGTTTTCCGCTGGAGCAGGGGATACAGTATCTCTGCCTCGATGCGATGGGATATTTTTTGCCCCAAGAAATCAATACACTTTTTGCCGTTTAATTAACGGCAGAATAATATAACTGTTATGAGTTTCTCATGTAATGGTGGTTCTGCAGGCATCAACGTCACAATTGGATAATGGGGAGCTTAAAAAGCAGTACGTATGAGCACGTCAGCATCGGCATAACAATTGGATAAATGGTAACACAAAGAGCAGTATGTATGTACACGTCAACATCGACGTCACATTTGGACAATAGGTAGCTATAAGAGCAGTATGTATGAACACGTCAGCATCGACGTCACATTTGGACACTAGGTAGCTTTAAGAGCAGTATGTATGAGCGACGTCACAATTGGATTATGGGTAGCCCAAAGAGCAGTATGTATGATCACATCAACATCCAGCATATACCAAAATTGCTAAATCGTAACGAGCTTTTGACTTACCTGAGCTAAACTTGATATCATATCCTAGTGAGTCAAGTTTTTGTTTGAACCACCTGATTTGTAAAGCAACTGGGTACGCAGCACTAAATTAGCCGCGGTGAACAGAAAGCAACACAAGATTATGAAGGGCGACCTCCAAATCATAATTGTAAACCACAGCTTCTATCGCTTTCGCATCCAAAGCAAATGGCGAACTTGACCCGCAAATCCGGATTTCCAACACCATAGCATATTGCAAGCAAACTTGGTACATGACAAGAGCCCCAAGCTTCTAAAGCTGGTTATTTGAGCCATGTCATTTACACCATCGCATAAACATTTGCGGCAGCAAGCGGGAATTTGGCCGTGACAAGGAATAGTCAGGGTGAAGTGATATATCTTGTTTCGATAGTTTAAGGCAGCACACCCACACCCCCCCCCCCCCCCACACACACACACTCGCGGATATAGCATTTAACTCATGTGGATTCTTACCATGCGTCGCGCTGTACTTCCTTGTACTGCCTTGACCTTTGCCCTTAGGCAATAATGTTGTCGTGAGTGGTCCTCCACATTATCCACACGTGTATACGGTGTCATGGTTTACGTTATTATGTTGTGCATTACTATGGAAAACTAGGTAGTATTCAAATAAATATGTGGCCAAGCTAACGAGCCTCCTTCACTCATGATATCCGGGATCGATATGTTTGGCTTTACTAGGCACTTATACATGCATGTATATATAGATATATATATATATATATATATATATATATATATATATAGAGATATAGAGAGATATAGATATAGAGATATAGAGAGAGAGATAGATATATAGATATAGATATATATATATAGAGAGATATAGATATATATATATAGAGATCTCTATATATATATATATATATATATATATATATATATATATATATATATATATATATATATCTATATATATATATATATATATATATATATTATATATATATATAAAATTATACATGTATATTTATATTTATATTTATATATATATGTATATATATGTTTATATATTTATCTATATGTATATGTATATGTATACGTGTATATGTATATACATATATATGTATATACATATGCACGTATATAATGTTTTATATATACTCATATATATATATATATATATATATATGTATACATATATATATATGTATTTATATATATATATATAAAAGCATATGTATATATATATATATGTATATATATGTATATATATTTATCTATATGTATATGGATATACATATATATGTATATACATATGCACGTATATAATGTTTATATATATATATTGCATGTTTATATATATATATATATGCAAACATATAGATATGTACAGATATATAGAGAGGATAGATATATATATATTTATAGATATATATATAGAGAGAGATATAGAGAGAGAGAAGGAGATATAGATATATAGAGAGATATATATAGATAGAGATATATAGAGAGATAGAGATAGATATATATATATATATAGATATCTCTCTCTCTAGATATCTCTCATTAGATCTCTTTCTCTCTCTAGATAGGAGGAGATATATAGAGAGTATATATATATCTCTCTCTATATATCTCTCTATATATATATATATATATATATATATATATATATATATATATATATATATATATATATATATATATATATATATAGTTATATTTTTACTCGAAATATTTGGTCAAGACCCAATAATTCTAAATATAGGGTCTTGGACCCACTGATCTCCTGACCCGATAGTCATTATAATCTCGTTCGTTCGTTCAGCAACGCTTATGACGAAATATGGCTGCGCATTAAACCTGAAATCTAGCCAACCTGTTCTCACCATGTGGAGGTTAGTGGGGATGTGCCGCCAATTTGGGTCGTTCTTTTGGCATTTTGATATACAAATGGGTCGTTATTTCTTGAAGGTCCGTATTTTTGACAACGAGTATAGCAATGGATATGTGTTTTGTGATGGGTATCCAATTTGATGCTCAATATTGGGTGTTTGCTCAAGTCCCCTGGGTCAGTTGTGGCCAGCCCCCTATCAGTCAGCATTTATAGCATGATAAGCAAAGAGAAAGGTCAGGCCCGAACATTCTCCTTCCACTGTTTCCTGCAATATCGTGTACCTCATGGGCCGGACGTCCTGGGGTGCTCGTTGATAGCCGGCGGGCCCGAGTCACACATCTGTTTATTTAGTGGACGCTATTTAATTTACATGCCTTGCCGTTACTAACCAGAGTATCGCTGGGAGAGACCACGGTATCAGCCAGCTCCTCGAGGTGGTCTAGATATGATTTGTGATCGACATACAATGTTAATCTACCTCTTTTATCCGGCCGTTGTTGACAGGCCTGTAAACATGCTTTATGATTGCACATAAGCGAAAAGACGACGCGCCGTCTGAAAACTGGTTCTTGCTCACCTTTCTTGTTTTGCACATTGGAGTCATTTCAATAAAAACTACGGTCCACTAAACACTCCCCGTTCCCGAGTTACTCACTCAATATTAAAATCCGGCTGTACTTCAGTGACCCAACGTTACTGCAGCGACTCGACAGACAACCGTCTGCTGATTTGGCTGAAGGTCAGGGTGCAAGCTGAAAAAGTGATCGCTTGTATGTCCGCGTACTCGGACTGTGCCCCAGCGTACTTCTTATCGACAGATCGGTTGCGCAATGACAGAGTAAGCACACCAACGTCGTTGTACTTGGACCCCCCTCCTATACAGATATACGGCCAACCCCGCGTATCCGTCCCCTTTCGACTGGCAGAAAGGGTGACCGGATTCGAGGGGGGCCGCTGTACTGAAAACGATCAAGTCAGTTGATGATAATTTCTCACATAGGCATCAGGAGATAGATTCAGTGAAGTGTAGTGCCATATTTTAGAAAGGCTCTCTCCTCATTTCCTCTTTAAATGCATGGCTCTCTCCTCATTTCCTCTTTCAATGCATGTCGGTTCCGTACCGAACCTCTCCCTACTATGACGGGTCTGACACAAAGATCCATTGCTAACATGCAGCTACATCATTCGGCTCCCAAATTCGGTTCCCAAATAAGGGTAACAGTGTACAAGAAGTGCACGCAGGAACACGTGGTCACAGTGGGTGGAGTTACGCGCCGCAAGTGCAGTGTATCTTTTTTATTGTTTACAAGCTTCCTGTGACAAAGTACACGCTCATACAGAATCGAGATCCGACCCGTGTACTGGGTGCGTATCATACCGGCCAACTCTGGTTGGGTAACCATGTCATACTCTAAGGAGATGCCATCAATTTTGGGGCTGGCGTTGGTAATTACACGGTTGTAGTAGTTGAATGTGAGCTCGTAATCCAGTCTGTCGCTAAGTGCACTCTTGTAGACTGGCATGTAGCGCTCAAGGAGTTGAATATCAAGCGGAACGTAGAACCTGTTACCATAGACATCGGCTACGCCTTGTCCTCTTCCTGAGTCTCAACCTTGTCTCCTGTCCCCATTCGTATCTTAGTTGCGTTTCTGTCATCTGATGTGTCAATGCCTTTATACAGGAGGCCCTGTCTCTCCAGTGCAGTTCACGACATTTCGTGGTTACAGTGGTACACATCACTGTCATCAACGGATACACCTCAGTATCAGAAATCTTGACCACGGCGCGACCCAGGTTTGGCACAACGATGCGGTTAGCATCGGTCAAGGTCAGCGTAATTGTAAATGCCAGCCGTGCTGTCCCTGAGACAATGGCGTCGTCTGCAACTAGATTGGGGAAGCGGACCAGCAGTTGTTGGTTCTGGTCGATAGTGCTTGGATTGTTTGTAATAACTACAGACTGTCACACGCCCTGTACTCAGAAGGGCTCGCGTACCCGGTGGTACTGATTTGGTTTGCTTCCGTAAGTACTAGTCATGTTAAATAATAGCGAGTATATCTTTAAAATAGAAATATAGAAGACTTTCATAACCCAAAGGATGTGCCTGTACCTAGACTCCCTGAGCGGGTCTGCGCCTAAGCACCCAGAATAGCCTAAACATATGTCTGAATACTGTCGTTAATCCATGGGATACTTGGGGCTGTGATTCCCTTAGATTTTTCGAGCATGTAAGTTCTCCAGGCGGTGCTTGCACCCGCTTGGTCTAGCTTTATATAATCAATATGTAGCTTGCCACCCTGGAAAACAAAGCCGTCTGTTGATTTGTCAAAAGTTTGCCTGATGCATTCGTACAAGTGGGTGTTTCCATAATGAGTGATTGACCGTACTACGTATGTCTCGGGGTCGGTAAACTAGACCCGCCTGAGGCCCTGTTTTCCACTTTTTATCCTCCAATCGGTATTTTCGGCAACACCAAACTCACGACAGAGTTCATGGTAGATTCTCTTGTCAAAGGTATTATCGGTGGCTGACCATGTAGCGTCATACGGTAGTGCTACCCGCATTTTGTTCAGAAGTCTCCGAATGGTGTAGTACAGTAAGATCCCTTATTGGGGGTGGGGGACTCCAGAGTTAAGGTGGTCCAACGCAGATACACCACAGCCGGTGGTTGCGCACCATACATCAAAATTTACCTGGTTCTGCCAGTATTGCATGTGGTTGGTTCTCCAGCCAACTACAAGTTTATCGTCGCTTATGTTTGGCATCAAGTAATGCTCAAACAGGTTTGAGAACTCCACCTTGAACGTCTCTGTGCTGTCGTCCGCTTGCACCTTGGTGAAGAGATGTGTCACCTGCTCACCTGCTATATGGGGTGGGTACAGCGAGCCCGGTTTGTATGTTCCATTTCTATTAAATCTAAAGGCTTATTTATCCATAGTGCTATGTATCAAACTCTGACAAACGTTCAAAGCGACGAGGCTGTGTCCCTGCAGAATGCTATTGACAACAGTGCATGTGATCTATGTGTTGGCCTAAGATCATTCATGTTTACTGTAGGCTGGTACAATCTTGAATCGGCACGTGTGGGCGCAATATGGCATTCTGTGCCATTTTAAACCTGGCCTCTGGAACTTCAAACTTATGCAGGAGGCATTTGAATTCATAGACCTAATTTTGGAGATTGAAGATAAAGATGGAAGGATTACCCTCAAAATTCCCAATGAGACTTTAGATTGTAGCGTCAGTTTGTTAAAAATGTTGGGAATTGATGACGGTCTGGGTGGAAAAGGGCTTACTTCAGGTATTTACAAAGGTGACCGGCCCATAAACTTTAGCGTCTTTAACCAACTTTATGTCCACCTCGATCAAGTCAGTACCACATACGACATGCTTGATGGTGCGCCCACTACGTTTTTTG
>CM067342.1:52516911-52531911 GCA_034190875.2 Urechis unicinctus
GAAAAGGTGTCACGCTGCGGAATGCTGTCGTCCTTCGGAATGTTTGCCAGCGAGCCTTGCCTATGCTCGCAATTAGTATAGACGTTGGGGGTACCGGCACATCAAGCGCATGAACATTTTATAGCCCTATTACCCCTTACACAACATAATTCCACAAGCTCGTAGCCTGTAACCCACACCCACTGACAAGCTCCTCTAGCTCCACTCGCCGCTCCATTAGGTCATCATTCTTCGACTCCAGATCTCTCATAATGTCGTTCAGTTCCACAAGGTCATTGTCATTCAACCGAAAGGAGTGTCTTGCATTTTAGTCGGTGGGGGGAGGGGGGTGTGCAGCTATTGGTTCGATTAAAAGTGCAACTACTGACTTACACGATTTAAAAGAGTTTCCACGTGTTCTTAAACTGATTTCGTCTCTTATAGCCAACTATTCTGGCGGGTCAATTATTCGGATGCCAACATGATCGTTCCTTGGCTTGGTTGCTAGATAACTTTTGGACACGATTAACAACAATAGTTACACATAGTGGGGCAGGCCATCCATTCAGACTATTTGATAGCCCAATACGCAAAACTCGGCCCGGCGCTGGCATAGGATATCCATCGTCAACACCATTGGCACTATCACCAAAGTACAACTCGTGCATTCCATTAACTAATGTTCCTCTATCATCTGCCTAAATATTAATAAGGGGCTTCAGTGAGGGCTGTTGTTTTTTAACAT
This sequence comes from Urechis unicinctus, assembly GCA_034190875.2. NCBI lineage: Eukaryota > Metazoa > Annelida > Polychaeta > Xenopneusta > Urechidae > Urechis > Urechis unicinctus. The sequence continues at coordinate 52,517,636 of CM067342.1, forward strand.
ATTCAGAGAGGTCCAGTGAGTGCATCGAAATAGGCACAAAGATCTGGATCCATCTTGTACTGTTGAGATACATAGATACTCGTTTTTATTGACATTTTGTAAATTCAAGAACAACGCTAACAGAAAGGTCGTGAATGTCCAAGAACCGTTCCTTATTATCCCGTAACTGAACTTTCAACTAGTCCACCGTTCCGATAGTTACATCATACATCAAGATTAGCTATGGTCGCGGTCATTGTATCACTGAAGAGCCATCCTCGAAGCCCACAACTTCAAGAAGCGTAGTGGAGTCCTCATCAATCATGTTTTGCGTGGTACTGACTTGATGTACATAGACATTAAGTGGGTTTAAGATGGGCAAGTCACATTTGTAAGCACCTAAAGGAATCCATTCTCCACCCAGACCGTTATCAAGACCGCATATTTTTAACAAACCATCGTCACATCGTAAAGTCCCATTAGGAATTGGGAGGGTAATAATCCCATCTAATGCATCAACCTCCAAACCAAGACCTGTAGCTGCAAACACCTCCTGTATAAGTTTGATGTTCCAGAGGCAAGGTTTTAAATCGGCACCTCCTCCTTTTCTTTCAGTCCTTGACCGCCATGTAATGGTCATATTTGATTCAATGTTGTGCCAGCCACTATTGTCAAAGGCATTTAGCAGGGCCACAGCCGCACCGCTTTGAACATTAGTAAGGTATAGGATATGCATAGTACTATGGATACACAAGCCTACATACAGCTGACACAACTCCTCATCCAGATACAACGGAGGGCAGTACAGGGGCGTTCAAGGTTGGGTTCTCCAACCTTTGTGAACACTAAGTGGTGTCAAACATAAGCGACAATAAACTGATAGCTGGCTGTGGAACCAACCATATGCAATATTGGCAGAACTAAGCAAATATTGTGGTATGGCGCGCTACCTCCGGCTGTGGTGCTTCCGCATTGGATCTTCTTAACTCTGGAGTGCAACCAATAAGGGATATATACAGGGTTCACATGTACTACACCATTCGTAGACTTCTGAACGAAATGAGGGCAGCGCTAACAGCGCACGCTACATGGTCAGCCACTGATTGTACTTTTGACAGGAAAATGTACCGTAAATTCAGCCACCGAGTTCGCTCGGCGAGCGTTGTGCCTTCATTAAGAAGTCTGTTGACTGTTTTCCTGATGCGGTTGATTTGAGTCCGCAGCCGTTCCCGGTTTTAAAGGCAGCTTCTAGACGTAGTTGTCTTTCGCCTTGCAGGCTTTCAATCGTACGCTCTCTGGTTACTCCCCAAGCGTATACTCTCGACTGGCTATATGCTTGTCTATTTCGGTAAGCCGGGCTAGGTTGTTTACTCTCGACCTCTGGGTCTGCATAGCCTTGTCAAGCCATATAAAATTTCGCAGTGGCAGACCATCTGTCTGTGTACCCATGACTTCAATAGATTCATGTACGCCTTCTATGAAGCTTGTTTCTTCCGTGTCACCTTGCTGTGTTGCGACTTTGGTTGACCTTTACAGTCACGCCGACCTCAACCGACGCCAACCATAGCGGTGTATATTACTTGGATCGCGCCCTGGTTTAGAAAACGACATTCAAGAGTTCTGGCAACGAGGTCATGTCCTTAGATGTCAACAATGTGTACCATTGTAACGGCGACTAATGGAAAACTACACAGGAGCGTGGAGAATGCATCTAAGGGTGTCGCCATCCAGATACCAAAACAAGCAATGGCGGCTGGTGATTCAGATGTGTTTGTGGTTGATCCGGGGGAGCGACCCTAAGACTACTTGAGGGATCTCTACCATTTGCTTAAGGACCATCCTGTGCATTATTGATGATTGATCGACAACAAAGGCCCTACCAAAGAAGAGAGGCACGTTATCCGAACTCGTTTTTTAGTGACGGCATGCGAAGCAAAGACTCTGGGTCCTCCCTCAAAAGTCCAACTCTGCGCTGAAGGACCGCCGGGTGCAGTCTCGCTGGGTGGTGCTTTTTCGTTCTCATTTCGGTTGTGAAGGTATTTATTTCACTTTCCCAATCCTTTTTATTCTCTTTATTTTCTTGTATATATCAAACATCAGGGCTTTAGCATCTTTCATCGTACATGGGCAACCACTGCCTCATATAAGGGTGCACTATTTGTAGCCATGTCTCTCTTAAAGTTTTGGCAACGTTTGTAAGCCCAGAAACACAAATTATTCTTGCATAATACTTGTATACTTCGGTAAATCATGCCCACAATAAAGGTGGGGGAAACATCACAAATGGGATTGTTTGGTGTATTTATGATCACTTTTTAACTCTCATTGTATTATATAAATAAACATATTGCATTCCCAATGTCTTGATGTTTGCTACACAAACATATTGGAGCTTTTGATTTGCGATACTTTCGCTCACTTAGCGACAAAATAAAGATGGGCCCAATTATAATGCCTATTTCCATGGTTTCAACGGCTGGCTTTTCGCAAAATGTACCTTTTTTCGGGATCCACAAAGCACAAAAATGCCATCTTCCCAGAAACATCCTCTTAAATGAATAAATAATAATATTGTTCATGGAATATAATGCGATCGCTTCATTTAGTGAAATAGTGACTCAGAATCATTTATCGTATCTGTTGGCCATACTAACATCCACACCACTTTTTACAATGTTATTTTTGTGACGATATCCCGTCAGTTGGTGTGACGACTTTCAGGTGGAGATTCCTCGTATGATCTGACTTCTATGGTGCGATCTACATCTACCAGATTGGGAACAAGCAGCAGCCTTGTAGTAATATTGCTGGATCTATCCAATGTCCAACGTATAAGCTGTTAATAACACTCTACTGATACTTGAAAATGTACCATTTTTTGGTGCTTGTATGGCAAACCCAATCATTCCATGGGTGCATATAATCTCTAAAAACGGCCTGTTTGAATATGGTTTTTGCTAAATTGCTGATGACAACATTGATTTTTTGTCAATTACAATGATTACCTCAGGCAGAGGATACCTAAAGTTTCTCTATCATTGTTACCTGCTAAAATGGGCGATATCGCAACTGTTTTGATGAACAACTCTAACAAGACAATGAGCTTGGGCTATTACTTTAATTTGGTGAGAATAATAAATTGATCTTCTATAGACTTTCCTAACAGGTTTGTTTTTCAGACAGTTTATTTTTGGTAACCATAAGTGAGAGCCACTATCATTAAGGGACCATAACTTTAAATACAGTGAGCAACGATGGTAAACGATGTATTGGCTTGTGTATACGACGTTTCATGTAATTTTTCAGTTAATCTTTCACAGACCCCAGTTAAAGTTACCCATCGTACGGGCGAACATTTTCTCTCACATTCATTTCGCCCTTTTTCTTTGACCGTTGGTCCGTACTATCATAGAGTGAATGAGAATTACATATCTAATAAATTCGTCCAAAAAATGTTTTATTCTTATACAACGAAGGTCAACTCAGCCCCGTACTGATGGGTACTAATAGTGCAGGTCATCAGACCGAATAACAGTTATTAATCATTTATGGCGCTCGATTTATGTGACATCTTCAGGAAAGTACCGCTCATCAGTTAATGTATAGGGAATATGAATATGTTAATTGCGTATTCCGCTGAACGTTATTGAACCAAGGAAAATGCCTCAGATGTCAACAACAAGCAGGTGTTTGATTCAGACCTGCCTGGTATCTAATCCATTTACAGTGATTAGATCCAATTCTTCGGTCCGCCTAATGCAGCGTAGAGGTAAAATACAACGCAGGTCCCAACAGAACGGGAAATAAGCTTAAGATTACTCGGGCGAAGACGCACATAAATGGGAACATTATGTCAATTATGATGTCATCTCAGCCCACGTTCCTTGCATTACTGTGTATCCTAGCACCAATGTACTTGGTCTACTTGATGAAACCGTCAACGAGGGTAATGTTCGTAATCTTAACGATTTGTATGCATCGTTCGTACGTCTACATCTGATCACATTCAGACAAGAAATTCACGCGACTTTTATGAATTTGGCTTTGGCTGCAAACCAACGCTAAACTCGTTTCTTTTGTGAGTATAAGCACTTTGGATAAGCTCTATGATAACGATCTACTCACATAAATGGCACCACGAGTGTTTAATCAATTCTAATTATTATTTACTTTAGCGACCATGTTCCTAGCCAAATATCAGCTCTACTGAAAACATAAACTATATATCTTTGCTATGGTGCAGTGTTTGCTGATACTCGACTTGAATAACTACCCAGTCCTTAGCCCTATTTTCCGTGATACCATTTAGCTACATATGTGAAAATGTTTACATCGCTTGACAATGTAAAGTAAACCTTTCATCTGTTGATGCATTATTGCTCCGCAAACGTTTGTAATGTATATCTTCAGCAAAATATAAGCAATATGTATTGCCAGGTAAGTAGCCCGAAAGAGAAATTAAGTGCTTGCCCATGAACCAATATATGCATGTTTACGCGCTGGTCTTGATCGCATATCGCTGGATAGGCTTCCACAGAATAAGGTTTAAAAATTATAACAAAGAGTACATTTGCCATTTTTGCCTTTCCATGCAAGACCACAGCCTGGGCCAAATTTCATTGTTTCGGGCCTCTCATGTATTCACTTACCTACTCAAAGACGGAATGTATCCAGGTTTATTTTGCAGTGGAAAACGACCAAAGCGAATAAACATGGTAGAAGATGTGAAATGCCAAAATCCCCTTATTAATACTTCAGTTACCACTTACCCTTTTTACCGTCGAGGTCTGCAATCTCAGAGATCAGCGCCTCAATTTTGTGTGTGATCCGAGGTAGCATAATTGCTGCAACATACTTTTCATTGTATTCACAGAGATCACTTAAATCGTGATGATTTTAATTCATAGCGCCTAGCCGATATATCAACGCAAAACGATCTCTCCGCATTCGCGAATACACGGTGTGGACAATTCAATACAGCTTAAACTCATACTGTTGAAATAGATTTCCTGGCAATACATAAATTCCTAACGGCGCATGAGGATTCATCGCGTCCAGCTTAATTATCTATCAAAAGACACAAATTTCACAACAAGCGTTGAGTAGTTCTTCGGCAACTAAGTTGGAAAAGTATAGTGCTAAATTCACGAAACAGAGCTCTGCGTACAATATTAAGGCGATCATATAAACGCTCTAGCCCGTCGCATCGAGCAAAATACGCAACGATAAAAGACGAATAATATCAAACAAAACGTCGGTATATATTGCATGTGTTTAAACCTTCGCAGATACTACCCAAAACCGACATTTTGGGTAGTATCTGCGTAGTTCATGTTGCATCTTGTTATTAATGAATGTGTGGCGACTTATGGTTTAGATATGTACCCAACTTAGTATTGATTCATTTGTTGTCAATTGGTTTTGTGTCCATCTTGCAGCGTGTCTGTGTTTTGCATGCACTGTGATATATAACAGGCTGCATGTGAGGAACAGGTGAATATCCACTATACACACCAAAGGCTATCTTCTCTATGCTTCACATTGATTCTGTGCAATATGTTAATGTAATGTATCTTCTTAAGCGAGACTTTTTACACCACTTTAGGTCTGGTGTTCACACTTAGCATGAATTTAGCACAGGTACCCAGCACCAACAGGCTGCAGACGTGTTGCAATAAGACTGCACCACATTTTACTACTGTTTTTATTTTGACCACTAATTATTGATCATGATATATGTTGACATATTCCAATTGGTATATTCGCAAAATAGATGAATTGGCCGAATACCGATCATACAATAAGAAAACCTCTTAAACTAAATACAAAATACTGTTGACGTGCTCTAACCCGGCTTCAATGTTAGACTATAATTCCTCAAACAAGGTTTTGTACACTATTATCCAATGTCAACTTAGCTACACACATGTTTCAAGCTTAAGCCTTAATGACGATAGAGGAAGAATGTTAGTGAATGCATTAAATGTTAAGACAAGTGTTAAGTCGATAGCCTATTTTATAGGCATTCGAATCACTCATAACTCGGAGGGGAGCCTCACGCTAGTTAATGATCACCACTCTGAGTGTGCTGATCAATTAGTAACATACGACTAAAAGTCATTGGACAATGAATGTTAATACATTTTTGCTTATATATTAGAACAAATTAGACGTAATGTTATGTCGACATAGCGCAATTAAGGATTTTTACACTGGCGAAATTACAGCAATGTATGATAAGGCCCGATATTTGTTCTTGACATAGGTGCGACCAATGAGGACCCGTTGAAATTCTAAGCGCGATAAACTGAAAAAAGAAATGCACACTACTTCAAGTGCTCGGCGTTCGTTACTTAGCATAACATAAAGCAGAAACATATCTCAATATGTGCATTTCATTAAGAAATGGAATACAATATGCGTTAATTTCTTTTTGTATATGCTCGAATGGCTTCGATGGAGCTACATATATGTCGATATCACACGCTCACGGCATCATTATGAAGCTGTACGTCAGTTTAGATGTCACTGTAACAACTTCACATGTTTCTGGTTACGACGCCCGATAAAACACGGCCTTACTTGGAATGAGTTGCGTACGACTCAGTGGACGCCCTAAAGAACAGTGAGACAACAATGGCACTGCGCACTTTAAGGCAGTTTGCCAAGCGTATTTATTGTATATTATGCGTTATGTTGTACATATTGATTGTGCCGAAATCTCATTAGTTAATATATACATACACACATACAAAAGACGTAAATTATCTTTGTCTTGTCGCCAATATAATTAATGCAATAACCGCCATGATGAGGTTACTGTCGAACACAGGAGATACTTAAACGGGACCAGACCGTGCAACTTGACTCTTCCTCTTACACGCTTGCCCGATGTAGGTCATGGAAGGCATTTTGTTCTTCAGAACTATTGATGATAACGCAGGTTTGTGTGTGCAAGATCATGGGTCGTGTAGAGAATGACAATATGACTGTCTGTATGAATGGTTGCGTGCGCGTGTATTGGTTTATGAAAATGGTTTATGTACGTGTGATCGTGTGTTAATGTGTTGTGTGTTTGCGCTTTTATATTCATTTCAGGTTTGGTACTTGCATACCCATATGTGACGTATTACGATTAGCTTATTGGAGCTTTGTGTGATGAATCACAACAAAAACATCGAGTTGATTGTCGTGGGTGACAGGCTCATCAAAAGATTTAAGGTCTTTACGGGAGATTTTGTTCCATTCAATCTTGGGCCTGCAAATGAAATGTCAGGCTTTGCAACAAAACCTATGCATAACGCTGTGCCGTTTTTAATGACAATGGGTCAGTGACAAAAGTTGAACTTGACTCCCTGGATATCACACGCATCCAGGGTTGATGCTAACTCTGAACGGGCACCATTGCCACCAGGAGTTCGTCGCAGTTACCCAAGCCGTCGACATTGCGATTCTTCGAGCTTTGTCTGAAAATGACGTTCTTTGGATTAAGTTTAAGTTATTCGTGCAATCGTTCGCATGAATTACTATATCCAAAAGTATAGTGAGCCACAAACTGAGAGTTTAACCTGAACACCATGCGTCGTGCTGACGAAACTACTTAGCCACCTCAGGCATGACGTATGATGCATTGCGTACGTCATTCAATGTCATCTGTACTGCATAATGTTTGCGCAGGGTGAATGATATAGAGAAAACTGGATTTCATTGCTTTTGTTTATTCCATTAATTCAGTAAGCAAACATTAATCGTGTAGCGATAGAAGAGTTGATATTACTGACATTGAAGTCGTGTGGCAAAAATGCGGCAAATGCTATGTATGGCGAAAACACGTATGAAGAAAATACATCAGCGAAATACTGTCTTAGGACATTAGTGAGAAGTTATATTTTCTAGATGGAATAGAATGCGTTATATGGCCGGATATGTTTTGTCTATATGTTGTACAAACGGAGATTATCATCAGCGTTGAACCATAAGTATGTTTTGTTATGCGTCGACGGTAATTAAAGTGGGCCTCTATGTTTGTAGCATAGACATGTAATCGTCTCTGCCCTCCATGCAGAGAACATTACTCACGTGCTGGCATATGTCTCTTCGAGTCGGCCCATCGTATGAACAGGATGCAATCAACAGTTGGCATAAGTAGTTTCTGCCTGATGCGAAAAACATATCGAACCGAACCCCAAAGTTTGAACGTCCTGATGGGCTCATAGTGACTCAATGGCAAGTCGTCAATGACTGACGTTATCTTACTTATTAAACTTGGTGCCTTGACAGACAGCTTCGTCTGAAAGCAAATGAACGCTGAGACCAGTGTTACAATTTATAGGCATTAACACCTTGCCTCAACGAACACACACACACACACACACACACACACACACACACACACACACACACACACACACACACACACACACACACACACACACACACACACACACACACACACACACACACACACACACACACACACACGCGCGCGCGCGCACACACACACATACACATGCACACACACACATACATATATATATATATATATAAATATATATACATATATATATATATATATATATATATATATATATATATATATATATATATATATATATATATATATATATATATATATATATATATATATATATATATATATATATATATATATATATATATATATATATACACATACAAACATACACACACACACACGTCGGTTAATAAGGCCTCATTGTGTACAGGCTCGGACATCCAGTTTGGTGAAACAATAGCAGTTGCAGCAAGCAAATTGATGGTTGCGACAATATAAAAGAATGCCATCTAGTATTAAATAGCACACTGCAGTTGGGAATTAGCACATTTGCATGTAAAGAGGCTGATTATTGCTTATACACTTTATTGAGTTGAACACGTGATTTCTCGACGATATTGTGCATAATAATCGCTAGATTCCCAATTTACCAGTGATGGAAGGATGATCCACGTGGTGCATTAGTTAAAATTGATCTGCAACGGCTTTGTGCTCATAATGTTATCACATTGGTCGATTTGCGTAGCTTAATATGCGGACTAACCTTATTTGAGAGCGGATATTTGACCACCAGTCTGCGTCCCAGACTCCAGGGGTTCCGCTACGCTTCTCGCCCTAGAGGATACGACAGGACAAGGTCTAAAACTGGCGCGTACGAATATTCATTACACACGTTCGTTAATCTTCGTGACCAATCAACTCAAAGGTTGTGACCCGGATTGACCTTAGTTGCGCGCGTCTGGCTCATGAAACTGGCATGTGATACGCACCATCGGTTTTATGTGACGTCATGTACATTGTTGTGGTCTGCGTCTAATGAGAACACATTTAATGTCTTCTGGAATTATGGGGCGTCTCAAAAGTTTAAATTGGCACAACAACAAGTGCTTTGATCGCTTAGCTGCAAGATAGTTTGTTTACGTAATAGTCAGTTAAAAAGAACCAGTTGTGTGCTAGCCTCTCTCGCCGACTGTGTGCCACTCAGCGTGAAACAACAAATCGGGGTGTTGTAGAATGTGTGCCCGGCTCATAAAAATCACTCGTCCGGTTGGATAAGTTGACTTGGCAAGTCACTTGTCCGACATGAAAAATCACTTGTCCCGGCAAGCGGACAACCATTGGTGTCGAACCCTGACCCATTCCAAGCATTGCATCGACAGCAGTAGCTAACAACGTGTAGCAAAATGTTTCCCCGTCCCAGCAGCCACATTCAAAACAGTCACGACCCATCAAGCAGCCGAGCGAACAAGTCTTTCAAACGGAGCATACCAAAACAAATATGGCGCCGAATATTCGGAAAATGTAGAACTGACCAATGAGAGACAACGACTCCAAAGTACCCGAGAGTGACCGAGAGACACGGCTTGTGATTGGAGCATCCCAAATCTGGGATGCTAGTCCAGTTCAAGACAAGACAATATCCTAGACTGTTGGCGAGACTATTGAATATCAGTAACATGTAAACAGGGCTATTTGACTATTTGACCACCACATTTGAAAGCTAATTCAAATGTTTTAGGCTAATGATATCAGCGTCATTTCGTATGTTGCTGTTTCCATTAAAGCCAACTATTTCTCTTTCACAGCCAGGAGCACGGGCGCGCCTTAGCTGCTATTCCGTTCATTTCAAGCAGAATGTTTGTTAGACACTGCCGAATACTGTGATATAATGCGTTTAACAAGCCGTGATGATCGCAGGTATGGTGAATTTTATGCACCACTCGGTTAGTGTTTCTAGGATTGAACCTCTATCGCCAATTATCGTTTAATCGATCTGTTTGGCGCAAATGCAATAATGATTAAATCGATCACACATTTTGCATCATGCCAGATAGATACTTGGTGTATATGTATTTGTTTTACTGGCTAATGTTACTGCAAATTGGTTTAGCTTTCTTGGCCGACCCTTTATCACGAAACTTTAGGCAAAACCCTAAGCAATTCATCCGGGACGTTTATGATCATTATGAGGATTTCAGGTAATCGGAATATTTTTTTTCTATACGTGATATGCTAACCGACTACTAATTACTATTAGTCTGCGGGGCATAATTATTGTACATGTGGTACCAATAAGATATTGTAGCGATAATACCCTCTTGACATATGCGCTAGTGATCTATTAGTCTGATAACAACTCCCAATAGTACCGCTAATACTACCACTTTGCTGCCTCAGTATGAATAAAGTATGTTTTCACATTCGTTGCTCATCTTCATTTATGAAGCTTGGGGCAAAACAATGCGCAATTCACCATGGCCCTAGAAAAGATATCAGACAATTGTCTGAACTTATCCGGCAAGCCGACTCTTTTGCACAGTTGCTCCAGCTATTCCACAGTGATGCTTAATGCGTTCGACAAGACTGCTTGAAACTAACGAACCATGGGTTCGGATTGTGTCAGTGCACAACTGACCCATCCACTGGATAGGTAGTACAACAAAATCCACTGGTTGGACAGTAATGTGCTTTTCATGGTATTGCTACAATCTTCCCTGTGTTTAACAATGACACTAACGAATTGGGTTCCCTAAGGATACGATTTATACAATAATATAGATAAAATGACCATTGCATATTTATAAAAGTTTATATGCAAAACTGTGTAACTCAACGTTCTACAATATGCTGTATGTATTAAGTATCCGCATTGGCAGACAATTATCTGTGGTTGTGAGCAATTGGCAAAGTTACCATAATAAATGATAATACATTAACTGGCGACGAACTTTGCAATTTCTAGTAAAGATTTGCTCCATCTGATGTAGCCAGACCATTGGAATTGATCAACGTGCGCATAATCCGTGCGAAAAATTAATATGCGAGGGTGTCATAATGACAAATCTCGTGGTGGCTGAGCATAGAGAAGAGGAAGAAATGTAAATGAGTCATTAATTATACTTATTACGGGGTAAGCATAAATAGGTCACTCATGATTACTACGCACTCGCGCATTAATGCGTTATACGTTCAAATGATATACTTCATGAGCTAACCAATGTCTCCTACACACTCAGCCAAATCTACGGCGACTCAAAAAACATTGATACCCCGATGAGCATAAGACAAAAATGCAAAAGATTTTAGAAAGCAACTCGCAATATTGTTGTAGTAGTCATCTTAAGGTTGATTTGGAAAAAAACCCACAGGTGAATGATTATATTGTGTTTCAAGCGTTGTGTGACTAGCACTAATCGTAGATGTAAAACTGTCAATCTAGGTTGCAGAACTTCAGATTAATTGATCTTATCATGACAAGAAGAAGTATTTTGCCTTACAACTCTGTGATGATGTGCTAAAGTAGACATAGACTTGTGACGTTATTAACTGATGGCTTAGATTCAGGGAAACTATTCATTATGAATAACACGCCATCCACCCTTACTCGAAGACAATGATTACACATTGTACAATAATTGGTTATGTGTCAAATTGTCAGAAATATCGCAGCTGATGGTAGGAATCATTAAGTGCGTTCTTAATTACATGGATCGCTGAGCCAATCAACTCACAAAATAACATGATAACATTTTTGTTCGAGTAAAAACCGCGCACAGAATAACAATATTCATGATAGGCTTCTACTATTTTGGGAGTGCTCGCATTTCGGAGGTACTGGGTTATGTAATGCCATTAACCTTGTGACTATAAATTGCTGGTCAACGACGTTCAGGGGAATGAACCGTATAGGTAGGATTATTGTAGGGTTACTGTAGGGTAATTGTAGGGTTATATCCCCGTTGGATGGGAGCAGGATTCAAAACTTGTCAACGTATGACTCACTAGTTGTGCAATAGTATGCTGCAGGGAAGTCAAAACGAAGACATGTTTCATTTGTCCATTCGCGTTGATGGATCATTGCAAGTGTAAATTTGCTATGCAGCTGTAACTCCTTAGACGATATGGGCTCTTAAGCTGTTCTACGTAAGAATGAAATCAGCTTTATACAATCTCGTCTTTTCCAAACAGTATTACTACATTGGCAATAGAGAAGACACATGATCTGCATAAAGCTTCATTAATTAAAACACACCTTCCGTCCACTCATATTTCGTGTAAGCAACTTTTATCTACACAAGTTTTCAGTAACTGCAAAAATTACTTCTTAATGAAGTAATCAACGCAAGGACTATAATTATATGACACTAGATATATGGCGGAGCCGTAGTCAAAAATATATCGCTGGGCGAAGCTCACGGGGATAATTGAGTGAATTGAATCTGCAGATAAGATTGTTTTTAATAGGATTTATAATATGCCTTTATTTATTTCTGGGTGCCCTCTAATGTAGATGTAATGGGTTAGCATTGATTGTTAACGTAATTAAATTTGACAAGCGAAGTAAACAAGCTTCAATGCTACATTAAACGAGTGTATATCGGCATACAAATGTTGTTCACTTCTCGTCTTGTACATCTTAACGAACGGCAAACAGTTTGGTAAAATTTGTATCATTAAATTGCACATGTATTGTTCGCCTTTGTTTTTATTTTGTATATTTGGACAAAAATCAATAAGTATTGGCCGCTATCTATCGAACCGCATGCGTCTTTTTAGCAAGTCACATCGGTGATCGATGATATTAGTGATACATATTCACCTCAATGAAGATGAACTCATTGTCGATCCTAGTAGAATTTGCCACAGAGCTAATACAATTACCGCATTTATTTCAGTTCAATTGAACGAAGGTCACATTTCAGGAAGTGTGTATATCCTCTGGGCTCAGAGTGCCCCAGGTTCTGCGTTCTTAAGATTTAACTTTGCCCTGCGCCCCAACACTCAAAATTACTCACAAACCCAAACAAAGACAGACAATTAAGCAGTAGTCTGTAAGGTGCCGCTAACGAAATTCAGATCAGTGATGTGGCGCCAAGTTTATTAATCCCCGTGAGTCTATTAACGTCAGGTTTAGAGAGCCGCTCGTCTCATGCATTACTGAACATTTTGACCCAAAAGGTGGATTTACTTTCTGTGGTATATCTTTCCATTCACCTATGGTTAGGAAAGGTTAGCAGCTCATATACTAAAGGTTGCGAACAAGCCAATATATCTCAAATATGTTGCATAGTCGGTAGTCGTTTTAAATCGGTTATTCGTGCGTGATGGAAGGCTGAATAGCGAGGGTGGATGTGATGTTGTCGTGTACAAAAACACGTTAAGCATCCTCCTGTTTTGCTGCCAGACTTATATGCAGTTTTGTGGATCATCTCACATGCGTTTAAGGGAATGGTAATTTATATGCCATTTATGGTCCACGATTAATGGAAAACGATTTTATTCGAAGACATCTCCTTCAAAACGTAGTAGATGTAATTTATCTGTGATTATCTAGGGTAGATGCGTTTTGTTAGATAAAAACCAATAGACCTTGTCTGACAGTTATTGCTGTAATGGCGCTATTCGTTTATGTTATACGGTCATTGGAAAGCACCCTTGCCGATATAAATAATTGCTTAGTGTCTTTATCGAGCTTATATGTGGGATTTACAGTCATCCCATTGCGTAAAGAGTAATACAAAAACGTGAAATACCCCTAAATAAATATGCAGCAATGGAAGAACTGGCTGTGCTAGCTCACATGCTTGTAATATTATTTTACCACAAGCACAATATCAAGATCTGATCTCTGGCGTTCGTGTTTGGGATAGTTTACATTACAGGCCAACACCCGTGTGTATACAAGGTTTTATATATTTCAGAAATGATGACCAAGCGTTATCTTAAAGAGACTGTTCAGCACCATATTTGTAACGATGTTGCC
>CM067342.1:52536911-52544411 GCA_034190875.2 Urechis unicinctus
AATTTGTCAACCAAATGGAATTGGAGCAATCGCTATTTCTTTCGTCATATCCTTTCGTTGTCTGGGAGGGATGACCGGGTGTGGCACTGAAGATTGATGACCTCAAACTTAAAGCACGTTGAACACGCAGAGCAGGTGCCCATCATGGAGTGTAGTAAGAAGATATTAGGCTGTACGAGGATTAATAATTATCGTAAAGCCAATTGTATACTAGCTTTGTGAGTTAGTCTTATGTTGGTTTCTGTAGACAGAGGCGGATGATGTCGAACTGATGTCATCACCAGTATCATCCCGGAGTTGAGGAGCGGCTGACTGGAAAGTGCACTCACCGACGTCCCGGTTAACTTGGTAAGTTATTGCTTGATTATCTCTGACTTGCCTCAGGCGTATACATCTGCAGATGAGACAACAGAGTACCGTATGTAACTGTTTGTATAAACCATTGTAAGGACAAGTATGGTATACATTATTCTTAATGGGTAGCCAGCATGGGTGTTATGAAGTCCCTTATTTCCGAGCCCAGTAACGAGTCGGTTAGCACTTTGTAGGTCTGTCAAAACGACTAGGGGTAGTCTAGAAAGTAAGCCGCTTTGGCAGTCAAGCCTCGATGCAACAACGACCTGTGCCAGCTTCTCACATGTTGGTCTCGTGAGATGCCAGCTGATTCGTTCGATCTCGCGCATGTTATGATATACAAATGGACACACATCGTTCACATGGGGTATCATGCTCATGGTGTTATCACACGTTACTGCCGAAAAGTCAGTAACCGATTCGTAAGCCAACTCTAATCATTAGCTATGTCAACTAAATGCAAACCGGTTATAGCGGTATCATGAAATTACATAAACTCTTGAAAAGCGATCTATCATGTTTTAATCAATATATAGTTATTCCATGTTGCCTAACATTTCGCAAAACCGACTGGGCGGTAACTCTCTGATATTAGGAGCACATTTCGAGGGACCATATATTCGATAGACTCGTTTTGCTCCGCAGTTTCAAGATTTCTTGCGTGAAACTCGGACTCGGACAAATGATAGCAGGTGAAGATGCATGAGAACATAAAGCTAGACATTGAGACAAACCTATACGATTGGCTGTTAGCAGTGGATATATGTTATAACTTACAAAGTCGCTTAAACGATGTTGGAGGTTATCAATCTGTTATACAGTTATTTGTTAAGTATCTTCACGGCGCCGCTTCGCAGCCAGGTAAGATATCTCAACAGTATTGCTATTAATACGTTTATTTGAACGCTCGAAGAAAGCACTTTTGTGGCAATCTGCCCGTTTGCCTGGTACTGCGTATTGCGCCCGCGGGGTGAATAATAATATTGCTGCGCGTTGTAAAAGAAAGCATTGCTTAAGCTTTGCTACCAAAGATATGCTCTGAGCGAGTAAAATTTTGTATTTTTTTAACTGTCAGTTCTGTGCTTAAATCATCCAAACATAATGCATATAAGTGATAGTCATCCGATGCTTCCAAACCAGACAATATATTCATGGACAAGATGGCATTCATCTTTCGACGAATAATTACCAACCATCAACATTTGGCAATGCAAGACAGAAAAGCAGGAATCCCGCATCTTGCTGTTCATAATGGTTATGTTATTATCAAAAATAGGAAAATATAGGATCACGTATATTTTTACGTGCCACAGAACGGAAAATGATAAATAGCGTATTATTACACGTTCAACATACAGTGTAAAGCAGCTTCAGTAACCAAGCCAAATTTAACTGCCGCCTCATATTCGGTATTGTATGGCGGTGTGACCGGACTCGTGTGTCAATTTAAACAGGTTCAGCCCTATGTTAGGATAGGTACCATAATGCCGCGTCTAACCTTTTATATGAAATCTGTATAGTGAAATGTCATTCATTTACTACATTCTATTAACCGCTTCGTGGAAGTGTTGTGGTGATTGCACCTGTGTCGATACTGTTCACAAGACGCAAGACAAATATGTGTATCACATGTATGGTTTTCAGTAACCTTTTGGATTTGTGTGAATAAAAAATGCTGTATTGCACGCTTTATTTTTCCATTAGTAATATGGATTGCTAACATGAGATCCTGCAAGAGCGCCACGCTTCAGTGGTAGTATTATGGGGTTATAAATGCTGGCGACACATAATTATTCAACCAGGATAAACACTATGTTTGAATAGCGAAAACGTTCCCAGCATACAGATGCTCGCCAGTTATGTGAACAAGATGAAAGCTTGGCGTACATGTGACAGCATTAGCATTGTGTATCCATAAGTACGTGCTGATACGTGTTTAAAAGGACTAATCGCCTTCAGAGCCATGCAGGCGAAGCGGAGTTCCCCTCAAGCAGGCATGGGTTGAAACGAAGATCATTTATTCCAAGATAATACCCAAAGTCAGCGTAAGTTGGCTTGTTTGGTTAAAAATCAAATTTCATACGAATGACAAATATATCGGATGAGATTAGATTTTATATCACCTAATATATGGGATTAACTCAATACGAATATATATTTTGTGAACTTCAGATCATTTCAATTTTCATCAATTGTAGATTAGTCTTTTGCGAGTCGCGACGTTACATGTTTTGATACCAACATCCTTTCCGAAATTTGTGCTGTGTTAGTAATACTACAAATGCATAATAATGATATATAAAAAAACAATGTACTGACAGTAATTGCAGTATCTGCGTTTTCAAATACATAAAGAAGTGCTCATTATTATTGCTTTGTATATGCATGATAATGACTTACCCTGGACGAACCCTTTAGCTAAGTCTGCAATTGGTATAAGAGGGTCATCGTTCTCCGGCTGGGGTTGGGCACGTGTTGTGTCTGAGGCGAGACGGTGTACAAGAGAGATGTAAACAAATAAGACCAAGGTGTTTATTATTGTTATATTTACAGCTTGCATTAATGCAAATTCAATAACGTTTCATATTATCCACTATACTGTTAAACATTTTGAACCTCATTAATGCCGTTACATACAAATGGCCATACAAAGCATGTAAATTTCTTGGGATATGATTAAGGGCGAAAAGGTAGAATTTCATATTCCAGGCGTAATACTATTTCTACAACCTATATTTGTCCGTTGTATTAGTGACTGTTCCTGGCTCTAATAGTTAATAGAGAGCATTTTACAACCAGAAGCGACATTTGTAAGATCCTATATTCATATACATATATCATCCACTATGCTGGCCATCGGGTAATTATAACATGGCTTTTGTTCAGTGAGGCTTTATTGAGGGCTGAACTGCATTGACTAGCTTGATTGAAAATTTAATGATGAACCTCACCATTAAGGCGATTGGGAAAATGTTCACTGTAAAACTTGTGACTATACAGCTAAAACAAAAATTTGAATGTGTTTCTCCCTGTTGTGTTGAAATATTATCCATTTCATTTGTAGATTAGAATCGAGACAGTGCAATTACAATTGACTTTGACGACGATTACGCGTTAGACGCCTTTCAATGGGGACAGTAATACCCCCATCCGAGTACTAACCTCAATGCGCCGAATTTGTTGCCGCCGCCGTTACTACGCCAGTATCATCTAATGCAACATTATAACCTGACTGTCAACGCCTCCCAGCCGGACAATGGAAGTGCTGAAGTGGCTGGTGGCAGTAATCGTCTTCCGATGGTTGATAATTAAATATATCGAATTACTGGGCAAAACCAACCTTTTCTCATTTGCTCTAATTATTGCGTCGTCATAATGCTTTGATTATGCGGTTGTCTACAGATTGCATAACCGTCATTCGGCCTGTGGACTTTGTATGCAATCATACACAGCCGGTGTACCACTATTATTACTGGTGTGAATGAAGGCGTTATCAATGAGGGCCTTTCCTTTGGCGCTATTAAATACACCAAAGAGCATCGAGACATGTCATTAGGTGGATGGAATACATGATAACACGTATGTATATATTCCTCATCAACCCTGTAGCATATACATTTCTACGTTTCACAGTGCGTGGAAATAAGAACAAATTCTATCATCCCTATATAGTGAACCTGCAACGCAAACTCTTGCATGATATTAGCTTCACATGTAATTACACTGCCGTAAGGAAAGAAACCTAAACTTATATGTGGATAATGAGCGTATTGCCTCTAATAACCTTGAAGACCAATGAGTTTCACTAAATGTCGATCACGTAGCCTATACTATCAATCATGAGACTAGGCCAATATATATGCTGCCACACAAAAGAGACGTTAGCTGTGATGGGGAAGCCATACAGGTTATTATTGTGAATATTAACGTTATTTGTAAACAACATAGCATGTTGGCACCGGCGCATAACAAGTTTTATGCGTTTCAGTAGATTTCAATCGCTGAACATGCTGGTGTATTATTCCATCACGACTGATGAACGACCGAGCTGGAAAATCTGTCTTCGGTGGGGGTATTGTAGAAGCTAGAGAAAGCGTTACGTCAATGTAATGCACCGATCATCGAAACGATAACCTGCCGATGATTTACATTTATTCCAAGCATATTGATGCTGGTCGCAAATCTACATGGTCAATAGCACACTACATTTGCTAATCACACTAGATTGCAATATATATATATATAGATATATATATATATATATATATATATATATATATATATATATATATATATATATATATATATATATATATATATATATATATATATATATATATATATATATATATATATATATATGTATATGTATATCTATATATTTTATATATACATATTTATAAGTATATGTTTATAAACATGTACAAAGATTCATATATGCATATATATATATATATGTATATATATACATATATATAAACCTATATAAACACACAAATACAAATATATATGCATGTAAATATATATATGTATGTATATGTTTATGTGCGTTAGAATATATCTATAAACACGAATAAATATATGCATAAAATATATGCATATATGTATATATACATATAACTACATGTATATTTGTTTATATTTATGTTCATACGTTTGTAAATATATGTAAATATATATGAATACATGTATATATATGCATATGAATATATATATATATATAGCAGAAATGTATATATATATATATTTGTAAAATATATAAATATATATATAGATATGTATATAAATATAAACATATATATATGTAAATCTCGATATGTACAATTACATATATATATACATGTATATATACTTGTATAAAAATGTATATATTTATATATGTATATGTACGACTTATAATAACGATCGGTCATGCGAAGCAAAATACACTGCAAACATTTATGAGCCACTGCAATCCAGATAGATGCAGCATCAATTCATCAAGTTGTAATTACGAATTCCATCGAATTGTGCCCATCCTATGCAACTTCTTATTTTCTCTTGTGACGTTTCCAGCTGTAGTGTGCTGCACAAAACTTTCAATTTTGCAGCAGCTGTGGCATTATCGCAATGGCTTATTGCAGAGATATCCGCCTTTCCCTGCGGCTTAATTAGTCATCTTCTCGTGGCTACGGCGTAACATATAATGGAGTTCAAATTTCTTTTAGATTACTATCCCTTTTTCGTATGGTACGGAATATTCACTCCGGGCAGTTATTTGTCCCTTGACTATCCGTTGTTTGTACCCAGTATCTAATTTTAGGCTTTAAATCTTTAAACTATGTGCATGAGATTATAGAATCGAGGCCTCACTGCGTATGTCTCGATGGAAGAATCTTACTTATATTCCATCAACGCAACTGTCGAATTATATAGCCGAACATTTAACACAACGTTATGTTGTATTCTTTTTTACAACGCGCACATAATACCCCACAGTGCATAGCCTCCTTCAATCAATTCTATTCGACCAGTGCCTTCTACCTTCTACCTTTTACGATAAGTTTCTTTATTAATGTGCTAGCCGAACCTCGCGTATTTGCTAATTTCAAATTTGCAACAGAGCGACGTCAAAGTTACCCATTTCAGAATGAACAGCTTCATTGTATCCAAGACAGAATGGAATGTCATAAGGTTAAATTTTTGGCATAGTTTATTAATTAAAGCGGCAAAAAATGCATACTCTGCGGGGAAGACTTGTGGTAAGGCTTTTATAATTGGAAATATACATGTGAAACAAAAGCCGGGTTTTTAGACCAATCACTATGACATGCCGTGGTATATTGTACTTGACGAAGGTGCGAAGATACATTTATCATCGGGGTACAGTAGATGGTTTACACGTACGGAGAAAATAATACATCGCACATTTGGCTTTTGGATTTGTCGGCTTAAATCATCAACGGATATACTAAATGAGTAGGGAGATATTATGTCACTCTGGCGTATACTATTCCCAGCGCTGAAAGGGTCGATAATAAAGCTACAGTTATATATAATTGAACATGGTAATGAGCGCTGTGCTACGTTCACCTGGCGTGTGGAAAGATTGCGCGGTTATATTTAAATGCATCATGTTAGAGTGCACTAATAGTAACATGACACTCACAGCAGAAACCATTTAGACCGCAACGTTCCCTAAACTTATACCGTTGAAATAAACTGCTTTATATCAGTGAATGATGCAAGATCTAATTTTGCACTTGACATGTACTTATATGAATCATTATAATGCTGCATGTTTTGCTTTATGTCCAACGAGAGTTTTAGTCATAAAAACACTGGTCCGTCGTGCTTTATGGATTCAATACATCAACTGCATTGTTCAGTCATCCGAAAGGCTGCGTCCAAGCGGTCGACAGGAATTCATTTGCCCCTGACACAACATCGTCTGACACGCTAGACAAATAGCACATTTTCCTTAGTTGCATGTCCTAAACCGATTTATCCAACTGAACGAAACAGATGCATTCGCTGTGTTTTCCGTCATTTTCTATTCTTTGACTGTGAGCGATGACAGGGTGTGGCACCGACCATTGATGACATCGAACTTAAAGCACTCTTAACACGCAAAGCTGGTACATATCATGCTTTTTATAAGGAAGGGGCTGTTCTTTCTATACATTATTACTCGTTAGCGTGAGTGCGTTCCTGTAAGTATTCAATAGCAGAGAGGTATCCTTAGCAGAGATGTGACATTTTAACCATTACTATCCGGTAGTTCACTTACGGAGATGCTCCTGAGCAAGAAACATATACGTTATACATTGATTCCAAAGGGATTTGAACCGATGGTTGGTTAAGAACGGTCAGAATGCCATACCACAACGGCTACATTTTGTCTGAGTTAATATGAGTTGAACAACGCTACAAAGTGTCACATGCCCCACCGTAAATTCAAATGATATCTATCGCCAGTGTAAGGTAGGAAATTGTACCGCCGCTCGCTCAGTTAACGTAGATCAAATGAAATTGGCCGTATATAGGCTTACGAAAGAAATATTGGATGCAATCAAAACATTGTCATCGGATAAATGGCTGCGACGAACTGTATACCCATTTGTCAGTGTTATTTAGCGTTTTGATTTCACATATCCGAGGGCATGT
>CM067342.1:52549411-52550565 GCA_034190875.2 Urechis unicinctus
TGATGTGCTTATCAGTTACATAGGTAGATAACTGGATTAACTAAGCAAATATATTCAAATTATTCGCGTCGGACCATGCAGCTATGGTTTCACCCCTGTTCGCCCCTCATTTTCGTCCAAATCAGACTTCTTTTTGACGTTGAAAATATTGTTGGCATTGCTGATTCCGTGAACGTTCTAACTCTCTACATTAGAAGTCATCGAATGAACGCGAATCATCACATCATCATATAATACTTGTTTGCGATGTGCATCGATCCTAAGCTGTCCCAATTCATGGCACTAACAGTCGTGAGGCAGTCACATCAAATACAGGGCGTCAATATCCCGAAGCAATCATCTTTGGTGCATTGTGCTCAACGGAAGCAGGCTATATTATTCATGTAAGCCGCTAACTGTTTATATAACGGTAAAAATCCATCGTATATCAAGCTAATCAGACAACTTAAAGTATTGAATATGATAAACGCGAAGTAAAGCTGACTATTAATGAGAAAATTACAATAATTACATAGCTTAAAAAGAAATGTCAGAATAAGAAGCGACTGCCTAACCACCTTTGCATTCGGTGAGAATTATGTGACATAAAATCGACGTGAATAACGCAGATATACCCCGATCACATACAACTCCCGTCAATCCATAATCTTCTGGTATTTTCGGACAAATTGTATTAGAGACTCGGATCCATCATGAACCTGCCTAGGGGTAAAACAACAGAAATTTTAAATACCTTGCAGCGGCAAGGCAAATGCGATTTAATGTTTGCTGTTGTTGGCCTGACCAGTTATCACGTGGCCGCTCTCGTGAGGTTTGTTTGATGCCTGTACCCATGTTCAGGGGCTCAGTAGTATATGCGCCCACCGAATTCGGTTAGGTTTATATAAATTTTTGTCTTATTCCTCCAACATTCTATCAGACAGAAACACACTAAGTTATGTACCAATCGTCGGATAGATACGAATTTCTCTGGGGAAACATCATACAATGTTCTATTACCGTAAAATTAATAAATTGCCTTTACAATGACGTGCGACTTGTAAGAGGTAATGTTTTTACGAATAACATTTAGCCAGTAGAGGAGTGTATGGGACCAAAGGAAACATATGCGAATCATGCATTGTTGAATAATTACTACTGGTTATTAGAAAACT
>CM067342.1:52558051-52641242 GCA_034190875.2 Urechis unicinctus
GTGATGTGGCGCCAAGTACATTAATCCCCGTGAGTCTATTAACGTCAGGTTTAGAGAGCCGCTCGTCTCATGCACTACTGAACATTTTGACCCAAAAGGTGGATTTACTATATGTGGTATATCTTTCCATTCACCTATGGTTAGGAAAGGTTAGCAGCTCATATACTAAAGGTTGCGAACGAGCCAATATATCTCAAATATGCTGCATAGTCGGTAGTCGTTTTAAATCGGTTATTCGTGCGTGATGGAAGGCTGAATAGCGAGGGTGGATGTGATGTTGTCGTGTACAAAAACACGTTAATCATCCTCCTGTTTTGCTGCCAGACTTATATGCAGTTTTTAGGATCATCTCACATGCGTTTAATCAACGGGAATGGTAATTTATATGCCATTTATTGTCCACGATTAATGGAAAACGATTTTATCCGAAGACATCTCCTTCAAAACGTAGTAGATGTAATTTATCTGTGATTATCCAGGGTAGATGCGTTTTGTTAGATAAATTAACAAAACCAATAGACCTTGTCTGACAGTCATCGCTGTAATGGCGCTATTCATTCATGTTATACGGTCATTGGAAAGCACCCTTGCCAATATAAATAATTGCTTAGTGTCATTATCGAGCTTATATGTGGGATTTACAGTCATCCCATTGCTAAAGAGTAATACAAAAACGTGAAATACCCCTAAATAAATATGCAGCAATGGAAGGACTAGCTGTGCTAGCTCACATGCTTGTAATATTATTTTACCACAGGCACAATATCAAGATCTGATCTCTGGGGTTCGTGTTTGGGATAGTTTACATTACAGGCCAACACCCTTGTGTATACCAGGTTTTGTATATTTCAGAAATGATGACCAAGCGTTATCTTAAAGAGACTGTTCAGCACCATATTTGTAACGATGTTGCCTAGCAAGCTGCTTGGCAACCGCGCCTTGGAAACCAAAAGTTTTAAGTTTTCACACTTTCAGTCGCTACGCGGCGCTGCGGTCTCAGAAAATAGGTCCTTACTTCGGCTATCGCCATTTATGTTGTCGGAAATTATCCTTCCTGCTTGTCGGTCTATTTGTGTGCAAAGTTGCCTACAACATAAATGAGTGAAGATTTGATGAAATCAACATTTGTTAACCAAAGCGGAAGTATACACATCGATAGGGAGGCAGTTATGAAGCGCGCAATGATTTACAGCTAACATTCGTGTGGTTCATGGTTTTAGGGAGGCACCGTTATCGATGGAACGACACAACTAAATAAAACAGATTTCCACGGTAGATCATGAATATTTCTAGTCAAATAATAACGTTGAAAATTTATCAGCATGATTTTCGATCAAGTGAACTTTGCAGCACAAATTAAAAGATGGCATTATTTATGTATGAGTTAAACGTAATTATGTATTAATAAAATAATCTCTGATCGCCCAATATGGGGCTGAACAGCCTCTTTAATATCAAACATATGATTCAAGGTCAAAAATGTAAGATTTCGTCGGTGTCCCAAAAATGAAAGTATTCATTGGTAACAGGATTAACATCTCGAGCACAAACTGTACTCGCGTAAAAGGTGTGTAGTTAATGCTGCGATATATTCTAGCCGCACCTGGAACATCATACATCACTTACAATATACATCAGAGCCAAAGTCTGGGGCAGTCGACTTCGTTTCATCATTGGGTTCAGTAAGACAAGGCGAAGAAAGTAAACCAGTGAGCGATGGAATTGTCCAGGTTTATTTTTCCATTATCTGGCTATCTCTGTCAGCGAACTTCAAACGTATTTAACATAAGACCAATGTCGTCATATTGTACAAGCCTTGGTTTTACCCATAAGACAAGTTACAATTACGTCTTCTCAGTTCCTAAGGTTGTCCGGAGCACGATAAGAATCGCAGCAAATCGCCGAAGAATGAATTGGCCTTTTACATGAGTTTGTGTGAACAGGTTTAAGACTTGATAACTAACAACAAAGCATAATAAAGTTGAGCAAAATCAATGATGCTCACTGCTACGGCTTAATTTGTATAACGCTGTATCATTCATAACTGCAAATGGTAAGCTTGACAAAGAGGCATTGCAGCTGATTGTAACTAAGAGGTAACGTTCTGTCAAATATTTTTTCACATTGTCAGCGGGTATGTGCCGGAAAATATTAGAAAGATAAAATGACTGCTTGATGGCTACATACACCATGGTGTGATGTTCTTGGATGCGACCGTGTTTGCTTGATTACGAATGCTAAGGCCCATTGTCTCCATACCGTCATTAGGCATCGTTTTCGCTTCGTCCATCATTCAACCTTTTGTTCCCCACCTTTATAATTGTCCATATGAATACTTGAGCAGTTCTATAGGAACTTGTACATACAATGCGCTCCTATAAGCTGCATGGCGTGCAAGAACAAATATGGATTGGATGCTTAAGCCCTCAAAGGGCCTGCATTTTAGTCTCGTGAGTAGTTAGATATAGTTTCAATCAAGTAGGATGTTTGTAATAGATATCATACGATAATGGGTTGTGTTTGATGTTGGGTGGTTTTCAGGTAGCAGTTGACTTCTTGTAGATGTCTGGGTAATCGAGGTCACTCAATGTATAATTAAGAGTCGTATAGCGGTGTCATGTCACATAATAAAACAATTTCCTGAGCTCAAATATGTGACTGGATTGCCATATATATGCCAATGTGATCGTGACTGACTATTGCGAATAAGATTATAGACGTTAGAATCTTCTCTTTAATCAATAAAAAAAAGGACGAATAGAGCCTACCTGGCCAATAAAGAGTGTTACAAGCCATACATGTGATTCTGCTACATTTAAATCTAGAAAAGTCGAGCTCGGCCTTGGTTGCAACGGTAATATTTGCCCAGAGGAAACACTCAGCTTCAAATGAAACACACCATTTCAGCTACATCAAGGAGGACACGTCTTAAGCTATGTCAATTAGGACACGTCTTAAGCTACATCAATGGGGACACGTCTTAAGCTACATCAGTGAGGACATGTCCTAAGCTACATTAATGAGGACATGTCTTAAGCTACATCAATACATGCAGGAAATGACAACGATAACGTAGATGGAATACATTTTGACGAAGACAAACCTCATCAACACCTTCAAGCATTGAGTTTACGTTCCACGGTTAATATAAATAGATCCGCATTTGGCCTTCATCTAGCGATCAATGTGAAATGCTATCCCCTCATGATTGCTCGAAATGAAGCATCATAAGCTACATTGTCGCGTGTAAAACTTCACCAATTGTCAGCATGACCGAACAAACATGTCTGTGTTATTATGAAATTGTATGTTTACACATATAATTGCAAATATAAATATACATATATAAATATATATATATATATATATATATATATATATATATATATATATATATATATATATATATGTATATTCATGTGTGTATATATGTGTATATATACATATGTAGGTGTATGTATATATGTACAACAATATATATGTACATATATATATATATATATATATGTATATATATGTATTTTATATATAGATATATAAAAATATATATATATTTATGCATTCATATATATATATATTCACATCTATGAATATATATATATATCTAATTTATATGCATATATACGCATACATTAATATATATATACACATATATATGTCATATATATATGTGATGTATATATATACACATATTTATATAAACATATATTAATATATATGTATATATGTATATATTAATATATATATATATATATATATATATATATATATATATAGATATAGACATATTTATATATTTAGACGATTATATATAAATATATATACATATATATTTATATATGTATATATGTAAATGTATATCTCTATATCTATATATCTATATATATATATCTATATATATATATATATATATCTATATATATATATCTATATATATATATATATATATACATATGTATATATGTATGCATATATGGGTATGTATACATATTTGTTTTTTGTATGTATTTATATATGCAACAATATATATGTCATCTTTTACGCACTACGTCCGGCAAGTAATCGCTTATGCAGTCCAAAATGCGCGAAAGGTTCGCTGCAGTTTTATGCGTCTCCATGGCCCTTGACTTCTTTACACACGAAACCAACTCATTTCCATTGGTTACGGCTGTTCATCAGTTTAATGGTCACGGTAGTCTTCCACCAGGCTGACTAGCTACAAACATCCCGCGCATTATGTACAGATAAATGGGATACCTATGCTAATACGATACCTACATAATGCAGTCTTCTGAGCGCGTCCTCAGTGTACTAATATTGGATCCTTATTTGATCAAGGTAGTTTTTAACGCAATCTACGGGTCGACAGACTGCATATCGCTGTAATACAATGAAATACAAAATGGTAAAAGTGCTGCAATGAGCAATAATCGGGTAATACGCTGTGAACCAGGCGATGCCTGCTGTATACATCAAGGGCAGCCAGCGTAATAGGGAGCCCTACACAATTTTGCATTTTGATCCAACTTATAGATTTTATTGCTTCATGATTTGTTGAATGACGTTAGAAAACACGATTGGCTGGGCATTATCACGAGGTCTTAATGTGGCATTTATCACGGTCGGTACTTGATAGTTCTTCCGCATCAGTGATGTACCAAAACATTCAAAGATCATGCTTTATATTTAGGTAGGGCACGTTTCATAGATTACATCAAAGTTGGTAATCTCCACTATGCGCTATGAGATTGCATCATGCCCTGACTCTCCTTCGGTCTACTTGCAAGATATAAAACGTTCATATAACCGTCTCAGAATAATCTGGGTGCGCTAATCCGACGTTCCGTATTGCTGCTCGGCTCATTTATGTCGATCTCGGAGATACTGAAACAGCAATAAAACTGCTCAAGTGGAAATCTTGCGCTAAGATGCTTAACAAGCTCTATTAAACAGCAATATTATTCATTCACTTCGAAATGGTGCGTCTGAGAGTGCGCTAGTTATTTGTTGCCCTTTACAAAACCCTATACACGAAACAAAGCTTAGATCTCGTCCCTGGATGTCTGGAAGCAATTTGTCAAGCAACTGGAATTGGAGCAATCGCAGTTTCTTTCGTCTTATCCTTTCGTTGTCTTTGAGGGATGACCGGGTGTGGCACTGAAGATTGATGGCCTCAAACATAAAGCACGTTGAACACGCAAAGCAGGCGCCCACCATGGAGTGTATTAATAAGATATGAAGCTGTACGAGGATTAATAATTATCGTAAAGCCAATTGTATACTAGCTTTGTGAGTTAGTCTTATGTTGGTTTCTGTAGACAGAGGCGGATAATGTCGAACTGATGTCATCACCAATATCATCCCGGAGTTGAGGAGCGGCTGACTGGAAATTGCACTCATCGACGTCCCGGTTAACTTGGTAAGTTATTGCTTCAACGGTCTGTCGACATATCTCTGACTTGTCCCAGGCATGCGTATACATCTGCAGATGAGACAACAGAGTACCGTATGTAACAGGTTGTATAAACCAATGTAAGGACAAGTATGGTATACATTATTCTTAATGGGTAGCCAGTGAGGGGGTTCTCAGCATGGGTGTTATGAAGTCCCTTAGTGACGAGTCGGGTAGCACTCTGTAGGTCTGTCAAAACGACTAGGGGTAGTCCCGAAAGCAAGCCGCTTTTGCAGTCAAGCCTCGATGCAACAAGGACCTGTACTAGCTTCTCACATGTTGGTTTCGTGAGATGCCAGCTGATTCGTTCGATCTCGCGCATGTTATGATATACAAATGGACACACATAGTTCACATGGGGTATCATGCTCATGGTGTTATCACACGTTACTGCCGAAAAGTCAGTAACC
The DNA here is from genome assembly GCA_034190875.2 of Urechis unicinctus. NCBI lineage: Eukaryota > Metazoa > Annelida > Polychaeta > Xenopneusta > Urechidae > Urechis > Urechis unicinctus. The sequence continues at coordinate 52,563,914 of CM067342.1, forward strand.
GATTCGTAAGCCAACTCTAACCAATAGCTATGTCAACTAAATGCTAACCGGTTATAGCGGTATCATGAAATTACATAAACTCTTGAAAAGCGATCTATCATGTTTGAATCAATATATAGTTATTTTATGTTGCCTAACATTTCGCAAAACCTACGACGACTGGGCGGTAACTCTCTGATATTAGGAGCACATTTCCAGGGACCATATATTCGATAGACTCGTTTTGCTCCGCAGTTTCAAGATTTCTTGCGTGAAACTCGGACTTTCTGATCGCATTTGTCCAGGAGGTAATTGTAAAACGCTGCCACACATCTGACACTAACTGGCCACAAATGATAGCAGGTGAAGATGCATGAGAACATAAATCTAGACATTGAGACAAACCTATACGATTGGCTGTTAGCAGTGGATATATGTTATAACTTACAAAGTCGCTTAAACGATGTTGTAGGTTATCAATCTGCTATACAGTTATTTGTTAAGTATCTTCACGGCGCCGCTTCGCATCCAGGTAAGATATTTCAACAGTGTTGCAATTAATACGTTTATTTGAACGCTCGAAGAAAGCACTTTTGTGGCAATCTGCCCGTTTGCCTGGTTCTGCGTATTGCGCCCGCGGGGTGAATAATAATATTGCTGCGCGTTGTAAAAGAAAGTATTGCTTAAGCTTTGCTACCAAAGATATGCTCTGAGCGAGTAAAATTTTGTATTTTCTTAACTGTCAGTTCTGTGCTTAAATCATCCAAACATAATGCATATAAGTGATAGTCATCCGATGCCTCCAAACCAGACAATATATGCAAGGACAAGATGGCATTCATCTTTCGACGAATAATTACCAACCATCAACATTTGGCAATGCAAGACCGAAAAGCAGGAATCCCGCATCTTGCTGTTCATAATGGTTATGTTATTATCGAAAATAGGAAAATATAGGATCACGTATATTTTTACGTACCACAGAACGGAAAATGATAAATGGCGTATCATTACACGTTCAACATACAGTCTATGTGTAAAGCAGCTTCAGTAACCAAGCCAAATTTAACTGCCGCCTGATATTCGGTATTGTATGGCGGTGTGACCGGAATCGTGTGTCAATTTAAACAGGTTCAGCCCTATGTTAGGATAGGTACCATAATGCCGCGTCTAACCTTTTGTATCAAGTCTGTATAGTGAAACGTCATTCATTTACTACATTCTATTAACCGCTTCGTGGAAGTGTTGTGGTGATTGCACCTGTGTCGATACTGTTCACAAGACGCAAGACAAATATGTGTATCACATGTATGGTTTTCACTAACCTTTTGGATTTGTGTGAATAACAAATGCTGTATTGCATGGCTTGTTAGCATGAGATCCTGCATGAGCGCCACGCTTCAGTGGTGGTATTATGGGGTTATTAACGCTGGCGACACATAATTATGCAACCAGGATAAACACTATGTTTGAATAGCGAAAACGTTCCGAGCATACAGAAGCTCGCCAGTTATGTGAACAAGATGAAAGCTTGGCGTACATGTGACAGCATTAGCATTGTGTATCCATAAGTACGTGCTGATATGTGTTTAAAAGGACTTATCGCCTTCAGAGCCATGCAGGCGATGGGGAGTTCCCCTCAAGCTGGCATGGGTTGAAACGAAGATCATTTATTCCAAGATAATACCCAAAGTCAGCGTAAGTTGGCTAGTTTGGTTAAAAATCAAATTTCATACGAACGACAAATATATTGGATGAGAGTGGATTTTATATCACTTAATATATGGGATTAACTCAAGACGAATATATATTTTGTGAACTTCAGATCATTTCAATTTTCATCAATTGTAGATTAGTCTTTTGCGAGTTGAGACGTTACATGTTTTGATACCAACATCCTTTCCGAAGTATGTGCTGTGTTAGTAATACTACAAATGCATAATAATGATATATAAAAAACGACATATAACTTCGTTAGCCTTTCCCTCAATGTACTGACAGTAATTGCAGTACCTGCGTTTTCAAATACATAAAGAAGTGCTTTGTATATGCATGATAATGAGTTACCCTGGACGAACCCTTTAGCTAAGTCTGCAATTGGCATAAGAGGGTCATCATTCTCCCGCTGGGGTTGGGCACGTGTTGTGTCTGAGGCGAGACGGTGTACAAGAGAGATGTAAACAAATAAGACCAAGGTGTTTATTATTGTTATATTTACAGCTTGCATTGATACAAATTCAATAACGTTTCATATTATCCACTATACTGTTAAACATTTTGAACCTCATTAATGCCGTTACATACAAATGGCCATACAAAGAATTTATATTTCTGAGGATATGATTAAGGGCGAAAAGGTAGAATTTCATATTCGAGGCGTAATACTATTTCTACAACCCATCACTGTCCGTTGTCTTAGTGACCGTTCCTGGCTGTAATAGCTAACAGAGAGCATTTTACAACCAGAAGCGACATTTGTAAGATCCTATATTCATATACATATATCATCCACTATGCTGGCCATCGGGTAACTATAGCATGGCTTTTGTTCAGTGAGGCTTTATTGAGGGCTGAACTGCATTGACTAGCTTGATTGAAAATTTAATGATGAACCTCACTATTAATGTATCGTCGTTAACCAAGGCGATTGGGAAAATGTTCCCAATAAAACTTGTGACTGTACAGCTAAAACGTGACGCAATAAGTTGTGTGTGTTTCCCTGCTGTGTTGAAATATTATTCATTTCATTTGTAGATTAGAATCGAGACAGTGCAATTACAATTGACTTTGGCGACGATTACGCGTTCGACGCCCTTCAATGGGGACAATAACACCCCCATCCGAGTACTAACCTCAATGCGCCCATTTTGTTGCCACCGCCATTACTACGCCAGTATCATCCAATTCAACATTATAACCTGACTGTCAACGCCTCCCAGCCGGACAATGGAAGTGCGAAAGTGGCTGGTGTCAGTAATCGTCTTGCGATGGTTGATAATCAAATATATCGAATTACTGGGCAAAACCAACTTATAGAAGTTGGCGATCGACATTGTTTTGTCTCATATGCTCTAATCATTGCGTCGTCATAATGCTTTGATTATGCGGTTGTCTACAGATTGCATAATCGTCATTCGGCCTGTGGACTTTGTATGCAATCACACACAGCTGGTGTACCACTATCATTATTCGAGTGAATGAAGGCGTTATCAATGAGGGCCTTTCCTTTTGCGCTGTTAAATACACCAAGGAACATCGCGACATGTCATTAGATGGATGGAATACATGATAACACGTATGTATATATTTCTCATCAACCCTGTGGCAAATACATTTCTACGTTTCACAGTGCGTGGAAATAAGAACAAATTCTACCTTCCCTATATAGTGAACCTGCATCGCAAACTCTTACATGATTGTTCTACCTGTGCCCCATACACTACAACGTGATTTGCATACTTGCAATATGCGCGGGATATCGTCTGACCTTATGATTAGCCTCACATGTTATTACACTGCCATAAGGAAAGAAACCTACACCTTTGTGTGGATAACAAGCGTATTGCCTCTACTAACCCTGAAGACCAATGAGTTTTACCAAATGTCGACCACGTAGCCTATACTATCAATCATGAGACAAAGCCTATATATATGCTACCACACAAAAGAGACGTTAAATGTGATGGGGAAGCCATACAGGTTTTTATTTTGAATATTAACGATATTTTTAAACAACAGTGAATGCTGGCACTGGCGCATTACAAGTTTTATCCTTTTCAGTAGATTTCGATCGCTGAATACGCTGGTGTATTATTCCATCACGAATGATGAAGGACCGAGCTGTAAAATCTGTCTAGAGAGAGCGACATGGAGTTACGTCAATGTAATGCACCGATCATCGAAACGATAGCCTGCCGATGATTCACATTTGTTCAAAGCATATTGATGCTGGTCGCAAATCTACATGGTCAATAGCACACTACATTTGCTAATCACAGTGAATTGCAATATATATATATATATATATATATATATATATATATATATATATATATATATATATATATATATATATATATATATATATATATATATATATGTATATATATATATATATATGTATATATATATGTATATATATATGTGTGTGAGTGTTTATATACATGTACAAACATTCATATATGTATTCATACATTATATATGTAAATATATATACATATATATATATATATATATATATATATATATATATATACGTATATAAACACATATATACAAATATATATGTATGTAAAATATATATATGTATGTATATGCTTATGTGCATTAAAATATATCTATAAACATGAATAAATATATATATAAAATATATGCATATATATATACATATAACTGCATATATATAGGTATATATGTATGTTCATACGTTTGTAAATATATGTAAATATATATGAATATATGTATATATATATATATATGCATATGAATATATATGTACAGCAGAAATGTATATATATATTTGTAAATATATATATATAGATCTATATATATATATATATATATATAGATATATATATATATATAAATATATATATATATGTAAATCTCAATATGTACAATTACATGTGTATACATGTATATACACATGTATAAATATATATATATATTCATATATGTATATGTACGACTTATAATAACGATCGGTCATGCGAAGCAAAATACACTGAATACATTTATGAGCCACTGCAATCCCGATAGACGCAGCATAGATTCATCAATTGTGCCCATCCTATGCAACTTCTTATTTTCTCTTGTGACGTTTCCAGCTGTGGTGTGCTGCACAAAACTTGCTATTTTGCAGCAGCTGTGGCATTCGTGCAATGACTTAGTGCAGAGATAACCGCCTTTCCCCGCGGCTTGATGAGTCATCTTCTCGTGGTTACGGCCTAACATATAATGGAGTTCGAACATCTTTTTGATTACTATCCCTTTTTCGTATGGTACGGAATATTCACTATGGGCAGTTATTTGTCCCTTGACTATCCGTTGTTTGTACCCAATATCTAATTTTAGGCTTTAAATCTTTAAACTTTGTGCATTAGATTGTAGAATCGAGGTCTAACTGCGTATGTCTCGATGGAAGAATCGTTCTTATATTCCATCGGCGCAACTGTCACATTATATAGCCGGAACATTTAACACAACGTTATGCAGTATTCTTTTTACAGCGCGCACGTAATACCCCACAGTGCATAGCCCCATTCAATCAATTCTATTAGTAAGTGCCTTCTACCTTCTACCTTTTACTATAAGTTTCTTTATTAGCATGCTAGCCGAACCTCGCGTATTTGCTTATTTCAAATTTGCAACAGAGCGACATCAAAGTTACCCATTTCAGAATGAACAGCTTCATTGTATTCAAGACAGACTGGAATGTCAGAAGGTTAATTTTTGCCATAGTTTATTAATGATAGCGGCAAAAGATGCATAATCTGCGGGGAAGACTTGTGGTAAGGGCTTTATAAGTGGAAATATACATGTGAAACAAAAGCCGGGTTTTTAGACCAATCACTATGACATGCAGTGGCATATGGTACTTGACGAAGGTGCGAAGAGACATTTATCATCGGGGTACATAGATGGTTCAAACGTACGGAGACAATAAAACATCGCACATTTGGCTTTTGGATTTGCCGGCTTAAATCATTAACGGATATACTAAATGGGTAAGGAGATTATGTCGCTTTGGCGTATACTATTCCCAGCGCTGAAAGGGTCCATAATAAAACTACAGTTGTATATAACTGAACATGGTAATGAGAGCGTCGCTACGTTCACCTGGCGTGTGTAACGATTGCGCGGTTATATTTAAATGCATCATGTAAGAGTGAACTAATAGTAACATGACACTCACAGCAGAAATCATTTAGACCGCAACGTTTCTAAACTTATACCATTGAAATAAACTGCTTTAAATCAGTGAATGATGTAAGATCTAATTTTGCACTGGACATGTGCTTATATGAATCATTATAATGCTGCATGTTTTGCTTTATGTCCAACGAGAGTTTTAGTCATAAAAACATAGGTCCGTCGTGCTTTATGGATTCCATACATCAACTGCATTGTTCAGTAATCCGAAAGGCTGCGTCCAAGCGGGCGAAAGGAATTCATTTGCCCCTGACACAACTTCGTCTTACACGCTAGACAAATAGCACATTTTCCTTCGTTGCATGTCCTTAACCGATTTATCCAACTGAGCGAAACAGATGCATTCGCTGTGTTTTCCGTCATTTTCTATTCTTTGACTTTGAGCGATGACGTGGTGTGGCACCGACCATTGATGACATCGGACTTAAAGCACTCTTAACACGCAAAGCTAGTGCATATCATGCTTTTTATAAGAAGGGGGTGTTCTATCTATACATTATTACTTGTTAGCGTGAGTGCGTTTCCGTAAGTATTCAATAGCAGAGAGCTGTGACATTTTAACCGTAACTATCCGGTAGTTCACTTATGGAGATGCTCCTAAGCAAGAAACATATACGTTATACATTGATTCCGAAGGGATTTGAACCGATGGTTGGTAAAGAACGGTCGGAATGCCATACCACAACGGCTACATTTTGTTTGAGTTAATATGAGTTGAACAACGCTACAAAGTGTCACATGCCCCACCGTAAATTTAAATGATATCTTTCGCCAATGTAAGGTATGAAATTGTACCGCCGCTCGCTCAGTTAACGTAGATCAAATGATATTGGCCGTAGATAGGCTTACGAAAGAAATATTGGATGCAATTAAAACATTGTCATCGGATAAATGGCTGCGACGAACTGTATACCCAGTTGTGTTATTTAGCGTTATGATTTCACATATCCGAGGGCATGTGGCTTTTTACGCTGATCCCTAGATACGCAGCAACGATTGCGCGTGCAACAGTTTGAGCGTCAGTAACGACATGAAGCAGCGTGCAAAGCTGTGCCCAGTTGTAAGGATGAACTACTTGCCCGTCTGTCACACACTAACGTTGGATGTCATATTGGACGTAAATTGGTTGGTGATTTTGGTTATGCTGATGATTTGTCGTTAATTGCACCTCCATTGAGCTCCTGTCTACAATTTCCACGTTATGATGTTAATCTTCCCATTGTTTCTTGCGCTGATTTTGTACAAATCTGTACGTTGATATGTATCAGATAGTTATAAAAAAGTGTCCTTGACAAATCGATTTTGAAAACGCAGTAAAACTTGTCTAATGACACCATCCATTACAAATGCACCATATGAATCAAAATAACGCAGGCTCTCTAGCAGTCATTGTGTCATAGAATGTAGTGCATTTGTGCAACAGGCAAGGTACATTTGAAAGCGCTTGTGTCAGGGGAGTTCGCTCAACGATGCGTCAGTTTGTCGATAACCTGGAATCACTGCATTTGTTCTTCTCTAGTCGTCTTAAAAAACAGTTACGGACAAAACGTGACATATGGATAGAGGCGGGGATATGTCGAACATGGTATCGCCGCGTCCTGTGCCTCCCACAGTTGTTTTTAACTCTTTGCTGCGTATATAATGCAGAACGGATGATTACTAAATGGCTCTTCACTTGCGCCAACACATCCTTCTTGATATCCTTTTGGGGAATCTAATAATTGATTGACTAGTTTTGGAAGTCACGACATCGTATGTATGCATTAAGATGGTCACAGTGTTACTGAAATGAGCCTGGGTACTCTCAGATGTTGTCTCTTGGGTCCTCTTTCACAAAATACACTCGAGGAGATCAGTAATTGATAATAGTAAAAACTGGTTTAATACAAAAGAAATACTATAATTGCAACCACTCTTAACAGTTTCATAGCTCAGCTGAAACAGTAATGGTGTTGTTAACTCATTCTGATTATGAGATCCGCTACACAGCAGTCGAAAATATGCTGGCTGGCATTGAGCTCTCAGTTAGTGATTTTTATTAAGGCTGTAGCGGACAGCAGTCATCTATTCACATCATTGAATCAACCCCACCGTTTGCATGCAGCACATCATGTGTTGCGCTAATATGTACCTGAGAGCAGAGAATATCAGAGCAGCAATAAGTATTTCCTATAACTATAACACGGTCGTTCTTATAGCGTCTTTCGCACGTAACAAAACCGTACAAGATGTTACAAAGTCCACTGACAATTATCAAATGCATTTTACGCCGCCAGAAACGCTGTAGTTATCGCCATCCGTGTCAGTATTACAATAATCATCGCAATTATACATCGCAATTCTAGTGGTGTAATTTTGGATTACCTTTTATGTTTGTAGAGAGAATATGTATCAATACTTACTTAATCTTATGACATTGATAACCTTCAATAGCACTAGGAACATTTCATTTACAGCAAATGCAATAATAAACAAAACGAATTTTCGTGGACAGACGTTTGGATCCCTTGTGATCACATTTACTACCCATTAAAATTTTTATGTATGCTTGTTTGTCGTTTAGGGCAAGAGGAGATCGACGAAACTAAGCCCAAATATCATCAATTTTAAGCAGAGACGATAATGAACGGATATAACGAAACAAAAAAAAGTCCAGTAAGAAATCCGAAATCGAATAATGTTCAGCGCCAGTAATTTCAGTTGTTAGTGACATATTACAATAGTGAGTTAATGCTTATTGTAGGTAAAGGTGGGCTCGTGTGATTCACAACATCTTTGTGAGTCTTCTTTGATAGCTACTTTCATGAAACTAGTTGTTTGAAACAAGATCCCAATCGGAGAAGACTCCTTATAATTTTGACTCATACAAAGCAGAACAATAACTATACTTACAAAGTTTAATATGACGGAAATATACCCAATTACGATCCTAAACGAGAACGTACTCACGGCCAGCGGATCGTTCTGTAAATTAAATATTTTCATCATAGTCTTATAATCGAAAGCTCATTGTATATCGACTATAATACTCGTAGTTTAATTATTACAGGGAATGGCACAGGTTTGGATAACAGAATGCCATAGTTCATTATTATGAATAAACATTGAATGAGGTAAGCGAGTGGCCAATGTGAGATTTGTATACAATGTTTGCGGTTAATTTTAATATATATATATATATATATATATATATATATATATATATATATATATATATATATATATATATATATATATATATATATATATATATATACATACATATGCATATCTATATAAATATGTATGTATATATATAAATGTATATATATAAATATATATATATATATATGCAAACATATATATATATATATATAAATAATTATAAACATATATGAATATATATATATATATATATATATATATATATATATGTTTACAAATATGTATATATGTTTATATATATCAACTTATATAATAACATCGACCTATGCATGTCGTAAGAGGCGGCCAATAGTGGGCAACCTGTTGGCTGTGGGTTGCGACTTGTGTCGGTGGACAATGGGTTCATGATGGGTGAGCGGAGTGGTTCTTGCATGGGCCATATGCGCAACACACCACGAGAGGCTGGAATGGCCTGGTCCAATCAATCGGCTTGTGGTGATAATCGTTTCCACATTTATCCTTCCCATGCTTAATCAAGACATTCTTATCTATTAATCATTCTTGGCACATTATAACACAATAGTGTTGGTTTGCAGTTAAACCCTATACTAACTTATGAGGGTTTAGTTATCGGTGTGCCTAGTTAAGCGGTACTCTCACTGCGAGTATGGTTGACTGATGCTCTATGATCCAGATATATATATATATATATATATATATATATATATATATATATATATATATATATATATATATATATATAGATATATATATATATAAAATATATGTATGTATATATATATTTATATATATATATGTATATATATGTAGATAAATATGTGTACTATATATAGATACATATATTTTATATAGATGTTTACATAGATATATATCATTCAGACACATATAGAGATACATATATTTATATATGGGAGATATTATATCATAGAGATAGATATAGATCTATATATAGTATAGATATATATATAGATATACATATTATAGATATACAGATATACATACCACATATATATATAGATATATATATCTATATATATATATATATATATCTATATATAGATATATATATATATATATATATATATATATATCTATATATATATATATATATAATATATATATATATATATATATATATATATATATATACACACTTGTGGTCACGTTCATTGATTACCAGGCCGTAGATCTGAGTTATGAGAATATGTGCTAATGAAACTAGTGGTCAACGGCTGCACCGTATATCATACTTGATATCATATAATATTGTACAGTCTGATTAAATAAAGGTGAGTGACATATTCATAAATAACGTTTTTAAGGCTATTCCTTTTTTACTTTGTTTTGAAAAAGGCTAACGACGTAGCTCTGGACTATATTATATAAAAGAGTCAGACTAGACTACTTATATTCCGTCGTCTAAACCGATCGTTCGTCGCCATTTTATTTCATTTTCTTTCCACTGAACGAATAGTAAAATATTGTTCCCTTTGCCTGTAAGACACAAAACTATGATCGCGATGGTATAAGTATGAAATTACAACCACTAATCTTTTTTTGGACTGTTGGCCAGCCCTGAGCTGGCGGTCGCAGCTGAGTTCACCAACAATTTGTTTTGTGGATACGCGTAAGTTGGAGGACTCAGATGAGCTCGCCAACTCAAATATCAAATAAGTTATTAGTTAATACATTTTTTCCAGCTAGCAATTACACGGTTACTGTAAGTCGCATTGGTTGTTACATCCATTATCGTATTTGTCCGTGTATTCTTAGAGGGTATTGTTTTCGCTATTTAGTAGCAGCACAGTTGTACAGGTCCTATTGTAACAAAGTAAACCGGCCCATAATCACCATTAGCCCAAGATTATACACCATTCGGTGCCATTTACACAAGCACTTAGTGTATTAAGTCGACAACGATTGCTGTATATTATAAATTCTACACCGATAGCTTGACCTTCGATGCAACCTAACTTACACCACTGCAATTTGTTTGTTTTGTGGGATATTATGTACAATTACGGATGCACAAATAGACAGTGTAATTAACTAATGGTTTTTATGCGTTAGGCTAAGGCTTAAAGAGCATGACACCTAACCAAAGTGCATAAGCTCAAATATTAACAAAACATTACCAATTTAACCGCTTTGAAAACCTTAAACGTAGTGACTCTATACCTGCTGATACCGGTAGTTAGTTTTTTCAAGTCTGAAAAACGAAATGCTCAATATTGATTTTATAGAGACGATGTACGATGGTTACGGAAACATTTAAGGTAAAGGGGGATTTTACAGCCTCTATCGCAAATGCTTTATGTGCGTCACTAATGACGATATTTATACCATTTGCTGAATAACGTTTGCACGTTCATGTTGGCTGATCCCGTCTCTAGCAGTCGAATTGCTGGATTATATTATTCGGCAAACCCCTTGTATTTTAGGCAGTTACTGCCCACCATGCCATTCATGAAACGCTCTGCCAACTGAATGAGTCAAGGCTTAGTAGATGACTGTTGTTTCGTGTCGCCATCACGCAAAACACAGAGGAACAAAACAGCATTTAAGTGAGCATTTACGATGCACGTTTAGTGATGTGCTTATCAGTTACATAGGTAGATAACTGGATTAACTAAGCAAATATATTCAAATTATTCGCGTCGGACCATGCAGCTATGGTTTCACCCCTGTTCACATTTCGTCCAAATCAGACTTCGTTTTGACGTTGAAAATATTGTTGGCATTGCTGATTCCGTGAACGTTCTAACTCTCTACATTAGAAGTCATCGAATGAACGCGAATCATTACATCATCATATAATACATTTTTGCGATGTGCATCAATCCTAAGCTCCGAACTAACAATCGTGAGGCAGTCACATCAAATACATGGCGTCAATATCCCAAAGCAATCATCTTTGGTGCATTGTGCTCAAAGGAAACAGACTATATTATTCATGTAAGCCACTAACTGTTTATATAATGGTAAAAATCCATCGTATATCAAGCTAATCAGACAACTTAAAGTATTGAATATGATCAACGCGAAGTAAAGCTGACTATTAATGAGAAAATTACAATAATTACATAGCTTAAACAGAAACGTCAGAATAAGAAGCGACTGCCTAACCACCTTTGCATTCGGCGAGAATTATGTGACATAATATCGACGTGAATAACGCAGATATACCCCGATCACATACAACTCCCGTCTATCCATAATCTTCTGGTATTTTCGGACAAATTGTATTAGAGACCCGGATCCATCATGAACCTGCCTAGGGGTAACAACAGAATTTTTAAATACCTTGCAGCGGCAAGGCAAATGCGATTTAATGTTTGCTGTTGTTGGCCTGACCAGTTATCACGTGGCCGCTCTCGTAAGGTTTGTTTGATGCCTGTACCCATGTTCAGGGGCTCAGTAGTATATGCGCCCACCGAATTCGGTTAGGTTTATATAAATTTTTGTCTTATTCCTCCAACATTCTATCAGACAGAAACACACTAAGTTATGTACCAATCGTCGGATAGATACGAATATCTCTGGGGAAACATCATACAATGTTCTATTACCGTAAAATTAATACATTGCCTTTACAATGACGTGCGACTTGTAAGAGGTAATGTTTTTACGAATAACATTTAGCCAGTAGAGGAGTGTATGGGACCAAAGGAAACATATGCGAATCATGCATTGTTGAATAATTACTACTGGTTATTAGAAAACTGCGATGCTTGTAGCGTAATTAGAATTACCCAGAATGTTCTCCCACACAGGAATATGCGTAGGATGCACAGACCAAATCAGAAAAATGCATCCGATAGATAAGATAATGGAAGGAACCCAATTGTCTACGATTGAATGAAGATAAAACTGAGATTGCACATTTCGCATCTCGCCACAAATAACATCTAAAAATGAAAAAAATAACTGTACCTATATCAGAAACATCCAGAAACCTCAGTCTATAATGCAATCACTGACAACGTAAGAAAGTACTTGCACCAATCCACACCGGAAATCGCTGTCCACGCATTTATATATTGTCGACTTGAATAATGCTATTCGCAACTGCCGCTCATGTTGTGGTATGGGCAAAAAAGGGGAAAACATACATCACATCATGATGATACTGCTATAGTAATAATAAAAGAAGATGGATAATGAAAAATAGGTAATGTTACAGAGTCTGAAACTGCATTTTTATGTAATCATATGTATATATATATATATATATAGATATATATATATATATAGATATATATATAATATGTATAATATATATATATATATATATATATATATATATATATATATATATATATATATAGAGTATATTATTATATATATATATACCATATGTATATATATATAATATATATATATATATATATGATACCCTATACAATATATATATGTATATGTCTATTCTGTATATATATAATATGTCATATATATTATATATATATATATATATAGATATAGATATATATATAGATATATATATATCTATATAGATATATATATAGATATAGATATATATATCTATCTATATATATATATATCTATATATATATATATATATATCTATATATAAATTTTGGTACGGTTTTGTTAGGAAATGCCATTGCAGTTATTTCGATGGTACAATCAGTAAAATAGTCTAGAACAGAGTTGAATGAACAAGCACCAACAAAATGAATGCTTTTCTGACGGACAGATGTTCTACACCATGAGGGTGTAGAGGTAGGCCTATTTCGTGCTAGATAACTGTGGTCATTTATATAGTTTGTAAACATATTATTAAATACATCTGGTACGATCACAGTTGTACATAAATATTGACTCGCAATATATGTGGAGCCGATGTTCACAATTTGGTGTTTGTTGAATAGCGCTACTATTCGATTTTTATATCCTGTGTTACTTTATTCGTATGATGCGTTTTGTAAGATAAGCAATTTATTCAAGTGTGTTTTTGCGGTATTTCCCCATATTATATTACAATATCATAAATACGGATATGTAAATGTGTAATGCATAGCCATCAATGTTTGTTTATTTACTTTATATTTGAGTTTATTCATGATGCCGATTAACTTTTTGTCGATACAAATTCCTAAAAACCTAGTTTGTTCAACAAATTCTACACTAACGCTATTGATAGATATGCTCCAACTGGTTGATTATTGACCTTTGTTCTAAGTGTAATTGCATAAAGTTTTTGTATGTACAGTGATAATTTACTCATCTTCCACCATTCTGATATCTATTTCATGGTATGCGACCGTCTTTAGCTCTGCTATTTTTGGGCGGTTAATGAATGTATTTGTATCGTCAGCGAACCTGATAGAGTGTAAAGTATTTAAAACACTTCGGAGATCAATAATGTACAATATAAATAACAATGGACCAAGGATTATATATTATTTCCCCTTTGTTTGATATGGTATAATTGTACTCGCTCTTGTAGATAACATTGTCTCTCAACTATAATTTTGATAGCAATTATTAATTGTTAACTGCGTCGAAGGCTTTTGTGATCAGCATAGAGTAGAAAAGAGCAAACGAGTCTTTCGAGAAATTTTTTGTTGTTGTCATGTTGTTGAAATTGAAGTGGGTCGATGTTTTACAGGCATTTTGGGCATTTTATGTCCATTCATTGTTGCGACCGAGATTTCCTACCTGTCAGTAGCACGTTTGCTATTGCGCACCCTTGTTTATGTTGATCATGCGCTGCGCTTACCATTCTATAGATTTGCAAAGCATCGAAATTATACTATAGGATTACAGCAGTCATTGTTGCTGAAAATATTTGGTGGACATAAATGTGAGTATGGTCAGCGTTTAGTTTTTAGAACGCCCTTCAATGTCTGTTTGTAACTGTTACTCTACGCCGGTAAAAAGCATATGCGTCATCATGATCGACATTTTTATTTGTAAACAGTCATTTTTTTTCTTAACCATGGTTCACATTATGGGTGCTGCTCCTTCCAGTGATGCCAGTTAATATTTCTCGGCACACCAAATAGGTTCATTAAACGGTCGCAAAACGTCACAACGATGCCACCTATGTTCAAAGCTGAAGTATGTATTGTTTTCTGTCTTTATTGTCTTTAATGCATAATAAATGCTCAAGTAGACCCATGCCTTGCCTGTAAACGGTAACAATTGATTACGCGTGCCTAGGGATAGCCATTTGTTTCTACAGCAATCTCTTCTTGCAATGTGTTATTGCGGGATGTTATTCAAATTGATGCGCACAATATAGCATGTCCTGTCTCATCATGATTTGATAAACAATAGATACACACCTTGATCCATACAGTTCGTATAATTGCCAAACCTAAAATGCCACCGTATGCCACATTGGGCATTGAATGCACTGTGGACGAGGATTACAAAACTGAGCTGATTGTGACTAAATATGCATTGTCAAGGCTTGTTTGATCCCAGAAACAGTACATCCGCACCACCGACCGGTAGGGAGTGAAACTAGAGACAATAACCTGGATAGGTTGGTCACGGAAACCAATATATAAATAACCAGTGCGTAAGAGCATGCGGATTACGTTCGATACTTGTTCTTAGTTTGGTATTCTATAGCCACTTATACTCCTCTTATAGCATACTCCATTGCAAGAGGATTGTTGATCGCCGATGCAAGATCTTGTTATTTAAAACAACGGATAGTGATTGGTGCACAAGCATCATTCCACGTCCCGCCAATCTGTTTCTATATATAGCGTGGTACTGGGGTAGCACATAGTCGCGACTGACAAGAATCTGTCCCATTGGCTTGTTGCGACATCGTTGCCTAACTGTGAATAGGTTGATCTCTAACTTAATACTACGATACCAACGGTTGTAAATGGCTCTGCTGTTGATTGATCCATTTCCTAAAAAATATGTCTTTCCGTCTACTCAGCGACATTTCTGTTGTCTTGCCAATGCGTTACGTTCCATCGAAGTTTTATGTCATCATAATCGATCAACCCAGTTCCAACCGAGAGGTCTAATGTCTTTGGGGCATTAAACAAGAAGCAAATTAATTATGATCTGGGCTACCTGGATTAACATAATTCAATACATTCCACCAGCACGATGTACTTCAACGGATAAGATGCGCTGTATTATCACACTTCTTACAAAAACCTCACGTGCTTTCCGTCTTTGATATAATGGTTCCTCGCTACGTCCGATGAAAATAAGGATCACAGAGCATTATTCATATGTTGTAGCAAGTTTTAGAGCTGCTTGGAATGTGCATTTGTGAAAATAGTTGATATGAATAATTCATAGGCTGTCTATTCCAGGCAAGTTTCTGCGATGTACTTATTAAGAAGTCAACAGAAGGCCCGATTTAGTTGCATTTCACAGAACTGCATGTACTCTAATAGATAAGCGCTGCAGTTGCAACGCGAAAGTCACTGTTTTTAACGATTACTCAGCGAGGAGTGAAACGAAAAGAATACTTTGCTTCTGTCCAACCGAGTAATGATGTCTTCGTCCAAGTTCAGCGAAACGGTGTTGCAGCTGTTTTGGGTCTATTTGTTTTATACCTCTAAACTACAATGTTAATTGGTCTGAGATGGACATTAGCACCTGGAACGTGACGTTTATATCGAACCGACAGCTCCTTCATAAATCTAAGAATAATTACTTCCTTAAAAGAGCTCTGGTTACATATCGTACAGTTTCATCAAACATTCACCCCAACTTCCTGATATTTTAAAAGCAGTCAATGCGTACTCCGCCGAGATCAACTGCCTGAACCAAAATATTCGAGCATTATTCACTTTATGCATCAGAATTGTAGTAATAACCAATGAAAGAAAATAAAAGATCAAAAGTACGTCCATTGGATTCTTTTATGGGCGTAATATCAACTAACAATTTTCTGAGCATATGTTATCAAAATAAAGCACTAATAATTGAACATGCTTTTCTGCCAGCGCAGAACCTTTCTAACAGAGTTTTAATCAATAGTTGTCTATAATGAATCAACGAATCGAACGGAATGGGTTCTTTTTACTCAAAACAAAGGGGTTGGGCGAGGTCGTGTTGTGCGAAGTTTTCCCCATCCAATCCAAGTCAGTTTTTAACCTAATCTTCTGAATGTGCTTAATTGATCTCTTTGAAATGGCTCGATGCAAATGTTAAAGTTTATGTTATTGAATAATACCCCACATAAGCTTCAATATGGATACGTTTATAATGTGGATAGCAAAGTAGTTAAGCCTGTCGCCAGTAGGGTAGAATTTTCGGTAGTTATTGCTTCATAAGATTATACCAAAATAAATAAACTCAACCACAAAACTCGCATTACGAACTTTCTACACAATCATTTGTACCCAAACGCGAACGCGGTTATACTATTTATATCTCATAATAAATTAGCAAGGTTTGTGTGTGATATGTATAGCTAAGATATCATTAATGCGTTAATCGCCTTGTTATATGTCCACTAATTCCGTAATTATCATGCAACTGCTGAGCACATAACGTTTATATGGAGTCAGTTATCAACTTGCAGCACTACTAGATTTCGCTTCATCCAATAGAATGCATTGAAAACAAATTATTCTGATTGGTTATTCTTACCATTCGAGGGAATACAGAACACCACTGCCGGTCAGCAATTAATTGTGAAAAAAAAATCAGTAGTTGTCCATTTATTCAAACCTTGGCAGATGTTATGCAGTTATTTCAACAAACAGCGCATAACAAAACGATTCCATAATGTGTCGCCATCAAATGCTCTTAATCTGTCGAGATTAAAGGGGTTCATTCGCAGTAAATTAATAGTTATTTATTTGCAATTCTCCATGGCCATAATCTAAAACCAGCTGCTCAGACATTTCTTTCCTCGGTTAGCGTATTCCTGGAATACTATTCGGTATGTTCATGCTCCACGCCCACTGTATTTTATGTGTGAACCAGGGACACAACAACACCATCACTGCTATTCATATGGTCAATAACAGCAGTCGTCACAGGCGGAGCTGGCCAAGTTTATGCTCTCAATAATGTCATGGTCTATGCAATTACGATGAACAGGAGCGAACGGATGAGGCGCGCCCAAGACGAAGGAATAAACTTGAGCTGCAATTATCGTTTCCTTATCAAGCACTACTGCCATGATAATCAATCACCCAGAGCTATCACCTGTCTGTCTTCCTGGTTCTGTTTATAGCTACAGAGACGGAACCACCCCACTTGTAATCCTCTAATCTGAGCGAACAGGATAGGTCCTTTACATCGCACACAAACTTGTATCTATTGCTTTGCTCCTAATACCGACCATCATTCATGTATGGTAAAAACAGCGAGGGCAAGAAGTTGCCGAAATTCACTCTAACAATTAGTCGAAGCATTGTGCATAAGTGGATGGAGAACAGAATTGATACATGCTTAGAATGCATGCCACTATTCACCAACGAATATCACATACAAATACATCCCTGACATGTGTACATCATACGAACTAAAGAAATACAACTTTGACTAAGATTGTTAGAGCATGTACGTTACAACTTTGCTTCATCACGTGTGTTTTCATTTGCATATTGAAACCATTGCAGACTTTTCTCAAATGCGAGCCATCAAGCAGTGGTAATGGTGTCTGTATCAAAAGTTTTTGATATAAAAGTGAAGCATTCACCTATATCCCAAATCATTCGGGTAATGCACCCGTATTATAATAACAATCATGCCTGCAGCAAACTAGGTAAGTGAACACGATTTGACAGTCTCGTCAAATCTCAGATGATTGTCATAACATGATTACGAAAGCAAAATGAACCCACTTGTTGTTTCGTCGACAGCGATGTCGATACTTATAGGGTGTATCGGCTGCTAACACTCGTAAAACGTCGCACTAATGGTGCTCATGTAACAATGCAAGATGGCTTCGTTTGGCATATGCTGCGCGCATACACTTAATCGGGCATAAGAGGTAACAATTCGTTCTGTGAAGAACGAATAAATCACATCGAGGAGGAAATGACAATGTAAAATAGAGAGCAGGTTCTTTGATGATCGGATACAAATCAGTAAATCACGGCAAGTTACCTTGGTACCCAAACCACACGGCCTGTAGTGTTACCTGCACCTTGGCGTCAGTATTAAAAGCTCACTTTGGCGTACACTAATAAAGACTAGAGATTGGGCAGTGCCGGTGTTATATATTATTGATGTGCTGCACTTTCAGATCCCAAGGATGTATCTATTCGAATATTTCCCCCAATTTGTAATTCACATTTTTTTAAGTGTCTTAATTTGCAATTTGCACATGTGCCGTCCCAGCAAACATTTCATAAGCAGTATGCTGTGTTTGAAGGTCCTCTGAGTCATTTAAACGTTCAGACAGTCATTGGGTTGCGTATTTGGCTCTAGGCAAAATCAACAAGAGCCGCTTGGGTCGAAAATTTAGGCTCAGATTGTCGCAGCTTATGGGCTTGCCCAAGTCTCACTAACGACGAGTCACTATGCTGTATTAGCGTGCCTATTGTTCGGAACATTTACTTCATAAGATTATACTTGTAACTTATGTTTTATATATACTGGGCGACAATTCATTTGGTAGGCGTAAAAATGGGTGAATTTAATTTGCCTTATTCAATTTATTTTTCATGTACCGAGTGGCCAAAAAGTTAGGGTGCGTGTGTCTATGTATATATACACTTATGCATGTATTTGTAGAGGGAATGCAATTAGATTCGTAAATGTAACCGCTGCAGTTTATGGTAGGGCCACATTATCATATTACTCACCTAGGCAAGCCAGATTTTGAGTGATACACCCGCATCAGCGCCAGACAACGGCGCTAGATTCATCTGGTTTATCATTTAACGTTAGACGGTTAAAGCAAATGTCCCTCTTACATATAATTGTGCGACATTGTGGCAAGTTTGTTGCCTCTATTATCTGAATGAACGACCCGTGATGGCATGACGTGACATCTTCTGAATATAGTAATTAAGAATCATATCCTCCAAAGGAATCAGGGATAGCGAAATGACACAAATAACATAAACAGCATGATCTGTCCACAACTATGAATGAATACTGCCTGTATCTACTCCTCTTTGTTACCTGCAGTATACACGAAATTCAGACAGCAGGTGTCACATCGGCTGGGGCTAGCATTTCTACTTCTACTCTTGCTGTTGTAACTCATTCTTCTATGCTGTCTATCATCTGCACTCGACGGAAGTGCAACTGAATGCAAAACATTTTGAATTTTATGAAGGATAAATTGGCAGCTTCCCTTAGGGACTCATGCGTGTTTGACAGTCTACCGTATACTACCAAAACCTTCCATTTTCTTGAATGGTCGTGTAGCCGATATACAATCGTTCGTTTCAGCAGCATTTACGCGGCTTGAGAACAAAGTCGCATCTAATAATCAACGCTCCATCATTAACAGCAATGCCACTAAATGCAGCCGTTTGTTATGTGAGATAGCATATACCTCTCGCCGGGTTACTTGCGTATGTCCTCGTGGACAGTAAAGCGCCGGATATAGTTGGATGTGACGCCAGCTTCCTAGTGGGTGAGCGTACCCATTGCCTCGTTGGTAGCAACAGAGAAGAACATGTCTACTCTCGAAGCAAATATATATGTAAGGTATTTAGGATGTGATGCCGGCTTCCTAGTGGGTATTATATTCCGTAGAGCGTATCTGCATGGAATCGTCTATTGAGTCGTTTCTGTATTGGATGGTTAAATACACCGCGGAGAACAAACACCTATTTAGCCGTAATAAGCATATTACGCCTATTCTTAGCTAGCGATTCAATATGGTAACAAACGAGACGTTGCATTTGGTTATGTAAAGGTACGCAATGACTGCATGTCGACTCCATGACCTTCGTAAGGATGAGGAATATCATATGGGTTTTTTCATATGATTTATTCCGGATGTACAAGTTATGGGTTCTGCAATAGAAAATTCGGATTAACGGACTTTTTGTATATGCATGTTTAAGATAATGATATTGAATAAACGGCAATAATAAATCCATCGTTGCAGCATCGGACAGACTATGATGGTAAGATATCCTGGCAGTTCGTGTAGGTATCCGCTAATATCTATCATGCGATGCGAAGGAATTACTCGGTAGCTCGTAGCAATTGTTCCCCAGGGTTAACGAGAATGGTGAAATTAGTTTGCATAATTTATTTTCATGTCGTTGAACATAATTGCTCAAACTTTATCATTAGAAAGTCCAATTGATACTTTTTCTGTAGAAGTCGGCATTCGGTACAACATTATGATTTGATATCCAATTCAATTTTTATTGATTATTGAGTTGCACAATTGACAAAGCTTTAAATCATTATTATGGCTGCCAGGTCATTTAGAAATTTTGTCTTCGCCGACTGTGAAGTTGAGAGTGTGTAGTCAAAAAACGAAATATTCACCATCGATAACGTTAAATGCAGAAGCAATTCGGGTAACAAGCCCGTGTAACCAGTCCCTACGGACGTCTTATCTGTTATTGGCATGCTTTGCAAGGCCGTAAAGCCATCCCCTGCCTACTATAAATTAAAGAATCTGAAAAATATTGCTCTTGAGGTTTGCGAATTGATCGCCTTACCGAAAACATTAATACATGGTCTCAATTAATGGGTTAGCAAGATAATCGCACAGGCAAATATATTTTTACACGAAACCAATGTGGCAAACCAAAGCTGTGATTTAATACCAGCGCAGCTAGGCTCTGGTTGAATGCAGTCGCCTTGGAAAGCAAAACGTTGTCAACCACTGCTCACTAAATAGAGGACTTATTGCGATCATCGTTACGAAATGTCGTCAATATATATATATATATATATATATATATATATATATATATATATATATATATATATAGATATATTAGGTATATAGAGAGATATATAGATATATGATATATATATATATAGATATATATATATATATCTATATCTATATGTATATAAAAATATATATTATATATATTCTATATATCTATATATACTATTTAATTATATATATATATATATATATATATATCAATGTGTATATGTGATATATATATATCTTTATATATATATATATATAAATTATATATACATACATACATATATATATACATATATATATATATATATATATATATATATATATATATATATATATATATATATATATATAAATACTATATATATAATATCCATTTGAACGAGCCCTCAATAATGTCAAGCAGCCACTGTCACTGCAGACGGTATCGCATCAAAGCAGAGGAATTATAAAAGGTAACTGCGCTTCTGCTTTAGTTGAGGTGAATAATTGCTTATTGTTTATATTCTATCTCTAGCAGCCTATAGTAGCGTACGGACCGCAGTAGAAAAGTACACATTACGCATTGCGAGACAAAAGGGAGTTTTTTCGTTGTTGTCTGTAAAACGTGGTTCAGATCCTCATCACTATAGTAAATAACTCCATATGTCTTATTGTTGGAACGGTTTTATATCTCAAAAGCAGTGACTATTGTATAATGCTCTGTATGTGAATATAGAACCCAAATACTATCGGAGCTATTTCACTCGCTTAACATAGTTTGAAAATAGTGCTGCGGTTCAATCTTTAGTTGCGTAGAATGTGTATGTTACCTAAAGGTGATGAACTATAGGTTCGACGACTCTTTGTGTACCTGTTAACCGCCAATGATTCATGCGAGTCAGCGTTGGTGAAACTTAACGTGGTGACTATAAGACATTTACCAACGCAGAAATATTCTGCAGAGAAAACTAGTCAAGCAATGCGCAAATATGGCAAAGACCCTTTTATACCAAATAATGAACAAAAATATGATATGAAGACTTGCCATATGTTGAGGTACCTACAAACAAACAATTTCCTCAAGTGCTATTGGGTCGTCACGCGTTATAAATCGCCTATATATAGTTTCAGCTTTGTCGCATACCCCTTTCAAGCTGAAAGTAACATTTAGGGAGTTATCACGTTTCTCACATATATGCGTTTTCAGAAGGCATCGTACAAATATTGGACCTCGCCGATGGAGCACCGACATTTTAGAAATTTTACAACTTGGAAAACAGTTGCGGACCCGAGCAAATCAGATATATTTTAGAGGATAAATAATTTGACTTGATGCAAGCTGTGTTTGTTAGCGTATCTTTTGATGTAGTAAATTTGATTCTTCTAGACAACGCAAAGAAAGTTAACCTAACAGAGCAAGCTCGTGACATCTTTCTCTTCATCTCTGCGTTAAATATGTGAGGTAGCGTAGCAACGCAGGGGGTCTATATGGTTGATAGACTGAACCTATGTATAAGCTCTTATTTTTTTTTACCAAAAAAAGCGAGGATGAACTCACCTGAATACTTACGTATCTTCTATGTTCTGGTTATAATATATTTTGATATCGATTAAAACCACACCACACAAGGGCACTTATTGTGAAATCTGCTTACGCCTGCTATTACAAATAGTATTTCCTTGCTTGTCAACATTTATCAGCCACGTGCTCTGTTTGCTTTTGTTTTTGCCTCACTGGTGAATTAGTTTAAGGTCAACTGTCCCAAAGTGCAAATTGTATTTAGGTTTTATTATCCAGGGGTTACTCTTGTTCATAGAGACCATACCGAACATATAATGTACATTCTGGTCACCTCAATTGCTAATTGGCAATGAGGATACGATCACTTGGCTTAGTTCATCGCGCGTCAAGGCATTGGAAGCAAGTCAGGTCTTTAACTTTATTTGTGAAGGGTTATACACGCAGCTATCAAATACGTTCCGTATTACGAGCTCTGGATATATGATGGTGGTATCGTTTGGTATGGCTGCACAACGATCAATTGTGCTTATTGTTCGGCCAATACCCTGGACAACTAATGGCAAACACCAATTGTCTGACAATGTCTACTTATTACTGTCAAACTGAGGGGTCTTCATTCAATAGTATTTAGTGTCATTTGTTGTCGCTTTGAATCAGTATGTGAAAATATCCAGCAATATGCGGAAGTTGTATGTAAAATAATATTGTATTGTTAAATTGTGGCATTGAATATCGCACAAGTTTAATCGTGTCTTCGGATAGTGTTGTGAGAAAGCTTATAAAGCGATACCTGTGTCATTAGGAAGATAGCGCTCTTGCAAAGATATATATACATTCCATAAAAATAGTAGTGTCGTATTCAATGCCTACTTCATTTCATATTGTGTGAGGCGTACACTATACATTGAGCAATAGTGTTTCATTGATGGCATGTGTGTCGATGTTTGCAATATTTGTTAGAGTCGCATTATCTGGCAGTGTGACAAAATCCATGTATCAATATCACTATATGCATCCGTTAAAATTGAAAAACCAGGCCCACGTGAAGACTTTTCGTGAAAAGGCAGCATATTGCTTCGTCTGACCTTGAGCTTCAAGCGAGGGTAATTAAATGTCAGCCTCAGCAGCTGAAGCTATTTATCTTCGGCTGAGGACGCCAAACATGTTGCGTCAAAACAAGAGATGGTGCTCAGGTCGGACCAATGTGATGAGACTTGCAGATATATGCTTGATTTTGTTAAACAAGTGTACATCTTTCACATTCGCAATGGAATCAGATTATGTTTGTCATGGTAACAGCAGATTCTAAATAATGGCGTCGTGCCATGATTCACCAAAAAGGAACTATAACTATGCAGCTTTCGTTTCATCTGTTTAAGCATCCTGACGCAGCGCTGACAAAAATATCCTGAACGGAAACGGATCGTTTCGTAAATGTTGGTTATAACACGGGGCGCAATAGGCTGACAATTCAAACTAAATTATACTTATCCAGTGCAGCAAGAATGTATGTAAAATTTCATGGTATAGTGTGTGGCTAATCTGCTCAAGCGACGAATGGATCATCTTCGAAGCAAGTCGGGTGAAATTAGGGTTAGCATGTGAATGTTTACTGCCATATGCACACGGTTAGATGACCTTCTGCAACCGAGTAGCATCATCTGGCAGTGCGGCGAGGCACAGATGCGAATGTCAGTAACATTGTCTTCGCGCGGATAAGCAACGTATAGCCTGGTTTAACTTGGAAATCAAGTGGGTGTGATTATATGTTATATATGTGAGAATTGGAGATGTTGCATGACATTTAGTGAAATTAATGAGAGAGTAATGCGACCATTTTCAGAAGCATTAGATCATTTTAACGCTCGTGATGGTGATTCCAGTGGTTGTCGACAGTTTGGCAGGAAGACGTGTTCTGGTAATGCAGTCATCTAGTCTGATGAGAATGCTTTTCCTGTCGTGACTTTATCGCACGATACACATGATATAACGAATGACGTAACCCGGCACATAGCAAGCGTGATCATGAATCCACACAAAGTGAGTGATGATCGACAAACTTGGCAAACTTGGCAGCAACAACATACATTCCTATGATTTGGCGAGAGTTAATTTGTGTAGCTGCTAAGGCGTAACTCCGTAGTGGTCCCTAAATTAATAACCAGTACCTGGTCAAATATTCCTCATGACTAAGCAATGCCTTGGCTATCTATCTTCATTACTTGATGTAATATTATGATACATGTACTTCGGTTAATCCTCACATTATTGGCGACGGCCTATCAAGCCATATTGGTTGTTGCCAAATTCTGACATGCACATTGGCGATTTTGCTTGTCCATCAGTGATAAAGCCCAAATTGATATAACATATGCAATTTATGAGACATAAGCAATCTTTTCTGATCAAGGCTGCTGTTTGGATGCACATTGTTAGGCTTATAAATACAATAGTTTATTCGACCGTTTGTCGGCGCCGAACTATAATAACTTGTTATTTTATATCTACAATGAGCATCACTTATCCATTGTGTAGCCCATAAACAAATAGTAACTTGGATTCCTAGCCAGTCGAATTTTACTAGCGTGAATATCCTGTTCTGTACTAAGCACCTTACTCCTGCCATAGGTCGCCTATGTTACTCATACGTTAATATATACTTATATATATATATATATATATATATATATATATATATATATATATATATATATATATATATATACATATATATATATATATATATATATATATATATATATATATATATATATATATATATATATATATATATATATATATATATATATATATATATATATATATATATATATATATATATATATATATATATCGTTTTTCAGTCATGGCTGAGTGCAACATATCACCAGCACCAAGACGGTACTGATGCATACATTTGGTACTGATAAATACATGCGGCAAGGAATGGTATGATATGCTCTTTGATTTAGATATGTGATTGTATGCATTACAAGGGAGAGCATGCACCACAAGGGCTCTGCGTATTGTACTATTGCGCGTGCCAAATCATGCAAATTCAATTTGCACCAGCAAACAACCTGAATTACAACACGCCTCTCTTTGAATAAAGCCAGTCTTACTGGATGTCCTCTTCTGCAGCAACATGTCTTTGCCGTGGGCTCTAATAAACAATTGTCCCAAGAGAAAGGGTTAAGCCGAGAAAGAAGCATGTATGTTACGGGAATTTGAATTCCTTATAACACAAATATACTCATTATCGTCACCATACGTCGGGTTTTAAGGATCAAATCTATGAAACGATATTTTGCCTTTTGATAAATGATAATAAGACTATATAATGAATATTCACAGCACAAAATGGAAGCGGCACATTTGACATGGGTTTGTCCGGGCTATTACCTATCTCTCATTTAAAGTGCTAATGTGATATTGTAAATGAACAAGCCACACGACCCATCAATGTATACAGCACTGTTATAAATGATTATTTGAATCTGAAAAAAATATTTTTCCGACAATCAAATAAATGCCAAATACCTTCCCCCCGAAATAAGTTTACAGAGCTCCCCTTCAAGAAAACATTAATTTATGCAATTTCTTTCATTTTAGGCTGTTACAATTGCTTACATGACGAGCACAGTGCTGGGTGACCAGGTGAGGGATATGACCTAACATAGCCCGCTACTATGCATGATCAGACTCGAACCAGTAGCTAAGAAAGTATGTATATAAGCTGCTATCTATTTTAATCCTAAAATCAAATGAATCCGTCTAACAGTGAGGAGATAATTATCAGATATTAAAATAAATAAAATAATTCCAAGGTTTGAAATATAAAATACACAGTATCTTAACCATATACTTAACATACCATCCACATGATAAATGCATATGATGTGGCATACTCTATTGGACACTGGTACAACCATAATGACTGTCCCAATCCGCCTCAACTCTCCTCCTATCTCGGGAAAGCTCTACATCGCCTGTAATGAATTTGGTACGATTAGCTCGCGCGTTTTTTCGAGTCTGTGTATTTCTCACATTTCACATAAAGACTTATTAATTTCAGAGCTCTTCTCTGAGACAGGGGAATATATTTGCCATGAATTCCTAGAAAACCATTCGATAAAAAACACTAAGATGAAATACGTTACATCCCCTTGTAAATCAATATGGCTCAATCACAGCTAGATCCTTGGAATTATGTGATTAGTTGCGCAACATAAAATATTAACGACGTTCAGATTAGCCCCTTCTTCGAGAGGCACGAGCTAGCGATTTACCGTCAAGCCATGCTTTCACAATCACTGTTTACCGTAGCTGACTGGTTGGTCTACGCGCCGATAAGTAAATCGGTTATGCAAGGAGTAACCTTAATACAGTAAGACAAATATCATTGAGTGACCACACATATTTTTTTACCAGAATAAACAATTCGTTACATAGAACAATAATTTCGATTGACATCGGAATAAAACGCCTCAATGCGTTGTCAAACATTATAACCGAGCCTATTGACAAGGGATTCTTGCACACCCATAAAAGTAGACTGCTGGTGCTAAAAAATATTGCCTTTTCTTTGCCCACCATCTCATAATTTATCGCAAATAATCAAATATATGAGGCATATGTATAAGCAGCTTATTGGTTGTTTGGCCCAACAAGTAGCATAGTTTGTTTTATCAGAGGTCACCAATTCATCTTAGCAACAAAGCAAACACAATAACGGTGCAGCAGCTCTATCCTTCGAATATCTGCTTGGTTGCTGTGCATAAATAAAATGGTAATGATGCAGACCAAACATACGTAATGTTCGTCACATCTAACAATCAGATCAAGATGAAGCTATTCCCACCATATTTTAATGCCGTTGAGTATAAAGTGAATCGTGCAAACACATATTTATTCCGCAGACCCGGTGTACATTGTTTTTATTACAAATAATATGAAGTAACCACACTGGATCGCACTTCTTAGCTATATAAACCATATGCATTGATGCTCGGCACGAGATGGATTGAGCAACTATCAGTGTGAAGTGTTTTTATACAGCTTTCATTCGAATTGGATGAATCATCGTAGTCGAACACAATATTGCAATTGTTCAACGTGGTGATAATGCGGATCAGAGGTTGACTCTGAGTAGTGAATAAAGGCTAAAGATATATACCATCCGCAAAATTTCCAAGGAAGTACTTAGCACCACATATTCTTCTCATCGAATGCAGCAGTCTAAGGTCGGCTGTGCTGTTGTTGAAAGCGGTTGAGATGGATGAATAAAGAGCTATCAGACATAAGCTTCCACTCTCATTGTCGCTGAACAAACTAATTATATGTTCTATTGATAAAGAGAAAAAAACACTTCTGTATTATGCCGCTCTCAGCAATAGGTTGACAAGGAGATGGGAAATAAGGATAACAGCAATAGCCAGGCACGCCTTATTTTGTCAGAGCTTTTGATAATATAAGCAAGGGAAGAGCAGCATTCAATGGTGCCAAACAAATATTTTTGAATTCCTAATTATACTGATTTACTAAGATCATGTACGTTTCTCTTATTGTCAGGATCTACACTCCATTAAAGTGCCTATCGCACGAATACTCATGTCATTACGAAATGACGCCAGATTACGAAAATATAACCCAGAAATATTTATTCTGTCTATGTGGCAATTGTTAAAGTCCAATACACGATGGATTGTTTCTAAAGGCGGTATAATAACTATCTGTTAAGGCACAAGTTTTCTGTCTATTCAATGTACATTCAGCATCATGTAATTATTTACAAATCATAAATAAGCAATAGTTATTTATCAGTGAATATGATTGCGTCTACACCATTTGCAGCGTCTCTGTGAATCTTCTTGGGAGGCTGTATTCACTCATTATAATAACCATATCAGTTATATTGCCTTTATTTGGATTGTAGCTGACTGGAGTTAATGTATCTGTGCCCAGTTCAGTTATAGTCAACTGTCATTCATATGCTAGATAGATTGGCACCGATTGTTATGGACTCAAATGGCTTACAATATGCGTCCGCATGTGAATATATTTGAAGTGCATCGCAAACCGATGATGAAGGCTGATATTTGCTGACAAGTCAGGGTCGCGGCTGCTGTGAATCGCACACGATATGCATTAATGATGTTGCATATGAATACGATTACTTCGATATTGTGCATATTAAATGTACTGAATTGAATAACCAACTGTTTGATAAATTTTGATTTTAAATTGCATCGTTTATCGATTTAATCTCTTGAAATAATTCGACCAGCTTTCCAGCAAATAAGTGCATTTAACATTTTAATTGGTGCTTGGTCAAAACGATACGCAGTTTTATTACTTATAAATTATGCATATGTTACTATAATATGGATATCCCCCGACGAAATCTGCATATCGAGACGATATTAATCCAACTTGGTCATGGCTTCCTTTTGAAAGTGAACATTTTGCAACATTAAATCCTCGTTTTTGGTCACATATGCATGTCAAGTCGACATATCCCAAGTTATATTGTCAACATGTATTTCTAACAAGAAACAAAGAGTTATTCCTCAGCTTCGTGAGATTTGTGTAACAACTGCTGATTTAGCTTATGATGCATACTAATAATGATAATAATAATAGCAATAGGGAATATTACATTGCAATTGCCCATTAAAATTGGTCAAGCTATTGCTCGCTTTATGTCTTGCGAAAATTTTGAGAAGATGCAACAGTCTCATCTTGAAAATATGATACAAAATGTGTGTAATGATGGCAACACAATACCATATGGTGTACGGATGGCAAGAGCAGAATAATCCATACGGTCGACAAGTGCCCTGATAGTGGCCATCAACCAATGATTGAAATAATATTTAGTTAAAACTTTATGCATGAGCTTCGTACTTAAAATGTCAATCAAGTTTGATTTCAAGAGTAAAGTAAACTGACTGAATCGATATTGGCTGGGGTAAATTATACCACGTGGTCACAACGCCATTATAAAAGATATTACATCCTTATTATGTACTAGCCACGGGATTCATCTAGTCGTGAAGTTTCAGCACTACGAAACTCAAATAAACACTAACATATACTAATTAATTTGATATACCTGTATTTCGCCCCATGTATTAAGAGTTGTCATTCCCAGCAAGTGCAATCGTTGTTCGCAACCTAACTCAGACATACCGGCTAGGACGTTATAAGCGCGCCTTTGAACTCTAAACAAAATATCTGTCTCATTGGAAAAGACTGTGATATAACAAGTACAGACTTAAATGAAAACTTCCTCTGTGCGACTAGCGAACGTCCGTATGATAATCCCGAAAACTTTAGCCTTTAATGCTGATGCATTGCATTATTTTCTAGATTTAAATGAGTGGTCGACACTGTCACATACACCATTTTTCTCGGACGCATTATCTGGAGTAGAATTGCCTATTTTAGTATTCAAGCTTTTCATTTGCCCAACCTTTATGCTAGTACGTTGCGCGTCGTTAGGTTTGAAAGCAATCATTTCCCTAGTCTAATGCATCAATGAAGTCTTGATGTAAATTGTGTGGCTTTTTTTCTTCACTCCACACTTATTACTCTCGTCCAATCTGATTGAATCCCATTTATCACCACTCTCTGCCTTCTATTACTGAGCCATTCATTTATACACTAATACACTACCGCTGATGCCATGGGCCATGATGTTGCTAACTGACCATTGGTGAGGAACGCTTTTTGAATGACTAAATAAATAACATCTACAAGGTCCCAGAGTCGACCATTTTAGCAACGTCCTATGGATATAACAAAAGGTTGGTGAAGTCATATCGTGTACATAGAAAACCGTGCTGAGATTTATTCATTAAGTTATGCTTAAGTGTTCCATGAGATTGTGTCTAACAAGTGTTTCCTTTATTTGCTCACCACGGAAGTTAAGCTGACTGAATTGTGTAACATCACCAATTTCCGTCAAATACTGATGCAAAGTAACCATCAGTTAAACCTGCATTTTTATTGGATAGTTTTCGGAATGGTACATTTTGCAACTGTATCAGTAAATGCATTTCATGATTGGTCTAAAATTTGGCGTTCCAAAATATTCGTCCTATCAACTTGACAGATTTATTCCCTTAAACTACTTAGTTGGGACACAGCGGTTATCTTGGACCTCTCCGCTAGATGGTTTATGGGATAGGTTTGTAACAATATCAACTTCTAAACTAGCATGGTCACAGCACACTAATAGTGATCTGTGGTTGACTTTACTGACCATGAATTCATCAGTTGAATCTATAAGGTCGAAGAGAATTCCTACTTCTTCTAACATGCCGATACAAAAAAAATCATCTGGACTTGTTTAAAAGTTTACCCTTGCATACTGGTCTTGCTAGTCAATATCTGGAAAATTGAAATTAACAACTATCGCAAATTGCCACTCCAACAAATGACAGCAGTTCATTCAATTGATGCTGATTGTTGGCTTATATTCATAAACATCAAATCGAATACCTAACCAGCTTTTTGTCATGATAGAAAACACACATAAGCGCTGTGCATACTTTATGATAGCTAATATTTTACCTGAAGCGGTTGGAAACAGCCAACCGGTTATAGCTAATGATTAGTAAATGTGGTATATTTTGCGGGCAACGTATGCTACAGCGTAATTCGCCCATGTCTGAGGGTTGTTGGATCACATGCGCAAGGTACCTTGTGTCAGACTGCTAAGCATCGTTTATGAGCTTGTCACCGGAGCCTCGTGCTATAATGCTTGCATTTGCTGATATGCAAGACCGATTGTCACATATGTTCTGTCAACAAGCATAGATACTACCACTTCTAGCAAATTAATTCTACAGTGCATTGGCTCAAATATATACACCATATGATCCATTAACGTTCTGGAAACATACAACGTAGTTACACTATAGTTTGTGTTGCCAGTAAATTTCACTACATGTGGGAAATCGGGTGTACAATGTGTTAAAGACTTATTTATTTATACGATTGACGACGAGAAAACCAATATGTAAGGTACACGAGTATTTAACAGTATAAAGCCCACGATTGCTCTATTTCCATCGTTCATGCCAAAGGATCTCTACTTATACCGTGTTCTGAATATCGAGCCAGGCCAAACCATGTATGCTGAGCCATTCCGACGCAGTCGAACTGCTTTTTACGTGAGGTTGCATCATTTTTGTGCAATCCACGTTTCTATTCTCTAAGGAAGAGTCGGTATATAAAACACACTTCTAGAGTGCTGCTGCTAGCACGACCAACTGCAATATCTATTGGGCAATTTATAAATGTTTTTTTGGGCAATTACTGCCTAGCACGCTTTTCTAGATACGCACAGTATGAACGTTGAATGCGTTAATACTAAGTACATGTTGAGTCCTGCTCGTGTATGGTGTATTCATCACATGAAACTAAAGAGGATCGGAATAACATTGTGTTTGCGCTTACGATGCATGTATAGCATTTTATTCTACTCTTACAATGCCAATCACATTGGAGGACGAATGCACTGACGTAGCAAATAAGTTTTAGAGATCCGCAGCGGGCATTGCTATAATGGTGTCACCCCTCTTAGCATTTTGTCGCAGTTAGAATCGTTTTGCTGTCCCAGAAATTATCGGTTATGCTGCTTCCGTGAACTTCTATCTCATAGAAAACTATCAGTAGTAGACGTGATGGATTTAACCATCATTATCACCTAACATATGTTCCACTTGTTTGATTGTTTATAAGGGTAATTTCATCGATGCGTAGTTTGGGCTCGCAATTACATTTTGTGTATGTTCTTCGAATCTAAACCATTGCATTGTGATGGGAAGATAGTTGTCACTACTCATGCTTTAGTGGTACATGACAGCCATGGCAGTCACTTCAAATTCCAAACAACAAATATTTGTACATTAAGCTCAACTAAAACAGATAATGTTACCCATATTTATAGACTACGAATTTAATTACGCTACAAATGCGTTGCATATAAAGCGTCTCTGATAACTCAGCGTTCTTTGACTTACTAACGCACGATTAAACTGCCTATTAATGAATTAATTTCAAGTTTAACTTGGCTAAAACGGATAAGTCCTTGGTGATTTTTTTTTAATCCACATTCAGATCACATGCAATTATTGTTAATTCTGGATCCCCAAGGTATTGTCGGACAAATTGCACTAAAGACCAAAACCCATGATGAACCACTGAAGGTGTACCGACACAGAATTGAACAACAAGTCATACGGAATTCAATGATTGCTGTTATTGACCTGTCTAACTATTAACTGACACTTCAAGTCTAATTGTAAGAGTATATTTCGCACTGACGAGAGAGAGAGACGCACTCGGTTATACTATTGAGCAAGTATTAACCGTATTTGTTTTTGCTCAGTACACGATTCATTGGATTGATACTAATCACTCTACGCGGAAACTTGCTAATAAGCAACTGGATATTTTCAAATGAGTTCAACGTTTAAGAGAGCTTGATTAGATGAAGTTGTATTGTACATCCATGGTTGCATTATTACCTTATTCGTTTGAATGTTGTAGTATATATACAGGCATATACATTGGCTAGTTGATACACTTGCCTATTGAATGGTAACTTCTCTATTCCTCGTATGGACCCACAGCATAGAACATGGTGCGTCATCTCTGAGGTTACGTTTCATTTCGTTGTCTTGCTAAGGCTAAAGATGTATTTATACTTTGTAGCATTAAATTGACGCTGCATTTACAGTAATAGAATATAGGAAAATAAGTTTAGGTTCAGGATGAACAGATTTGGTTGATAGACTAAAGTTATACTAAACACGAGTAGGGGCAGGGGCTAATGGTTTAAAGACCTATACCGCAGCTATTTAAGGTGAAGGTGTTAAGGAGCACGAGATGAGCAGCTAGTACATCAATGTAGCTATTCGTAGAGTCGACCATAAGTTACTGCCAACGCCCTATTCAGACAAACATGATTGCATATATGACTTGTTTTATTATGATTGCATGGGCAAGTCAAATATTGACCAGCATGATTGGTTTAGTTCTTTTGTTGCGACGAGGAGTAAGTATTATATACGACAGCCACAAGATTGGGGAGGGGCTGCGAGCATTGGAAGTGGCGAGGTAAATGGGCCACATTATGAGATGTTTGAGCTTTACAATGGTGCTCAATGGTGTTTATTTCAGTGAGACCGAGTATAAGGGCAAATGGGAGCATGATATAAAATATCCAATCATGTGCATTTGTCATGCGCATTCTAATTACGAGATTCAGCAACACCTTTCACCCATTCAATTCATTATTGAAGATCTTAAACAATTGAGTGCCGTTTAATGGGCCTGATCTTGTATAGGTGCCAAGGTTTCAATCCTTGTTTGTACATTTTCTAGTGCTGGATGTTAATAAGGTTGCATATCGGTGGATTGCTTTGGCTGTGACTATTGATATTATTACCAAGTACTTGATTATTAGCATTTAATTTGTAAAAGTATTATTTTTTCAATTTACTAGTTTTGTGGTATTTGGTGCGAATGCGGTTTTCTCTATTAAAGTCACAAGCCTTAAAAATGTTTGGTAGAACGATTTATATAGTGCCATTCAAAACGGAATAGATGAACAACTCTCTATGAAGTTGCACTAGCGGCAGTACAATCAAACATATCAGTATAAAAACCGTTCTTACGAGTTCAAATCGTTGAGCCGTGCTCCGGGATATTTTTTACTGCCGCTTTATTAATGCCTACTTTCTCGGGTCTACATCCTAATATAGCGTCGGAAGGTAGATATTATCGAACAGCATTGCACTCCAATAAGAGCGGGAATAAATTGGACCTTCTATTATGATGTTTTATGCTAGGACGATTAAGGTGCCAACACACAATGATATCTGAAGAATGAAATACATCGGAAAGAACAAAGGAAGCTCGTTCCCGTGGAAAAGTGGTTTAAACGGCCTCTTCCGGCCTTCATGTGTTAGGTTCCATCCCTAGCCGGCTCTGGATGACTGGATTATAACATTAAATAGTTGTCCAATCTTCGGTATGTACACGACCCGCTTGCTTAAGCTTATTGTGCTGGGCCTCTGTCCAAGCGGCGGCGGTTTCACAGTCCGATCTGGGCTATGGGTTTGTGTCAAGCGGGCGTTGGCGATGGGTAACAGTCCAAGCATCACATCATCCTCATCCATTACCGCCGTCATATCACCTCATTGTGAAAATTGACAATCACATGGTCGTTTGGACAACTGATAGCTCATTCACATTCGGAATAAGTCAGACTCAATCCTGCTCTTACACAGAGGCAATGAGAGAGTCGTTCATAGCTAAGCCATGTGTTAGATGTAACTGGTTTACCTGGGTTTTGATCCATTTGTGAGCTAACATAGATTATCTGCAACAGTCGCTCCCACAGGCCCACTTGAATATACTGAATGTTTAGATTACGGTGGGACAGATTGATCAAATTTGCTCAGCATGGCACCCCTTCCCATGAAAAGCGGGCATGGTTCAATTCTGGTTAAATATTGTCTGAAAGAAGCGTTTTGGCCTTCTGTGGAAACTAACATTTGGACAGAGAATATGGTATCGCTTGATTTCGCTGTAAAGAACATTAATGAGTTGTGTCTGCATAGTGCACATCGATTTAATAACTTCACGAGTCACTATTAGCCAAAACATAACAGTTGAGGTAGCTGATGAGTTTATTTAGCAATTAGTATGGCAGTAATGGTTTCAGCTGAAAACCATTTGGGTTATTAGCACTCACAGACACAAGTATACACATATGGATGGTAAGGTGCGCTTATGGCTATTCATTGTTTTCCGCCAACGTTGCAAAAATGGCGGAGTGGCAACGTCGTTTAATGCAAATAACATAAAAACATCCATCGTTGTGTGACTTTTGCCATTTGTTATTACATTGTTTGTTTATTTTACCAACATCACATGTCATGGGGTATGAGTCAAAGATGCTAAAATTCTTTGTCGCATTTAGCGTTGGTTTCGTCAGTCTAAATACCGACTATGCTCCGCGGCCATGTTGCGTGGTTATGCAATATATGATTTCCAATTAATGCCTCATTCACGATAACCAGCGATTTGGTAGCTTATGTAAGTCAAGCTACAATCGAACCACTTTATTTGGTCGTTTGACTTGACACAATGTTTTTCTGATGCCAACAATGTAGCGCTTAGTATATCTGCACACTAGTTGCGCCGTTATTTCACTCGAAGAAAATTGTAGAATGTAATAAGTCGTTGCTTCACAAACGCGTCTGTCATATATGCTTTAGTTATGATCCAAGTCATGTCGCAGGAAGTGGCGCATCACATATACAAACATACACACACACGTACTCGGTTAATAAGGCGTCATTATGTGCAGGCTCGGACATTCAGTTTGATGAAACAATAGCAGTTGCAACAAGCGAATTGAATGTTGCGACAATATAGAAGAATGCCTGTCACGTGTTTGCGTCGGGAAGTGATGAGGTACTAGATAGACGATTATTCGTTGGTCGCCGACGATATTGATGGTAACTGAGGGTTGAAGTCCTGCTAGAAATACCCGAGACTTTATACGAATTTCTATTTTCTTTATTCGTCTCTGCTGACTGGCGCGTTCGGGTTCTTGTTCGGTTTCTTATTGTCGGATAAATATGTCGGATTGAGAATATGTTTGTGTGCTTGATGCTGTCGTATTTATAGTGAAAGATACGGGTTGCTTGATGTGGTGAGCTGTGATTGGTTAATCCGGGGCTTGGGGTCATTCGGAGCTTTAATTGGAGATCAAACGGGTCTAAGTTAATTGTTAAGGGAATTGACGGGACTTGAATGTTTTCATCAAAGGATTGGGTTTGGTAAAGGACTATATAATTTGGAAACTGACCCGTTCGGAACTTAAAAGGGATTCTAAAGGTTTATGTAAATTGGGCTACAATTAATCTGGTACGAGTGAAAAGGGATGAATTTCATTTGCTTAAATTGGTTTAGTGTTCATGTCTCCAGTGGCCGAAAGGTTGTAAATCTAACTTTAACTTTTGGAGTGTGGCGGAAGGGGGGTGGGGTGGGGGGGGGGGTTAGGTTGAGAGGTGGTGTGTGTATGTGTTGGCATGTGCATGCGTGCATGTATGCGTTTGTTGGGGGGTGAAAGCTCCACAGAAGATATCAGACAATTGTCGGAACCGATCCGGCAAGCCGACTCTTTTGCACATTTGCTCCAGCTATTCCACGGTTATGCTTAATGCGTCACTGCACAACTGACCCATCCACTGGATAGGTGGTACAAAAAGATCCACTGGTTGGTCAGTAATGTGTTGTTTCATGGTATTGCTACAATCCCGTGTTGACGGCAATCTTCCCTGTGTTTACCAATGACACTAACGAAATGGGTTTCCTAAGGATATGATTTATACAATGAAATAGTTAAAATGACCCTTGCATATTTATAAAAGTTTATATGCAAAACTGTGTTCTACAATATGCTGTATGTATCGAGTATCTGCATTGGCAGGCAATTATCTGTGGTTGTGAGCAAATGGCAAAGTAACCATAATAGATAATAATACATTAACTGGCGACGAACTTTGCAATTTCTAGAAAAGATTCGCTCCACCTTAAGTGATGTAGCCAGACCATTGGAATTGATCAACGTGCGCATAATTCGTGCGAAAAATTATTACGCGAGGGTGTCATAATGACAAATCTTGTGGTAGATGAGCATAGAGGAGAGGAAGAAATTGTAAATCAATTATACTAATTACCGGGGTAAGCATAAATAGGTCACTCATGATTACTACGCACTCGCGCATTAATCCCCTGAAACCATCCAACAATCACGTTATACGTTCAAAGGATATACAATATGAGCTAACCATTGTCTCCTACATACTCACCCGAATCTATGGTGACTCAAAAAACATTGATACCCCGATGAGCATGAGACAAAAATGCAAAAAGATTTTAGAAAGCAACTCGCAATATTGTTGTAAACACAGGTGAATGATTATATTGTGTTTAAGCGTTGTGCGACTAGAACTAATCGTAGATGTAAAACTGTTAATCTAGTTTGCAAACTTCAGATTAATTGATCTTATCATGACAAGAAGAAGTATTTTGCCTTACAACTCTGTGATGATGTGCTAAAGTAGACGTAGACTTGTGACTTATAAACTGATGGCTTATATTCAGGGAAACTATTCATTATGAATAACACGCCATCCACCCTTACTCAAGGACAATGATTACACATTGTACAATAATTCGCTAAGCCAATTAACACACAAAATAACATGTTAACATTTTTGTTCGAGCAAAACCGCGCACAGAGTAACAGTATTAATGATAGGCTTCTGCTATTTTGGGAGTGCTCGCATTTCGGAGGTTCTGGGTTATGTAATGCCATTAACCTTGTGACTATAAATTGCTGATCAACGACGTTCAGGGGAATCAACCGTATAGGTAGGATTATTGTAGGGCTACTGTAGGGTAATTGTAGGGTTATATCCCCGTTGGGTGGGAGCAGGATTCAAAACTTGCCAACGCATGACGCACTAGTTGTGCAATAGTATGCTGCAGGGAAGTCAAAACGAAGACATGTTTCATTTGTCCATTCGCGTTGATGGATCATTACAAATGTAAAGTTGCTATGCAGCTGTAACTCCTTAGACGATATGGGCTCTTAAGCTGCTCTACGTAAGAATGAAATCAGGTTTATACAATCTCGTCTTTTCCAAACAGTATTACTACATTGGTAATAGAGAAGACACATGATCTGCATAAAGCTTCATTAATTAAAACACACCTTCCGTCCACTCATATTTCGTGTAAGCAACTTTTATCTACACAAGTTTTCAGGTACTGCAACAATTATTTCTTAATGAAATAATCAACGCAAGGACCATAATTATATGACACTAGATATATGGCGGAGCCGGAGTCAAAAACATATAACTGAGTGAATTGAATCTGCAGATAAGATTGTTTTTAAAAGGATTTATAATATACCTTTATTTATTTCTGGGTGCCATCTAATGTGGAAGTAATGGGTTAGCATTGATTTTTACCGTAATTAAATTTGACAAGCGAAGTAAACAAGCTTCAATGCTACATTAAACGAGTGTGTATCGGCATACAAATGTTGTTCACTTCTCGTCTTGTACATCTTAACGAACGGCAAATAGTTTGGTAAAATGTGTGTCATTACATTGCACATGTATCGTTTGCATTTGTTTTTATTTTGTACATTTGGTCAGAAGTATTGGCCGCTTTCTATCGAACCGCATGAGACTTTTAGCAAGTCACATCGGTGATCGACGATATTAATGATAAATCTTCACCTCAATGAACATGAACTCATTGTCGATCCTAGTAGAATTTGCCACATCCACAGAGCTTATACAATTGCTGCATTTATTGCAGCAATCTAATTCAGCTCAACTGAAAAAAGGTCACATTTCAGAATGTGTGTATATCCTTTGGGCTCACAGAGCGCCCCAGTTTCTGCGTTCTTAAGATTGGAGTAGTCTCCATGAGTCAATTCTGTGACCTGAGTTAGTAACTTTGCCCTGCGCCCCAACCGTCAAACTTACTCACAAACCCAAACAAATAAAGACAATTAAGCATTAGTCTGTAGGGTGCCGCTAACGAAATTCAGATCAGTGATGTGGCGCCAAGTTTATTAATCCCCGTGAGTCTATTAACGTCAGGTTTAGAGAGCCGCTCGTCTCATGCATTACTGAACATTTTGACCTAAAAGGTGGATTTACTTTATACGGTATATCTTTCCATTCACCTATAGTTAGGAAAGGTTGGCAGCTCATATACTAAAGGTTGCGAACGAGCCAATATAACTCAAATATGCTGCATAGTCGGTAGTCGTTTTACATCGGTTATTCGTGCGTGATGGAAGGCTTAATAGCGAGGGTGGATGTGATGTTGTCGTGTACAAAAACACGTTCAACATCCTCCTGTTTTGCTGCCAGACTTATATGCAGTTCTGTGGATCATATCACATGCGTTTAATCAAAGGGAATGGTAATTTATATGCCATTTATTGTCCATGATTAATGGAAAACGATTTTATCCGAAGACATCTCCTTCAGTAAATGTAATTTATCAGGGATTATCTGGGGTAGATGCGGTTTGTTAGATAAATTAACAAAACCAGTAGACCTTGACTGACAGTCATCGCGGTAATGGCGCTATACATTCATGTTATACGGTAATTGGAAAGCACCCTTGCCAATATAAATAATTGCTTAGTGTCTTTATCGAGCTTATATGTGGGATTTACAGTCATCCCATTGCGTAAAGAGTAATACCAAAACCTGAATGCCCTTAAATAAATATGCAGCAATGGAAGAACTAGCTGTGCTAGCTCACATGTTTGTAATATTATTTTACCACAAGCACAATATCAAGATCTGATCTCTGGCGTTCA
The DNA here is from genome assembly GCA_034190875.2 of Urechis unicinctus. Classification (NCBI taxonomy): domain Eukaryota; kingdom Metazoa; phylum Annelida; class Polychaeta; order Xenopneusta; family Urechidae; genus Urechis; species Urechis unicinctus. Next base: position 52,604,765 of record CM067342.1, read on the forward strand.
TGTGTGGGATAGTTTACATTACAAGCCAACACCCGTGTGTATACCAGGTTTTATTTATTTCAGAAATGATGACCAAGCGTTATCGTGAAGAGACTGTTCAGCCCAATATTTATAGCGATGTTGCCGAGCAAGCTGCTTGGCCACCGCACCTTGGAAGCCAAAATTTTCAGAATTTCAGTCGCTACGCGGCGCTGCGGTCTCAGAAAATAAGTCATTACTTCGGCTGTCGCCATTTATGTTTTCGGAAATTATCCTTCCTGCTTGTCGGTCTATTTGTGTGCAAAGTTGCCCACAACATAAATGAGTGAAGATTTGATGAAATCAACATTTTGTAACCAAAGCGGAAGTATACACATGGATAGCGAAGCAGTTATGGAGCGCGCAATGATTTACAGCCAACATTTGTGTGGTACATGGTTTGAGGGAGGCACCGTTATCGAAGGAACGACACAACTAAATAAAACAGATTTCCACAGTATATCATGAATATTTCCTGTCAAATAATAACGTTGATAATATATCAACATGATTTTCGATCAAGTAAACTTTGCAGAACAAATTAAAAGATGGCATTATTTATGTATGCGTTAAACGTAATTATGTATTAACAAAATGCTCCCTGAGCACCCGATATGGGGCTGAACAGCCTCTTTAATATCAAACATATGATTCAAGGTCAAAAATGTAAGATTTCGTTAGTTTAGTAAGAACCGGATGTCGTATTCATCGGTGTTCCAAAAATGAAAGTATTCATTGGTAACAGGATTAGCATCTCGAGCACAAACTGTACTCCCGTAAAAGGTGTGTAGTTAATGCTGCGATATATTCTAGCCTCACCTAGAACATCATACATCACTTATAATATACATCAGAGCCAAAGTCTGGGGCAGCCGACTTCGTTTCATCATTGGGTTCAGTAAGACAAGGCGAAGAAAGTAAACCAGTGAGCGATGGAATTGCCCAGGTGTATTTCCTCCATTATCTGGCTATCTCTGTCAGCAAACTTCAAACGTATTTAACATAAGACCAATGTCGTCAAATTGTACAAGCTTTGGTTTTGCCCATGCCACAAGTTACAATTACGTCTTCTCAGTTCCTAAGATTGTCCGGAGCACGATAGGAATCGCAGCAAATCGCCGAAGAATGAATTGGCCTTTACATGTGTGAACAGGTTTAAGACTTGATAACTAACAACAGAGCATAAAAAAGTTGAGCAGCATCAATGATGCTCACTGCTACGGCTTAATTTGTATAACGCCATATGATTCATGACTGCAAATGGTAAGCTTGACAAAGAGGCATTGCAGCTGATTGTAACTAAGAGGTAACGTTCTGTCAAATATTTTTTCACATTGTCAGCGGGTATGTGCCGGAAAATATTAGAAAGATAAAAATGACTGCTTGATGGCTACAGACAACATGATGGATGTGTCTGTGTTTGCAATGATATAAGTAGCGGATGTATATTCCGGCGCATTAATGCCACCCAAATAGCGTAGTTCGCACATGCCCTGCAAAAACCATATCATGTCGGTCAGAGGCGATGCACAAATAAGAAAACTGGTGGAAATACCGCTTAGCTTGCAATAGTTGACCCGGATCATGTGTATATGTCATTGTCACAAGAATCAGAATGCCTAGTCTCGTAGTCGGCTCTCAGAAGTCTTTAAATGGATAAACAGTTTTATGTTATAATTTGTGAGATTTCAGCCGAGGTACGTATTTCACTAAGTGTTGGAGATAAAGGAATTTGCCCTTTTCTTATAAGCCGGCAAATGTACCTCTAACTACAGCAAGCTAGTACATTATGGGTTTCATTCTCTGTTGCGATTTTCGCAACCATATAAGACATGCCAAAATCGTTTTAATGCATTAACCTTTTCATGCACGCGTCAGTTTTATTGAGCTTAAGTCACAATCAAACCAATACGCAGCTGCTGCAATATAACATTTCGCGTACATAACATCCGATGATCGCGTTTTAAATGACATCTTTGGACCACTATTTATGAATACTTTATTTACTTTTAGCAATCTTTAATCCGCACTTGCCTCAATTGAATTGATAGAACCACGGGCTGTATGTGTATGCCTGTGTGTGGGTGTGTTTGTGTTTGTGTGTGTGTGTGTGTGTGTGTGTGTGTGTGTGTGTGTGTGTGTGTGTGTGTGTGTGTGTGTGTGTGTGTGTGTGTGTGTGTGTGTGTATGTGTGTGTATTTGTGAGTGCGTGTATTCGTGTGTGTGTGTGCGCGCGCATGTGTGTGCGTGTTATCATTGTTCTGTGGGGTTATTGGTGAAGTAAACGAGGCACAGAAAGTACCCAATGGAAGTCATCTTCCTTCGGGCGGTTCTTTTTGTTAGCTGCCGATATAATGGATCATCAGTCAAGATTACAAGGCTTTTGTTCGGTAAGCATTATTGTAGGCTTAGCGATATTCATTGAATGTTCTGGCTTGTTTACGAATGCTAAGGCCCATTGTCTCCATACCGTCAATAGGCATCATTTTCGCTTCGTCCATCATTGAACCTTTTGTTCCCCACCTTTATAATTGTCCAATAAAACAATGACGAATAGAGCCTGCCTGGCCAATCAAGAGTGTTACTTGCTAATGGTAATGCATTTGAATATGCTGGATAGTAGCGCCGGAAACAAGCCATATATGTGATTCTGCTACATTTAAATCTAGACAAGTCGAGCTCGGCTTCGGTTGCAACGGCAATGTTTGCCCAGAGTAAACATTCAGCTTCAAATGAAACACAACATTTCAGCTACATCAAGGAGGACACGTCTTAAGCTATGTCAATGAGGGCACGTCTTATGCTAAATCATTGAGGACAGTCTTAAGCTACATCAATCAGAACACGTCTTAAGCTACATCAATGGGGACACGTCTTAAGCTACATCAATGAAGACATGTCCTAGCTACATTAATGAGGACATGTCTTAAGCTACATCAATAAGGTCACGTCTCAACTTATTGAATAATTGGACGCGCGTACATGCAGGAAATGACAACGATAACGTAGATGGAATACATTTTGACGAAGACAAACCTCATCAACACCTTCAAGCATTGAGTTTACGTTCCACGGTTAATATAAATAGATCCGCATTCGGCTTTCATCTAGCGATCAATGTGAAATGCTATCCCGTATGATTGCTTGAAATAAAGCATCATAAGCTACATTGTGGCGTGTAAAATTTCACCAATTGTCAGCATCTACAAAATTATCAGTGTTTATATGAAATTGTATATATATGTATATATATTTATACATATATATAAATATATCTATATATATATATACATTATATATATATATATATATATATATATATATATATATATATATATATATGAATGTGTGTGTGTGTGTGAATATATACCTATATATGTTAACATCTATAAATGGGTGTATATATATATGTATATTCATGTGTGTATATATCTGTATATATACATATGTAGGTCTATGTATACATGTAAAACAATATATATGAACACACACACACACACACACACACACACACCATATATATATATATATATATATATATATATGTATATATATATATATATATATATATATATATATACATTCATATATATATATATTCACATCTACGAATATATATATATATATATATCTATACTGATATACATATATACGTATAATTAATTAATATATATATACACATTTATATGTCAATATATATATGTGATGTATATATATACACATATTTATAATATAATATATTAATATATATGTTTATGTATATATTAATATATATATATATATATATATACATATCGATATTTTTATACGAATATATATAAATATATATATACATATATATATTTCTATATGTATATATATATGTATATATATATATATTTATATATGTATATATATATATATATATATATATATATATATATATATATATACATATGTATACATGTATGCATATATGTGTATATATACATATTTTATGTGTATGTATTTATATATGCAACTATATATATGTCATCTTTTACGCACTACGTCCGGCAAGTAATCGCTTATGCTGTCCAAAGTGCGCGAAAGGTTCTCTGCAGTTTTCATGCGTCTCCATGGCTCTTGACCTCTTTACCCACGAAACCAACTCATTTACATTGGTTACGGCTGTTCATCAGTTTAATGGTCACGGTAGTCTTCCACCAGGCTGACTAGGTACAAACATCCCGCGCATTATGTATAGATAAATGGGATACCTATGCCAATACGAGACCTACATAATGCAGTCTTCTGAGTGCATCTTCATTGTACTAATATTGGATCCTTATTTGATCAAGTTAGTTTTTCCGCAATCTACGGGTCGACAGACTGCATGTCGCTGTAATACAAAGAATTACAAAATGGTAAAAGTGCTGCAATGAGCAATCATCGGTGATTACGCTCTGAACCAGGCGATGCCTGCTGTATACGTCAAGGGCAGCCAGCATAATAGTGGGCCCTACACAATTTTGCATTTTGATCCAACTTATGGATTTTATTGCTTCATGATTTGTTGAATGACGTTAGAAAACACGATTGGCTGGGCATTATCACGAGGTCTTAATGTGGCATTGATCACGGTCGGTACTTGATAGTTCTTCCGCATCAGTGATGTACCAAAACATTCAAAGATCATGCTTTATATTTAGGTAGGGCACGTTTCAAAGATTACATCAAGGTTGGCAATCTCCACTATGCGCTATTTGCAAGATATAAAACGTTCATATAACCGTCTCAGAATAATCTGGGTGCGCTAATCCGACATTCCGTAATGCTACTCGGCTCATTTATGTCGACCTCGGAGATACTGAAACAGCAATAAAACTGATCAAGCGGAAATGTTGCGCTAAGATGCTTAACAAGCTCTATTAAACAGCAATATTATTCATTCACTTCGAAATGGTGCGTCAGAGAGGGCGCTAGTTATTTGTTGCCCCTCACAAAACCCTGTTTGACACGAAACAAAGCTTAGATCTCGTCCCTGGATGTCTGGAAGCAATTTGTCAAGCAACTGGAATTGGAGCAATCGCTGTTTCTTTCGTCATATCCTTTCGTTGTCTGTGAGGGATGACCGGGTGTGGCACTGAAGATTGATGACCTCAAACATAAAGCACGTTGAACACGCAAAGCAGGCGCCCATCATGGAGTGTAGTAAGAAGATATTAAGCTGTACGAGGATTAATAATTATCGTAAAGCCAATTGTATACTAGCTTTGTGAGTTAGTCTTATGTTGGTTTCTGTAGGCGGATGATATCGAACTGATGTCATCACCAGTATCATCCCGGGGTTGAGGAGCGGCTGACTGGAAAGTGCACTCACCGACGTCCCGGTTAACTTGGTAAGTTATTGCTTGATTATCTCTGACTTGTCCCAGGCGTATACATCTGCAGATGAGACAACAGAGTACCGTATGTAACTGTTTGTATAAACCATTGTAAGGACAAGTATGGTATACATTATTCTTAATGGGTAGCCAGTGAGGGAGTTCTCAGCATGGGTGTTATGAAGTCCCTTATTTCCGAGCCAAGTAACGAGTCGGTTAGCACTTTGTAGGTCTGTCAAAACGACTAGGGGTAGTCCAGAAAGTAAGCCGCTTTGGCAGTCAAGCCTCGATGCAACAAGGACCTGTACCAGCTTCTCACATGTTGGTCTCGTGAGATGCCAGCTGATTCGTTCGATCTCGCGCATGTTATGATATACAAATGGACACACATTGTTCACATGGGGTATCATGCTCATGGTGTTATCACACGTTACTGCCGAAAAGTCAGTAACCGATTCGTAAGCCAACTCTAACCATTAGCTATGTCAACTAAATGCAAACCGGTTATAGCGGTATCATGAAATTACATAAACTCTTGAAAAGCGATCTATCATGTTTTAATCAATATATAGTTATTCCATGTTGCCTAACATTTCGCAAAACCTACGACGACAGGGCAGTAACTCTCTGATATTAGGAGCACATTTCGAGGGACCATATATTCGATAGACTCGTTTTGCTCCGCAGTTTCAAGATTTCTTGCGTGAAACTCGGACTTGCTGATCGCATTTGTCCAGTAGGTAATTGTAAAACGCTGCTACACATCTGACACTAACTGACCACAAATGATAGCAGGTGAAGATGCATGAGAACATAAATCTAGACATTGAGACAAACCTATACGATTGGCTGTTAGCAGTGGATATATGTTGTAACTTACAAAGTCGCTTAAACGATGTTGTAGGTTATCAATCTGTTATACAGTTATTTGTTAAGTATCTTCACGGCGCCGTTCCGCAGCCAGGTAAGATATCTCAACAGTATTGCTATTAATACGTTTATTTGAACGCTCGAAGAAAGCACTGTTGTGGCAATCTGCCCGTTTGCCTGGTACTGCGTATTGCGCCCGCGGGGTGAATAATTATATTGCTGCGCGTTGTAAAAGAAAGTATTGCTTAAGCTTTGCTACCAAAGATATGCTCTGAGCGAGTAAACTTTTGTATTTTCTTAACTGTCAGTTCTGTGCTTAAATCATCCAAACATAATGCATATAAGTGATAGTCATCCGATGCCTCCAAACCAGACAATATATGCAAGGACAAGATGGCATTCATCTTTCGACGAATAATTACCAACCATCAACATTTGGCAATGCAAGACCGAAAAGCAGGAATCCCGCATCTTGCTGTTCATAATGGTTATGTTATTGTCGAAAATAGAAAAATATAGGATCACGTATATTTTTACGTACCACAGAACGGAAAATGATAAATGGCGTATCATTACACGTTCAACATACAGTCTATGTGTAAAGCAGCTTCAGTAACCAAGCCAAATTTAACTGCCGCCTCATATTCTATTTTGCAGCAGCTGCGGCATTCGTGCAATGGCTTAGTGCAGAGATAACCACCTTTCCTCGCGGCTTGATGAGTCGTTAAATGTGATGGGGAAGCCATACAGGTTATTATTTTGAATATTAACGATATTTTTAAACAACATGGCATGTTGGCATCGGCGCATTACAAGTGTTATGCGTTTCAATAGATTTCAATCGCTGAATACGCTGGTGTATTATTCCATCACGACTGATGAAGGACCGAGCTGTAAGATTTGTCTTCGGTGGGGGTATTGTAGAGGCTCGAGCGAGCGACATGGAGTTACGTCAATGTAATGCACCGATCATCGAAACGATAGCCTGCCGATGATTTACATTTGTTCCAAGCATATTGATGCTGGTCGCAAATCTACATTGTCAATAGCACACTACATTTGCTAATCACAGTGAATTGCATATATATATATATATATATATATATATATATATATATATATATATATATATATATATATATATATATATATATATATATATATATATATATATATATATATATATATATATATATATATATATTTATATATGTATATATATGTATATATATATGTGTGTGAGTGTTTACATACATGTACAAACATTCATATATGTATTCATACATATATGTGTAAATATATATACATATATATATATATATATATATATATATACGTATATATAACACATATATACAAATATATATGTATGTAAATATATATATGTATGTATATGTTTATGTGCGTTAAATATATATCTATAAACATGAATAAATATACATATAAAATATATGCATATATATATGCATATAACTGCATATATATTTAGTATATATGTATGTTCATACGTTTGTAAATATATGTAATATATATGAATATATGTATATATATATATATGCATATGAATATATATGTATAGCAGAAATGTATATATATATTTGTAAATATATATATAGATATATATATATATATAGATATATATATATAAATATATAAATATATATGTAAATCTCAATATGTACAATTACATATGTATACATGTATATACACATGTATAAATATATATATATATATATATATTTATATATGTATATGTACGACTTATAATAACGATCGGTCATGCGAAGCAAAATACACTGAATACATTTATGAGCCACTGCAATCCCGATAGACGCAGCATAGATTCATCAATTGTGCCCATCCTATGCAACTTCTTATTTTCTCTTGTGACGTTTCCAGCTGTGGTGTGCTGCACAAAACTTACTATTTTGAAGCAGCTGTGGCATTCGTGCAATGGCTTAGTGCAGAGATAACCGACTTTCCCGCGGCTTGATGAGTCATCTTCTCGTGGTTACGGCCTAACATATAATGGAGTTCGAATCTCTTTTTGATTACTATCCCTTTTTCGTATGGTACGGAATATTCACTCCGGGCAGTTATTTGCCCCTTGACTATCCGTTGTTTTTACCCAGTATCTAATTTTAGGATTTAAATCCTTAAACCGTGTGCATGAGATTATAGAATCGAGGCCTCACTGCGTATGTCTCGATGGAAGAATCGTTCTTATATTCCATCGGCGCAACTGTCACATTATATAGCCGGAACATTTAACACAACGTTATGTAGTATTTTGTTTACAGCGCGCACGTAATACCCCACAGTGCATCGCCCCATTCAATCAATTCTATAAGTAAGTGCCTTCTACCTTCTACCTTTTACTGTAAGTTTCTTTATTAGTGTGCTAGCCGAACCTCGCGTATTTGCTAATTTCAAATTTGCAACAGAGCGACATCAAAGTTACCCATTTCAGAATGAACAGCTTCATTGTATTCAAGACAGACTGGAATGTCAGAAGGTTTAATTTTTGGAATAGTTTATTAATGATAGCGGCAAAAGATGCATAATCTGCGGGGAAAACTTGTGGTAAGGGCTATATAAGTGGAAATATACATGTGAAACAAAAGCCGGGTTTTTAGACCAATCACTATGACATGCAGTGGCATATGGTACTTAACGAAGGTGCGAAGAGACATTTATCATCATAGATGGTTCAAACGTACGGAGACAATAAAACATCGCACATTTGGCTCTTGGATTTGCCGGCTTAAATCATTAACGGATATACTAAATGGGTAAGGAGATTATGTCGCTTTGGCGTATACTATTCCCAGCGCTGAAAGGGTCCATAATAAAACTACAGTTGTATATAACTGAACATGGTAATGAGAGCGTTGCTACGTTCACCTGGCGTGTGTAACGATTGCGCGGTTATATTTAAATGCATCATGTAAGAGTGCACTAATAGTAACATGACACTCACAGCAGAAATCATTCTGACTGCAACGTTTCTAAACTTATACCATTGAAATAAACTGCTTTAAATCAGTGAATGATGTAAGATCTAATTTTGCACTGGACATGTGCTTATATGAATCATTATAATGCTGCATGTTTTGCTTTATGTCCAACGAGAGTTTTAGTCATAAAAACATAGGTCCGTCGTGCTTTATGGATTCCATACATCAACTGCATTGTTCAGTCATCCGAAAGGCTGCGTCCAAGCGGGCGAAAGGAATTCATTTGCCCCTGACACAACTTCGTCTTACACGCTAGACAAATAGCACATTTTCCTTCGTTGCATGTCCTTAACCGATTTATCCAACTGAGCGAAACAGATGCATTCGCTGTGTTTTCAGTTATTTTCTATTCTTTGACTTTGAGCGATGACGGGGTGTGGCACCGACCATTGATGACATCGGACTTAAAGCACTCTTAACACGCAAAGCTAGTGCATATCATGCTTTTTATAAGAAGGGGGTGTTCTATCTATACATTATTACTTGTTAGCGTGAGTGCGTTTCCGTAAGTATTCAATAGCAGAGAGCTGTGACATTTTAACCGTAACTATCCGGTAGTTCACTTATGGAGATGCTCCTGAGCAAGAAACATATACGTTATACATTGATTCCGAAGGGATTTGAACCGATGGTGGGTTAAGAACGGTCGGAATGCCATACCACAACGGCTACATTTTGTTTGAGTTAATATGAGTTGAACAACGCTACAAAGTGTCACATGCCCCACCGTAAATTCAAATGATATCTATCGCCAGTGTAAGGTATGAAATTGTACCGCCGCTCGCTCAGTTAACGTAGATCAAATGATATTGGCCGTAGATAGGCTTACGAAAGAAATATTGGATGCAATTAAAACATTGTCATCGGATAAATGGCTGCGACGAACTGTATACCCATTTGTCAGTGTTATTTAGCGTTATGATTTCACATATCCGAGGGCATGTGGCTTTTTACGCTGATCCCTAGATACGCAGCAACGATTGCGCGTGCAACAGTTTTAGCGTCAGTAACGACATGAAGCAGCGTGCAAAGCTGTGCCCAGTTGTAAGGATGAACTACTTGCCCGTCTGTCACACACTAACGTTGGATGTCATATTGGACGTAAATTGGTTGGTGATTTTGGTTATGCTTATGATTTGTCGTTAATTGCACCTCCATTGAGCTCCTGTCTACAATTTCCACGTTATGATGTTAATCTTCCCTTTTTTTCTTGCGCTGATTTTGTACAAATCTGTACGTTGATATGTATCAGATAGTTATAAAAAAGTGTCCTTGACAAATCGATTTTGAAAAACGCAGTAAAACTTGTCTAATGACACCATCCATTAAAAATGCACCATATGAATCAAAATAACGCAGGCTCTCTAGCGGTCACTGTGTCATAGAATGTAGTGCATTTGTGCAACAGGCAAGGTACATTTGAAAGCGCTTGTGTCAGGGGAGTTCGCCCAACGATGCGTCAGTTTGTCGATAACCTGGAATCACTGCATTTGTTCTTCTCTAGTCGTCTTAAATAAACAGTTACGGACAAAACGTGACATACGAATAGAGGCGGGGATATGTCGAACATGGTATCACCGCGTCCTGTGCCTCCCACAGTTGTTTTTAACTCTTTGCTGCGTATATAATGCAGAACGGATGTTTACTAAATGGCTTCACTTGCGCCAACACATCCTTCTTGATATCCTTTTGGGGAATCTAATAATTGATTGACTAGTTTTGGAAGTCACGACATCGTATGTATGCATTAAGATGATCAAAGTGTTACTGAAATGAGCCTGGGTACTCTCAGATGTTGTCTCTTGGGTCCTCTTTCACAAAATACACTCGAGGAGATCAGTAATTGATAATAGTAAAAACTCGTTTAATACAAAAGAAATACTATAATTGCAGCCACTCTTAACAGTTTCATTGCTCAGCTGAAACAGTAATGGTGTTGTTAACTCATTCTGATTATGAGATCCGCTACTCAGCAGTCGAAAGATAATGATTGTTATTAAGGCTGTAGCGGACAGCAATCATCTGTTCACATCATTGAATCAACCCCACCGTTTACATGCAGCACATCATGTGGTTCGCTAATGTGTACTTGAGAGCAGAGAATATCAGAGCAGCAATAAATATATCCTATAACTATAACACGGTCGTTCTTATAGCGTCTTTCGCACGTAACAAAAGCATACAAGATGTTACAAAGTCCACTGACAATTATCAAATGCATTTCACGCCGCCAGAAACGCTGTAGTTATCGCCATCCGTGTCAGTATTACAATAATCATCGCAATTATACATCACAATTCTAGTGGTGTAATTTTGGATTACCTTTTATGTTTGTAGAAAGAATATGTATCAATCCTTACTTAATCTTATGACATTGATAACCTTCAATAGCACTAGGAACATTTCATTTACAGCAAATGCAATAATAAACAAAACGAATTTTCGTGGACAGACGTTTGGATCCCTTGTGATCACATTTACTACCCATTAAAATTTTTATGTATGCATGTTTGTCGTTTAGGGCAAGAGGAGATCGACGAAACTAAGCCCAAATATCATCAATTTTAAGCAGAGACGATAATGAACGGATATAACGAAACAAAAAAATGTTCAATAAGAAATCTGAAATCGAATAATGTTCAACGCCAGTAATTTCAGTTGTTAGTGACATATTACAATAGTGAGTTGATGCTTATTGTAGGTAAAGGTGGGTTCGTGTGATTCACAACATCTTTGTGAGTCTTCGTTGATAGCTACTTTCATGAAACTAGTTGTTTGAAACAAGATCCCTATCGGAGAAGACTCCTTTTTATTTTGACTCATACAAAGCAGAACAATAACTATACTAACAAAGTTTAATATGACGGAAATATACCCAATTACGATCCTAAAGGAGAACGTACTCACGGCCAGCGGATCGTTCTGTAAATTAAATATTTTCATCATAGTCTTATAATCGAAAGCTCATTGTATATCGACTATAATACTCGTAGTTTAATTATTACAGGGAATGGCACAGGTTTGGATAACAGAATGCCATAGTTCATTATTATGAATAAACATTGAATGAGGTAAGCGAGTGGCCAATGTGAGATTTGTATACAATGTTTGCGGTTAATTTTAATATATATATATATATATATATATATATATATATATATATATATATATAGATATATATATATATATATATATATATATATATATATATATATATATATATATATATACATACATATGCATATCTATATAAATATGTATATATATAAATGTATATATATATAAATATGTATATATATATGCAAACATATATATATTTATAAATAATTATAAACATATATGAATATATATATATATATATATTATACATATATATATATATGTATATATATATATATATATATAGAGATATCTATATATATCTCTATATATATATATATATATATCTATATATTATATATATCTATATATCTCTCTATATATATATATATATATATATCTCTATATATATATATATATATATATATACACACTTGTGGTCACGTTCATTGAGAAACTAGTGGTCAACGGCTGCACCGTATATCATACTTGATATCATATAATATTGTACAGTCTGATTAAATAAAGGTGAGTGACATATTCATAAATAACCGTTTTTAAGGCTATTCCTTTTTTACTTTGTTTTGAAAAACGCTAACGACGTAGATCTGGACTATATTATATAAAAGAGTCAGACTAGACTACTTATATTCCGTCGTCTAAACCGATCGTTCGTCGCCATTTTATTTCATTTTCTTTCCACTGAACGAATAGTAACATATTGTTCCCTTTGCCTGTAAGACACAAAACTATGATCGCGATGGCATAAGTATGAAATTACAGCCACTAATCTTTTTTTGGACTGTTGGCCAGCCCTGAGCTGGCGGTCGCAGCTGAGTTCACTAACAATTTTGTTTTGTGATATGCGTAAGTTGGAGGACTCAGATGAGCTCGCCAACTCAAATATCAAATAAGTTATTAGTTAATACATTTTTTCCAGCTAGCAATTACACGGTTACTGTAAGTCGCATTGGTTGTTACATCCATTATCGTATTTGTCCGTGTATTCTTAGAGGGTATTTTTTTTCGCTATTTAGTAGCAGCACAGTTGTACAGGTCCTATTGTAACAAAGTAAACCGGCCCATAATCACCATTAGCCCAAGATTATACACCATTCGGTGCCATTTACACAAGCACTTAGTGTATTAAGTCGACAACGATTGCTGTATATTATAAATTCTACACCGATAGCTTGACCTTTGATGCAAACTAACTTATACCACTGCAATTTGTTTGTTTTGTGGGATATTATGTACAATTACGGATGCACAAATAGACAGTGTAATTAACTAATGGTTTTTATGCGTTAGGCTAAAGCTTAAAGAGCATGACACGTAACCAAAGTGCATAAGCTCAAATATTAACAAAACATTACCAATTTAACCGCTTTGAAAACCGTAAACGTAGTGACTCTATACCTGCTGATACCGGTAGTTAGTTTTTTCAAGTCTGAAAAACGAAATGCTCAATATTGATTTTATAGAGACGATGTACGATGGTTACGGAAACATTTAAGGTAAAGGGGGATTTTACAGCCTCTATCGCAAATGCTTTATGTGCGTCACTAATGACGATATTTATACCATTTGCTGAATAACGTTTGCACGTTCATGTTGGCTGATCCCGTCTCTAGCAGTCGAATTGCTGGATTATATTATTCGGCAAACCCCTTGTATTTTAGGCAATTACTGCCCACCATGCCATTCATGAAACGCTCTGCCAACTGAATGAGTCAAGGCTTAGTAGATGACTGTTGTTTCGTGTCGCCATCACGCAAAACACAGAGGAACAAAACAGCATTTAAGTGAGCATTTACGATGCACGTTTAGTGATGTGCTTATCAGTTACATAGGTAGATAACTGGATTAACTAAGCAAATATTTTCAAATTATTCGCGTCGGACCATGCAGCTATGGTTTCACCCCTGTTTACATTTCGTCCAAATCAGACTTCTTTTTGATTTTGAAAATATTGTTGGCATTGCTGATTCCGTGAACGTTCTAGTTCTCTACATTAGAAGTCATCGAATGAACGCGAATCATCACATCATCATATAATACATTTTTGCGATGTGCATCAATCCTAAGCTCCCAACTCACGGCACTAACAATCGTGAGGCAGTCACATCAAATACAGGGCGTCAATATCCCAAAGCAATCATCTTTGGTGCATTGTGCTCAACGGAAGCAGGCTATATTATTCATGTAAGCCACTAACTGTTTATATAATGGTAAAAATCCATCGTATATCAAGCTAATCAGACAACTTAAAGTATTGAATATGATAAACGCGAAGTAAAGCTGACTATTAATGAGAAAATTACAATAATTACATAGCTTAAACAGAAACGTCAGAATAAGAAGCGACTGCCTAACCACCTTTGCATTCGGCGAGAATTATGTGACATAATATCGACGTGAATAACGCAGATATACCCCGATCACATACAACTCCCGTCAATCCATAATCTTCTGGTATTTTCGGACAAATTGTATTAGAGACCCGGATCCATCATGAACATGCTTAGGGGTAAAACAACAGAATTTTTAAATACCTTGCAGCGGCAAGGCAAATGCGATTTAATGTTTGCTGTTGTTGGCCTGACCAGTTATCACGTGGCCGCTCTCGTGAGGTTTGTTTGATGCCTGTACCCATGTTCAGGGGCTCAGTAGTATATGCGCCCACCGCATACGGTTAGGTTTATATAAATTTTTGTCTTATTCCTCCAACATTCTATCAGACAGAAACACACTAAGTTATGTACCAATCGTCGGATAGATACGAATTTCTCTTAGGAAACCTCATACAATGTTCTATTACCATAAAATTAATACATTGCCTTTACAATGACGTGCGACTTGTAAGAGGTAATGTTTTTACGAATAACATTTAGCCAGTAGAGGAGTGTATGGGACCAAAGGAAACATATGCGAATCACGCATTGTTGAATAATTACTACTGGTTATTAGAAAACTGCGATGCTTGTAGCGTAATTAGAATTACCCAGAATGTTCTCCCACACAGGAATATGCGTAGGATGCACAGACCAAATCAGAAAAATGCATCCGATAGATAAGATAATGGAAGGAACCCAATTGTCTACGATTGAATGAAGATAAAACTGAGATTGCACATTTCGCATCTCGCCACAAATAACATCTAAAAATGAAAAAAATAACTGTACCTATATCAGAAACATCCAGAAACCTCAGTCTATAATGCAATCACTGACAACGTAAGAAAGTACTTGCACCAATCCACACCGGAAATCGCTGTCCACGCATTTATATATTCTCGACTAGAATAATGCTATTCGTACTGCCGCTCATATGTTGTGGTATGGGCAAAAAAGGGGAAAACATACATCACATCATGCAGACTCTGCTACCTATGGAAAAGCGCAATATATACATATTTATTCCACTCATCTGTAAGGCTGTAAATATAACCGCGCCAAGCTATTTACAAGAACTTATTATTATATACCAATCTGCAATGAGTCTTCGACCAATTACCAAGCATCCCTATATCACAGAACATTAACCCCTACCCTGCCAGTGCGTCTGCAAATGACGAACCAAGACTTTAGAATACACTCCCAACCGCCGTGCGCCAATAGATACTTCACCCGTTTAAACACAATGCATTCATTTTGAATTAGTGCTATAATTAATTGCCAGCTTCCGCATCTTACGGGAGTATTATTTACATGCAACATACGTTTTACTAATGTATTTTTTGTATACATGTATATGTGTGTAGTATGTATGTAAGTATTTATGTGTGTATGTATGTATGTATGTATGTATGTATGTATGTATGTATGTATGTATGTATGTATGTATGTATGTATGTATGTATGTATGTATGTATGTATGTATGTATGTATGTATGTATGTATGTATGTATGTATGTATGTATGTATGTATGTATGTATGTATGTATGTATGTATGTATGTATGACTGTATGTATGTATGTATGTATGTATGTATGTATGTATGTATGTATGTATGTATGTATGTATGTATGTATGTATGTATGTATGTATGTATGTATGTATGTATGCATGTATGTATGTATGTATGTTTGTATGGATGCATGTACGTACGTATGTATGTATGTTTGCATGCATGTATGTATGTATGTATATATGTACGCATATATGTATGTATATTTGTATGTATGTACGTCAATGAATGCACATGATGACACCTAGCACCCACATTCCGTCAGAATCGGTTACTGAAGATTTCATTCCTAATATTGTACTACCGCTCACATTAAACGCTGCGCATGGTACTTGATATGACTCGGTAATTACTCTCGGGCTTAATTACATGCGGAGTGTCGCTGCTGATTTTTGTTATGATAGAAATAATGGCAGTATCAGTTATGATCACATGTCTTCCATGTGAATGGGCGCTAAAATCAGTGAGATATGTTAATTGCAGCGCGAGTGAGCCGGGCCCATTCTTAAGCCATTGATATCGGCTATCAATCTGATTCGTGAATGTGAATACTGATACTGATGCGGTTTTAATACCTGATAAATGACGGTTGTTGTCCCATGAAAACAAATCTGTAGCAACAAGTCTCAATTTCCTAAAACTAACATGGGCGAATTGGCGGTATGACAATAACTTCATGGTCATAGTCGCGTGTTTAGGATAGTCGGTCAATGATACTTGGAAATAGTGCGTATGGCTTAACGAAATGCACCAAGCGGTGCTTAATTACGACTATCAACTTATCATGCAAAAACCTCGATAATCGTACGCGTTTTGATTCACTGATTCGCAAACGACTCAACGTCATCCCAATGTCTCTCCATTACAATATCGCGGATATAAGCACGCGTTGTTGTAACAAAAGCCTAAAAAGTCACGTGGTATAAGATCGCCTGAGGACTTCGCCAGACCAAACTGTTATCCTAGCAGAAAAACATAAATCCTGGGTGAATACACGGGGACTAAAAAGCGCAGGGAAACGCATTGATCAAATAACCGCATGAAAAGAGGCAGTTTGGCCCTGAGGAACCAAACGCAGTTTTTGCAATATTTATTATTAATGGGGGTAATAAATAACGGGATTGCTCAGTTGACTTAATACTGTGCTATTTCTAAATGCGAAACTCATTCTGTTACATACATGATTGGTTTAGTGGGGAAGCTCGTACTTGTATACAATTTGACGCAGGGGTGCGCAGGTTTGCCGAGTGGGGATTCCGCTGTGACAACCATTGTAATTAATCTCAGTACATGAACATGTAACGACGTCGTGGGCATAGGAACACCCACTTAATGGCAGACTCGATGAACTAGACTGTTTATGCATGGACGGAATATTTGTCGTTAATAATGAGAAGGTTATGCCTTTGGAAAAAAAATGGAATGTGCAATGGTTTAGTTAACTTTTTGTGGGGCATGATTCGGTCGTCCGAGGTGTTGAAGACGTTCGTGCATTTATGCTTAATTTGCAGCTGCAGCAATCACATGCTGTTTGTGACCGTTGTTTGTCCTTTGAGCGAGAAGCAAGGTTTGCATCATATTTAACTGCTCCCTGTAAACACAGTAAGTGTCCCTTCAGCAATATGAATCATAAGATGCGCATGAAGCGACGTAAAATAAATACAATTGACAGCCAGGCAAATTACAGGTGCGCTCAATGCTACATACAGCTTTTGTTAACTTTTCGATATGGGTCAAATCGCTATCCAAAGAAGTTGTCCATTTGCATGGGCCTAGTAATGTACTATCTTTTGCAATAAAAATGTTTACGTTTTGTTGCAATTTATGCCAGAGGGCACCCAATGTAGGAATAATGACTGGTGACGCAACCGCTCAGTATCAAATATGCTCTTAGTCATATATCTATCAGCTACGAACAAATAAATAAAAAATTGCAAACATGTGTAAAAGATTTAAGCATAAGCGAATGATTTAAGTAGATAACATACGGTTGCAAGTTCAATGTTGCTTTATTATTCGCTTGACATTTAAAATGATATCCTAACTTGCAAATCGTAACACCATCTTTAAGAATGTTATTTTCTGTAGTTGCCGCACAGCAGAGTACATGATGATTCTGCTCCGAGGAATAGATTTAAGATAATTTTTGAAAAATAACCAGATAGTTCATTGGCTTAATACACATACATGCATAATTACATGGCAGGTAACATACTGCTATAGTAATAATAAAAGCTATATATTTCAATATATATATATATATATATATATATATATATATATATATATATATATATATATATATATATATATATATATATATATATATATATATATATATATATATATATATATATATATATATAATTTTTGGTACGGTTTTGTTAGGAAATGGCATTGCAGTTATTTCAATGGTACAATCAGTAAGGTAGTCTAGAACAGAGTTGAATGAACAAGCACCAACATAATGAATGCTTTTCTGACGGACAGATGTTCTACACCATGAGGGTGTAGAGGTAGGCCTATTTCGTGCTAGATAACTGTGGTCATTTATATAGTTTGTAAACATATTATTAAATACTTCTGGTACGATCATAGTTGTACATAAATATTTACTTGCAATATATGGGGAGCCGATGTTCACAATTTGGTGTTTGTTGAATAGCGCTACTGTTGGATTTTTATATCCTGAGTTACTTTATTCGTATGATGCGTTTTGTAAGATAAGCAATTTATTCAAGTTTGTTTTTGCGGTATTTCCCAATATTATATTACAATATCATAAATACGGATATGTAAATGTGTAATGCAAAGCCATCAATGTTTGTTTATTTACTTTATATTTGAGTTTATTCATGATGCCGATTAACTTTTTGTCGATACAAATCCCTAAAAACCTAGTTTATTCAACAAATTCTACAATAACGCTATTGATAGATATGCTCCAACTGGTTGATTATTGACCTTTGTTCTAAGTATAATTGCATAAAGTTTTTGTATGTACAGTGATAATTTACTCATCTTCCACCATTCTGATATCTATTTCATGGTTTGCGACCGTCTTTAGCTCTGCTATTTTTGTACGGTTAATGAATGTATTTGTATCGTCTGCGAACATAATAGAGTTTAAAGTATTTAAAACACTTGGGAGATCAATAATGTACAATATAAATAACAATGGACCAAGGATTGAGCCCTGTGGCACATTACATATTATTTCCCCTTTGTTTGATATGGTATAATTGTACTCGCTCTTGTAGATAACATTGTCTCTCAACTATAATGTTGATAGCAATTATTAATGGTTAACTGTGTCGAACGCTTTTGTGATCAGCGGAGAGTAGAAGAGAGCAAACGAGTCTTTCGAGAAATTCTTTGTTGTTGTCATGTTGTTGAAATTGAAGTGGGTCGATGTTTTAAAGGCATTTTTGGCATTTTATGTCCATTCATTGTTGCGACCGAGATTTCCTACCTGTCAGTAGCACGTTTGCTATTGCGCACCCTTGTTTATGTTGATCATGCGCTGCGCTTACCATTCTATAAATTTGCAAAGCATCGAAATTATACTATAGGATTACAGCAGTCATTGTTGCTGAAAATATTTGGTGGACATAAATGTGAGTATGGTCAGCGTTTAGTTTTTAGAACGCCCTTCAATGTCTGTTTGTAACTGTTACTCTACGCCGGTAAAAAGCATATGCGTCATCATGATCGACATTTTTATTTGAAAACAGTCATTTTTTTTCTTAACCATGGTTCACATTATGAGTGCTGCTCCTTCCAGTGATGCCAGTTAATATTTCTCGACACAGCAAATAGGTTCATTAAACGTTCGCAAAACGTCACAACGATGCCACCTATGTTCAAAGCTGAAGTATGTATTGTTTTCTGTCTTTATTGTCTTTAATGCATAATAAATGCTCAAGTAGACCCATACCTTGCCTGTAAACGGTAACAATTGATTACGCGTGCCTAGGGATAGCCATTTGTTTCTACAGCAATCTCTTCTTGCAATGTGTTATTGCGGGATGTTATTCAAATTGATGCGCACAATATAGCATGTCCTGTCTCATCATGATTTGATAAACAATAGATACACACCTTGATCCATACAGATCGTATAATTGCCAAACCGAAAATGCCACAGTATGACACATTGGGCATTGAATGCACTATCGACGAGGAGTACAGATATGAGCTGATTGTGACTAAATATGCATTGTCAAGGCTTGTTTGATCCCAGAAACAGTACATCCGCACCACCTACCGGTAGGGAGTGAAACTAGAGACAACAACCTGGATAGGTTGGTCACGGAAACCAATATATATAACCAGTGCGTAAGAGCATGCGGATTACGTTCGTTACTTGTTCTTAGTTTGGTATTCTATAGCCACTTATACTCCTCTTATAGCATACTCCATTGCAAGAGGATTGTTGATCGCCGATGCAAGATCTTGTTATTTAAAACAACGGATAGTGATTGGTGCACAAGCATCATTCCACGTCCCGCCAATCTGTTCCTATATATAGCGTGGTACTGGGGTAGCACAGAGACTCACGGAACAAGGTAAACCCAAACTAGGAGAGGTAGATTAATTAAACCCGAACATAGTCGCGACTGACGAGAATCTGTCCCATTGGCTTGTTGCGACATCGTTGCCTAACTGTGAATAGGTTGATTTCTAACTTAATACTACGATACCCATTGTTGTATATGGCTCTGCTGTTGATTGATCCATTTCCTCAAAAATATGTCTTTCCGTTTACTCAGCGACATTTATGTTGTCTTGCCAATGCGTTACGTTCCATCGAAGTTTTATGTCATCATAATCGATCCGCCCAGTTCCAACCGAGAGGTCTAATGTCTTTGGGGCATTAAACACGAAGCCAATTGATGACGATCTGGGCTGCCTGGATTAACATAATTCAATACATCTTTTAAAAACGGCTTTGCTTTAATGTGTCTGAGAACCCAATGACAATTCCACCAGCACGATGTACTTCAACGGATAAGATGCGCTGTATTATCGCACTTCTTACAAGCACCACACGTGCTTTCCGGTTATCTCCGTCTTTGATATAGTGGTTCCTCGCTACGTTCCATGAAAATAAGGATCACAGAGATTAATTCATATATTGTAGCAAGTTTTAGAGCTGCTTGGAATGTGCATTTGTGAAAATATGTGATATGAACAATTCATACGCTGTCTATTCCAGGCAAGTTTCTGCGATGCACTTATTAAGTACAACAGAAGGCCCGATTTAGTTGCATTTCACAGAACTGCATGTACCATAATAGATAAGCGTTGCAGTTGCAACGCGAAGGTCACTGTTTTTAACGATTACTCAGCAAGGAGTGAAACGAAAATAATACTTTGCTACCGCCCAACCGTCCAGCTGATTTCTGTCAATTTGTTTTATACCTCTATAACTACAATGTTAATTGGTCTGAGATGGACATTAGCACATGGAACGTGACGTTTATATCGAACACACCCATGCATCGGACCGACAGCACCTTCATAAATCTAAGAATAATTACTCCCTTAAAAGAGCTCTGGTTACATATCTTACAGTTTCATCTAACATTCACCCCCACCTCCTGATATTTTAAAAGCTGTCAATCCGTACTCCGCCGAGATCACCTACCTGATGGAGCTGTTGTTACAAAAACTATGTTTTCGAGTATGCCTGAATATTTCCATTTCGCAACATACAGCTTTAGCATATTCTTCAACGATACTTATTCACAGGTCAGTATACGGGTCAGTGGTAAAGATAAAATGCTGACAGATTTCGATGGATTGAAATCTATATCATGTTGAGCTCGGAATCGAGAACAAAAGTCAAGACATTTTAGAAACCATTGGCACAAGGCGACATCATAGATCGTCCGCATAAAATACATTGTCAATACAAATATCATTAATATAACAGTCGGTGCATGATATCAATAACAGACTTGAAAGATCATCGATAACCAAAATATTCGAGCATTATTCACTTTACGCATCAGAATTGTATTAAAAACCAATGAAAGAAAATAAAAGATCAAAAGTACGTCCATTGGATTCTCCTTTGTGCGTAATATCAGCACAACTGACAATTATCTGAGCATATATTATCAACATATAGCACTAATAATTGAACATGCTTTTCTGCAAGCGCAGAACCTTTCTCACAAAGTTTTAATCAATAGTTGTCTATAATTAATCATCGATTCGAACGGAATGGGTTCTTTTTACGAACTCAAAACAAAGTGGATTGGGCGGGGTCGTGTTTTGTAAAGTTTCCCCCATCCTATCCAAGCCAGTTTTCAACCTAATCTGATGAATGTGCTGAATTGATCTCTTTGTAATGGCTCGATGCAAATGTTAAAGTTTATGTTATTGAATAATACTCCACATAAGCTTCAATATGGATACGTTCATAATGTGGCTAGCAAAGTAGTTAAGCCTGTCGCCAGTAGCGTATGATTTTCGGCAGTTATTTTCTTCATAAGATTATACCAAAATAAATAAACTAAGATAAAACTCGCATTATGAACTTATGAACTACTGCCATGATGATCATCATTTGTAACCAATCGCAAACGCGGTTATACTATTTATATTTAATTGATAAATTGGCACGGTTTGTGCGTGATATTTATAGCTAACATATAATTAATGCGCTAATCGCCTTGTTATATGTCCACTAATTCCGTAATTACCATGCAACTGCAAAGCACACAACGTTTATATTGAGTCAGTTATCAACTTGCAGCACTACTAGATTTCGCTTCATCCTATCGAATGCGTTAAAAACAAATTAATCTGATTGGTTATTCTTACCATTCGAGAGAATATATAGATCACCACTGCCGGTCAGCAATTAATTGTGAAAAAAAATTCAGTCCATTGATTCAAACCTTGGCAGATCTTATGCAGTTATTTCAACAAACAGCGCATAACAAAACGATTCCATATTGTGTCGCCATCCACTGCACTTAATCTGTCGAGAGGAAAGAGATTCATGAGCAGTTATTTATTTGCAATTCTCCATGGCCATAATCTAAAATCAGCTACTCAAATCTTTTATAGCATGACCCAACTGCGTCAATGCTGCAGTATGTGTTGCGACTGCATGTATATGCTTGGTGCACTGGTCCAAAACCTCTTATCGTCGAATGCTTGACTGTACAAGCTGATGTCGGTACGGCACGTACAAACATGTTTTTTTATAAATATTACTTGAAAACAGCAAGTGTCTTACAAACGGTCTTGAGATACAGTCGTTCTCCAGACATTTCGTTCCTCGATTTGCGTATTCATGGAATCCTACTCGGTATGTTCATGCTCCACGCCCACTGTCTTTTATGTGTGAACAAGGGACACAACACCACCACCACCGCTATTCATTTGTGCAATAACAGCAGTCATCACAGGCGGAGCTGGCCAAGTTTTTGCTCTCAATAATGTCAGGGTCTATCCAATTACGATGAACAGGAGCGAACGGATGAGGCGAGCCCAAGACGAAGGAATAAACTTGAGCTGCAATTATCGTTTCCTTATCAAGCACTACTGCCATGATGATCAATCACCCAGAGCTATCACCTGTCAGTCTTCCTGGTTCTGTTTATAGCTACAGAGGCGAACTACGCCACTTGTAATCCCCTAATCTGAGCGGACAGGATAGGTCCTTTACATCACACACTAACTTGGGTCTATTGCTTTGCACCTAATACCGACGATCATTCATGTATGGTAAAAACAGCGAGGGCAAGAAGTTGCCGAAATTCACTCTAACAATTAATCGAAGCATTGTGCATAAGTGGATAGAGAACAGAATTGATACATGCTCAGAATGCATGCTGCTATTCACCAACGAATACCACATAAGAAGACATCCCTGACATGTGTACATCATCCGAAACTAAAAAAATACAACTTTGACTATCATTGTTAGAGCATGTATGTTACACCTTTGCTTCACCACGTGTGTTATCATTTGCATATTGAAACCATTGCAGACTATTCTCAAATGCGAACCATCAGGCAGTGGTAATGGTGTCTGTATCAAAAGTTCCTGATATAAAAGTGAAGCATTCACCTATATCCCAAATCATCCGGGTAATGCACCCGTATTATAATAACAATCATGCCTGCGGCAAACTAAGTAAGTGAACACGCTTGACAGTTTTGTCAAATCTCAAGTGAAAGTCATAACAAGATTACAAAAACCAAATGAACCCACTTGTTGTTTCGTCAACATCGATGTCGATACTTATAGGGTGTATCGGCTGCTAACACTCGTAAAGTGTCGCACTAAGGGTGCTCATGTAAATATGCAAGATGGCTTCGTTTGACATATACTGCTTGCATACACTTAATCAGGCATAAGAGGTAACAAGTCGTTCTGTGTAGAACGAATAAATGTCACATCGAGGAGGAAATGACAATGTAAAATAGAGAGCAGGTTCTTTGATGATCGGATACAAATCAGTAAATCACGGCAAGTTACCTTGGTACCCAAACGACACGGCCTGTAATGTTACCTGCACCTTGGCGTCAGCTTTAAAAGCTTACGTTAACGTAGGCTAATAAAGACTACAGATTGGGCAGTGCCGGTGGTATATATTATTGATGTGCTGCAGATCCCAAGGAAGTATCTATTCGGATATTCCCCCCAATTCGTAATTTGCGATTTGCACATGTTCCGTCCCCGCAAACATTTCATAAGCAGTGTATGCTGTGTTTGTAGGTCCTCTGAGTCATTCAAACGTTCAGTCATTGTGTTTCGTATTTGGCTTGGATCGAAACTTTGTCTCAGATTGTCGCAGCTTATGGACTTGCCCAAGTCTCACGAACGACGAGCCATTATGCTGTAATAGCTTGCCTATTGTTATGGGAACAGACGGATCAATATAGTTTGGAAACTGACCCGTTCGGAACATTTACTTCATAAGATTAAACTTACGTTTTATATATACTGGGTACTGGTATATTCATTTGGTAAGCGTAAAAATGGGTGAATTTAATTTGTCTTATTCAATTTATTTTTCATGTACTGAGTGGCCAAAAAGTTAGGGTGCGTGTGTCTATGTATATATACACTTATGCATAGATTCGTAAATGTAACCGCTGCAGTTTATGGTAGGGCCACATTATCATTTTACTCACCTAGGCAAGTCAGATATAGTCATAGTGGGTGAGCGTACCCATTGCCTCGTTGGTAGCAATAGAGAAGAACATGTCTACTCTCGAGGCATATATATATATAAGGTATTTACGATGTGATGCCGGCTTCCTAGTGGGTGTTGTATTCCGTAGAGCGTATCTGCATGGAATCGTCTATTGAGTCGTTTCTGTATTGGTTGGTTATATACACCGTGGGGAACAAACACCTATTTAGCCCTAATAAGCATATTACGCCTATTGTTAGCTAGCGTTTCAATATGGTAACAAACGAGACGTTGCTTTTGGTTATGTAAAGGTACACAATGACTGCATGTTGACAGCACGACCTTCGTAAGGATGAGGAATATCATCAGGGGTTTTTTTCATATGATTTATTCCGGATGTACAAGTTACGGGTTCTGCAATATAAAATTCGGATTTACGCACTTTTTGTATATGCATGTCTCAGATAATGATATTGAATGAACGGCAATAATGAATGAATCGTCACGGCATCGGACAGACTAAGATGGTAAAATATCCTGGCAGTTCGTGTAGGTATCCCGTAATATCTATCATGGGATGTGAAGAATTACTCCGTAGCTCGTAGCAATTGTGCCCCAGGGTTAACGAGAATCGCATTGTCTACTTAGTTTGCGTAATTTATTTTGAAGTCGTTGGACATAATTGTTCAAACTTTATAATCAGTTAGTCCAATGTTTTTTTTAAAAATTTGCGTTGTCACAGCCAAGAACCACAATATGTGCATACTAAACATACTTGGTCTGTCAAAGTCGGCATTCTGCACAATCTTAGAATTTGATGTCCAATTCAATTTTTATTGATTATTGAGTTGCACAATTGACAAAGCTTTAAATCATTATTATGGCTGCCAGGTCATTTAGAAATTTTGTCTTCGCCGACAGTGAAGTTGAGAGTGTGTAGTCTAAAAACGAAATATTCACCATCGATAACGTTAAATGCAGAAGCGGTTCGGGTAACAAGTCCGTGTAACCAGTCCCTACGGACGTCTTATCTGTTATTGGCATGCTCTGCAAGGCCGTAATGCCATCCCCTGCCCATTATAAATTGAAGCATCTGAGAACCATTGCTGTTGAGGTTTGCGAATTGATCGCCTTACCGAAAACATTAATACATGGTCTCAATTAATGGGTTAGCAAGATAATCGCACAGGCAAATATATTTTTACACGAAACCAAAGTGGCAAACCAAAGCTGTGATTTAATACCAGCGCAGCTAGGCTCTGGTTGAATGCAGTCGCCTTGGAAATCAAAACGTTGTCAACCACTGTTCACTTAAAAGATGACCTGTTGCGATCATCATTACGAAATGTCGTCAATATATATATATATATATATATATATATATATATATATATATATATATATATATATATATATATATATATATATATATATATATATATATATATATATATATATATACATATAAATATATATATATATATATATGTAAGTAAATTTATATATATATATATTTATATATATATCCATTTGAACAAGTCAGTAATGTCAAGCAGCCACTGTCATAGCAGGAGGTATCGTATCAAAGCAGAGGAATTACTAAAGGTAACTGCGCTTCTGCTATAGTTGAGGTAATAATCGCTTAGGTGAGGTTTATTTTCTATCTCTATAGCAGCCTATAGTAGCATATGAACCACAGTGGAAAGTTTTTTCATTGTTGTCTGAAAAACGTAGTTCAGATCCTCATCTCTATAGTAAATAACTCCATATGGTTCGGCATGAACCAATGGCATGTTAACTCTGTTGAATAGAGCATCACTCGAGAAGTACTGCAAATATCAGTTGTCTTATTGTAGGAACTTTTACGTTTTCAAAACTCAACTTCAGTGACTATTGTATAATGCTCTGTATGTGAATTTATCATCCAAATACTGACGGAGCTGCGGTTCAATCATTTGTTGTCTAGAATGTGTATGTTACCTAAATGAGAGGAACAATAGGTTTGTCGACCCTTT
This sequence comes from Urechis unicinctus, assembly GCA_034190875.2. Taxonomy (NCBI): domain Eukaryota; kingdom Metazoa; phylum Annelida; class Polychaeta; order Xenopneusta; family Urechidae; genus Urechis; species Urechis unicinctus. Next base: position 52,632,262 of record CM067342.1, read on the forward strand.
GTGTACCTGTTAATCTCCAATGATTCATGTGGGTCGGCGTTTGCAAAACTTAACGTGATGTCTATAAAACATTTACCACCGCAGAAATATTCTGCAGAGAAAACTAGACAAGCAATGCGCAAATATGGCAAAGATCTTTTTATACCAAATGATGAACAAAATATGATAAGAAAACTTGCCATATGTTGAGGTACCAACAAACAAACAAGTTCCTCAAGTGCTTTTGGGTCGTCACGCGTTATAAATCGCCTATATATAGTTTCAGCTTTGTTGCAAACCCCTTCCAAGCTGAAAGTAACATTTAGGGAGTTATCACATTACTCACATATATGCGTTTTCAGAAGGCATCGTGCAAATATAACTTCTACGTCAAGTAGCAACTGAGCAAGACTGCATACTTTGCCGTTTGTGAGATAGTAAGGGTAAATGTGCACCAGCGCTATAACTTAGCCATTGGACCTCGCCGATGGAGTACCGACATTTTGGAATTTACAACTTGGAAAACAGTTGCCAACCCGAACCAATCAGATATGTTGTAGAGAATAAATAATTTGATTGGATGCCAGCTGTTTGTTACGATAACATTTGATGTACTAAATTCGATTATTCTAGACAATGCAAAGAAAGTCAACCTAACAGAGCAAACTCGCGACATATTTCTCTTCCACTATGCGTTAAACATGTTAAGTAGCCTAACAACGCAGGGGGTCTATATGGTCGATTGACTGAACCTATGTTTAAGCTCTTGAGGATATGCACTTATTTTTTACAAAGAAAGCGAGGATGAACTAATCTGAATACTTACGTATCTTCTATGTTCTGGTTATAATATATTTTGATACCGATTAAAACCACACCGCACAAGGGCACTTATTGTGAAATCTGCTCCCATTTAATGTGCGATCTGACTATTGTTCATTCTGGCAAAGCCACTTGAATAATATTTTACGCCTACTATTACGAAAACTGCTGCCAACTAAACAATCATTTGCATGCTCTTACAGCGGAGGATTTTACAACGACACTGAGGACGCCTTATTAATGCAATTCTAAATTAATTGTTAGCCTCGGATATTTGAGTGTTGATGATCTAAACCACATAACATAATGTTTTCAAGGAAAGCAACACAACAATGAAGTAAGTATAGCCAACCACTAAGATGGAAATTCCAGTGGTTGTCGACGGTTTGGCAGGAAGACGTGTTCTTGTAGTGCAGTCATCTAGTCTGATGAGATTGCTTTTCCTGTCGTGACTTGATCGCAGAATACACATGATATAACGGATGGTTCGTAGATAAGAGCTTCGCGTAACCTGGCACATAGTAAGCGTGATCATGAATCCACGGCCTATCAAGCCATATAGTTTGTTGCGTTCTTATTAAAGATAATGGACGCCGCAGTTTGCTCTTTTTCGCAAGTGATTAAGATTGTCTAATTCTGACAGGCACAATGGCGATATTTGCATGTCCATCAGTTGTAAAGCCCAAATTGATATAACATATGCAATCTATGAGACATAAGCAATCTTTTCTGATCAAGGCTGCTGTTTGGATGCAAATTGTTAGGCTTATAAATACAATTGTTTATTCGACCGTTTGTCGGCGCCGAAGAATAATAACTTGTCATTTTATATCTACAATGAGCATTATTAATCCATTGCGTAGCCCATAAACAAATAGTAACTTGGTTACAAGTGATAGGGCTATATCATGATGTTTTCTAACCAATCAAACGCTTGGCGTTCGGTGATTTTTATGCAATGAAGTCATTTGACGCCGCAACGACTATGACTAGCGTGAATAACCTGTTTTGTACCAAGCACGTAATGTGATTTGCATTTATTGATGACTGAAGAGGAAATCTTACTGTCATAGCTCGCCGATGTTACTCATACATTTAATAGATGAGAGAGAGATATATATATATATATATATATATATATATAGAGAGATAGATATATATATATATAGAGATATAGATATATATAGATATATAGATATATATATATATATATATATATCTATATATATATCCTATATCTGTATATATGTATATATATATATATATATATATATATATATATCTCTCTATATATATATATATATATATATATATATATATATATCTCTATATATATATATATATATATATATATATATATATATATATATCGTTTTTCAGCCATGCCTGAGTGCAACATATCAGCAGCGCCGAGACGGTACTGATGCTTATATGTGGTACTGATAAATACATGCGGCAAGGAATGGTATGATATGCTCTTTGATTTAGATGATGTGATAATATGCATTACAAAGGGAGAGCATGCTCCACCGGGGCTCTGCGTATTAAACTATTGCGCGTGCCAAATCATGCAAATTTAATTTACACCAGCAAACAACCTGAATTACAACACGCCTCTCTTTGAATAAGGTCAGTCTAACTGGATGTCCTCTTCTGCAACAACATGTTTCTGTCGTGGGCCTAGTAAACAATTGTCTCCAGAGAAGTGTTAAGCCGAGACAGAAGCATGTATGTCACGGGAATTTGAATTCCTTATAACACAAACATACTCATTATCGTCACCATACGTCGGGTTTTAAGGTTCAAATCTATGAAACGATATTTTGCCTTTTGATAAATGATTATAAGACTATGTAATGAATATACACAGCACAAAATGGAAGCGGTACATTTGACCTGGGTTTAACCGGGCTATTACCTATCTCTCATTTAAAGGGCTAATGTGATGTTGTAAATGAACAAGCCACACGACCTATCAATGTATACAGCACTGTTATAAATGATTATTTGAATCTGAAAAATATTTTTCCGACAGTCAAATAAATGCCACATACCTGACAAAGTCATGTTTTTGATGTTTTCCTGGCGTTCGGTTAGACCTGGGAAGTTACTGGCACCATGATAATAAATTTAACAGACAAGTCAGGCTTTAATTTCCCTGGCTTGCTGTAAATACCGAACTATGCATATGCATCGCACTATGTGCCGCCAAGAGGTTTGAGCATTTGCGTAACCTTCCCCGAAATAAGTTTACAGAGCTCCCCTTCAAGAAAACATTAATTTATGCAATTTCTTTCCGTTTAGGCTGTTACAATTGCCCACATGATATAAATCGTTAAGTGAACACAGTGCTGAGTGACTAGGTCGGGGAGATCACCTAACATAGCCCGCCACTATGCATGATCAGACTCGAGCCAGTAGCTAAGAAAGTATGTATATAAGCTGCTATCTATTTTGATCCTAAAATCAAATGAATCCGTCTCACAATGAGGAGATGATTATCGTATATTATAATATATAAAATGATTCCCAGGTTTGAAATATAAAACACATGGTATCTTAACCGGGTACTTAAGATACCATCCACATGTTAAATGCATATGATATGTCAGACTTTATTGAACACTGGTACAACCGTGATGACTGTCCCAATAAGCCTCAACTCTCGTCCTTTCTTTGGAAACTACCAGTCAAGCTGTACATTGCCTGTAATGAATTTGGTAAGATTAGCTCGCGAGTTTTTTTGAGTCTGTGTATTTCTCACATTTCACCTAAAGACCTATTAATTTCATAGCTCTGTTCTGAGAGAGGGGAATATATTTGCCATGAATTGCTCGAAAAACATTCGATAAAAGTACTCAGATGAAATACGTTACATCCCCTTGTAGATCAATATGGCTCAATCACAGCTAGATCCCTGGAATTATGAGATTAGTTGCGCAATATAAAATATTAACGACGTTCAAATTAGCCCCTTCTTCGAGAGGCACGAGCTAGCGATTTACCGCCAAGCCATGCGTTCACAATCACTGTTTACCGTAGCTGACTGGTTGGTCTGCGCGCCGATAAGTAAATCGGTTATGCAAGGAGCAACCTTACTACAGTAAGACAAATATCATTGAGTGACCACGCACTTTTTTGTATAAGAATAGACAATTCTAAAAAAATATATTCTATTGTTATTGGAATAAAACGCCTCGATGCGTGGTCAAACATTGTAACCGAGCCTATTGGCAGAAGATTCTTGCAGACCCATAAAAGTAGACTGTTGGTGCTAAACACTATTGCAAATAATCAAATATGTGAGGCATATATACAAGCAGCTTATTTAATGTACAGTCAGCACATCTAATTATTTACAAAACATAAATACGAGTATTTAACAGCTTAAAGCCCACGATTGCTCTATTTCCATCGTTCATGCCAAGGGATCTCTACTTATACCGTGTGCTGAATATCGAGCCAGGCCAAGCCATGTATGCTAAGCCATTCAGAAGCAGTCGAACCGCTTTTCCACGTGAGGTTGCATCATTCTTGTGCAATCCACGTTTCTATTCACTAAGGAAGAGTCGGTATATAAAACACACTCCCAGAGTGCTGCTGCTAGCACGACCAACTGCAATATCTATTGGGCAATTTATAAATGTTTTGTGCAATTACTGCCTAGCACGCTTTTCTAGATACGCACAGTATGAACGCTGAATACGTTAATACTAAGTACAGGATGAATCCTGCTCGTGTATGGTGTATTCATCACATGAAACTAAAGAGGAACGAAATAACATTGTGTTTGCGCTTAGAATGCATGTATAGCATTTTACGCTACTCTTACAATGTCAATCACATTGAGGGACGAATGCACTGACGTAGCATATAGGTTTTAGAGATCCGCAGCTTGCATTGCTATAATGGTGTCACCCCTCTTGGCATTTTGTCGCAGTAAGAATGGTTATGCTGTCCCAGAAATTATCGGTTATGCTGCTTCCGTGAACTTCTATCTCATGGAAAACTATCAGCAGTAGACGTGACGGATTTAACCACCATTATCACCTTAAATATGTTCCACTTGTTTGATTGTTTGTCAGGGTAATATCACGGTGCATAGTTTTGGCTCGCAATTACATTTTGTAGATGTTCTTCGAATCCAAACCGTTGCATTGTGATGGGAAGATAATTGTCACTACTCATCCTTTAGTGGTACATGGCGACCATGGCAGTTACTTCAAATTCCAAGCAACAAATATTTGTACATTAAGCTCAACTGAAACAGATAATGTTACCCATATTTATAGCTTACGAATTCAATTACGCTACAAATGCGTTGTATATTAAGCGTCTCTGATAACGCAGCGTTCTTTGACTTATTAACGCACGATTAAACTGCCTATTAATGAATTAATTTCGAGTATAACATGGCTAAAACGGATAAGTCCTTGCATCGAGGTGAAAAAATTATAATCCACATTCCGATCACATGCAATTATCGTTATTTCCGGATCCCCCAGGTATTGTTGGACAAATTGCTCCAAAGACCAAAACTCATGATGAACCACCGAAAATGTACCGACACAGAATCGAACAACAAGTGATACGGAATTAAATGATTGCTGTTATTGTCCTGTCTAACTATTAACTGACATCTCGAGTCTAATTATGAGAGTTCATGCAAATGTGTTGATCGACTCGCACTGCCCTAATAGGGCCGACATAGGGTACATAGTCGCCATAATGCTTCATCATGCTTTCAGAGGGAGCGACGCACTCAGTAATACCATTGAGCAAGTATTAAGCGTATTTGTTTTTGCTCAGTACACGATTAGTTAAATATCAATAATTTGATTGATACTAATCACTCTACACGGTATCCTGCTAATAAGCAACTAAATATTTTCAAATGAGCTCAACGTTTAAGAGAAGGGCTTGAATAGATGAAGTTGTATTGTACATCCATGGTTGCATTATTATCACGTTCTTATTCGTTTGGATGTTGTAGTATAAATACAGGCATATACATTAGCTAGTTGTTACACTTGCATATTGAATGGTAACTTCTCTATTCCTCGTATGGACCCACCGCATAGAACATTGTGCGTCATCTTTGGGGTTACGTTTCATGTCGTTGTCTTACTAAGGCTAAAGAGGTATTTATACTTGTAGCATACATTAAATTGACGCTGCATTTACAGTTATAGAATATAGCTAAATAAGTTTAGGTTCAGGATGAACAGATTTGGTTGATAGACTAAAGTTATACTAAACACGAGTAGGGGCAGGGGCTAATGGTTTAAAGACCTATACCGCAGCTATTTAAGGTGAAGGTGTTAAAGAGCACGAGATGAGCAGCTAGTACATCAATGTAGCTATTCGTAGAGTCGACCATAAGTTACTGTCAACGCCCTATTCAGATAAACATGATTGCATATATGACTTGTTTTATTATGATTGCATGGGCAAGTCAAATATTGACCAGCATGATTGGTTTAGTTCTTTTGTTGCGACGAGGAGTAAGTTATATACGACAGCCAAAAGATTGGGGAGGGGCTGCGAGCATTGGAAGTGGCGAGGTAAATGGGCCTTATTATGAGATGTTTGAGCTTTACAATGGTGCTCAATGGTGTTTATTTCAGTGTGACCGAGTTTAAGGGCAAATGGGAGCATGATATAAAATATCCAATCATGTGCATTTATCATGCGCATTCTAATTACGAGATTCAGCAACACCTTTCACCCATTCAATTCATTATTGAAGATCTTAAACAATTGAGTGCCGTTTATTGGGCCTGATCTTGTATAGGTGCCAAGGTTTCAATCCTTGTTTGTACATTTTCTAGTGCTGGATGTTAATAAGGTTGCATATCGGTAGATTACCGTGGCTGTGACTATTGATATTAGTACCAAGTACTTGATTATTAGCATTTAATCTGTAAAAGTATTATTTTTTCAATTTACTAGTTTTGTGGTATTTGGTGCGAATGTGGTTTTCTCTATTAAAGTCACAAGCCTTAAAAATGTTCGGTAGAATGATTTATATAGTGCCATTCAAAACGGAATAGATAAACTACTCTCTATGAAGTTGTACTAGCGGCAATACAATCAAACATATCAGTATAAAAACCATTCTTACGAGTTCAAATCGTTGGGCCGTGCTCCGGGATATTTTTTACTGCCGCTTTATTATTGCTTAGCCTACTTTCTCGGGTGACTACATCCTAATATAGCGTCAGAAGGTAGACATTATCGATACAGCATTACAATAATAGCGGGAATAAATTGGACCTTCTATTAGAGTACTGCTGCTGTTTAATGCTAGGACGATTAAGGACGCCAATGCCACACAAATGATATCGGAAGAATGAAATACATCGGAGAGATCAAAGGAAGCTCGTTCCCGTGGAGTAGTGGTTAAAAACGGTCTCTTCCGGCCTTCATGTGTTAGGTTTCGTTCCCTAGTCGGCTCTGGATGACTGGATTATAACATTAAATAGTTGTCCAATATTCGGTATGTACACGACCCGCTTGCTTAAGCTCACTGTGCTGGGCCTCTGTCCAAGCGGCGGCGGTTTCACAGTCCGATCTGGGCTATGGGTTTGTGTCAAGCGGGCGTTGGCGATGGGTAACAGTCCAAGCATCACATCATCCTCATCCATTACCGCCGTCATATCAACTCATTGTGAAAATTGACAATCACATGGTCGTTTGGACAACTGATAGTTCATTCACATTCGTAATAAGTCAGACTCAATCCTGCTCTTACACAGAGGCAATGAGAGAGTCGTTCATAGATAAGCCATGTGTTAGATGTAACTTGGACGGATGATCCACGTGGTGCGTTAATTAAAATTGATCTGGAGCGGCTTTGTGCTCATAAAGTTATCACATTGGTCAATTTGCGTAGCTTAATATGCTGACTAACCATATTCGAGAGGGGATATTTGACCACCACATTTGAAAGCTTATTCAAATGTTTTAGGCTAATGAAATCAGCGTCATTTCGTATGTTGCTGTTTCCATTTAAGCCAACTATTTCTCTTTCACAGTCAAGAGCACGGGCGCGCCTTAACTGCTGCTTTACGGAACGACTATAATTCCGTTCATTTCAAGCAGAATGTTGGTTAGAAACCGCGAATACTGTGATATGATGCGTTTAACAAGCCATAAGGATTGCAGATATGGTGAATTTTATGCACCACTCGCTTAGCGTTTCTAGGATTGAACCTCTATCGCCAATTATCGTTTAATCGATCTGTTTGGCGCATATGCAATAATGATTATATCGATCACACATTTTGCATCATGCCAGATAGATACTTACTGTATATGTATTTTTAATATTCAAAATACATTTTGTGTTCAGTTTACCATACGTCCAAGTTCAGCCAAAATATTTTAAACGGTGCATGCTGAATGAATATCTTTGTGATATGTAGCTCTTAAAATAGGCATGGATTAAATTTATGGGCATTCCGATATTTTTGCAGATGTGCCAGCAATGATCAGTCTGGAAGTTACCCGTTATGGTACCGGCAGCGCAGCATGAATAAAGGATGCCCAAGAGAACATGTTGTGCTGTTTTACTGGCTAATGTTACTGCAAATTGGTTTAGCTTTCTTGGCCAACCCTTAATCACGAAGCCTTAGGCAAAACAATGAGCAATTCATCCTGGACGTTTATGATCATTATGAGGATTTCAGGTGATCGGAATATTTTTTTTCTATACGTGATATGCTAACCGACTACTAATTACTATTAGTCTGCAGGGCATAATTATTGTACATGTGGTACCAATAAGATATTGTAGCGATCATACCCTCTTGACATATGCGCTAGTGATCTATTAGTCTGATAACAACTCCCAATAGTACCGCTAATACTACCACTTTGTTGTCTCAGTATAAATAAAGTATGTTTTCACATTCGTTGCTCATCTTCATTCATGAAGCTTGGGGCAAAACAATGCGAAATTCATCGTGGCTCTATGACCGGTTGGGTCACGTGTTTGCGTCGGGAAGTGATGAGGTACTAGAGAGACGATTATTCGTTGGTCGCCGACGATATTGATGGTAACTGAGGGTTGAAGTCCTGCTAGAAATACCCGAGACTTTATACGAATTTCTATTTTCTTTATTCGTCTCTGCTGACTGGCGCGTTCGGGTTCTTGTTCGGTTTCTTATTGTCGGATA
>CM067342.1:52649170-52699170 GCA_034190875.2 Urechis unicinctus
TGGCTAGATAACGTCATGATATAACGCTATCTCTAGGAATCCAAGTTACTATTTGTTTATGGGCTACGCAATGGATTAATGATGCTCATTGTAGATATAAAATGACAAGTTATTATTCGTCGGCGCCGACAAGTGGTCGAATAAACAATTGTATTTATAAGCCTAACAATGTGCATCCAAACAGCAGCCTGGATCAGAAAAGATTGCTTATGTCTCATAGATTGCATATGTTATATCAATTTGGGCTTTATCACTGATGGACAAGCAAAATCGACATTGTGCCTGTCAGAATTTGGCAATCTTAATCACTTGCAAAAAAGAGCAAAATGCGGCGTCCATTATCTTCAATAAGAACGCAACAAACAATATGGCTTGATAGGCCGTCGCCAATAACAACAGGATTTACCGAAGAACATGTACCATAATATTACATCAAGTAATGAAGATAGCCAAGGCATTGTTTAGTCATGAGGAATATTTGACCAGGTACTGGTTATTAATTTAGGGACCACTACGGAGTTACACCTTAGCAGCTACACAAATTAACTCTCGCCAAATCATAGGAATGTATGTTGTTGCTGCCAAGTTTGCCAAGTTAGTCGATCATCACTCACTTTGTGTGGATTCATGATCACGCTTACTATGTGCCGGGTTACGTCACGCTCTTATCTACGAACCATTCGTTATATCATGTGTTTCGTGCGATAAAGTCACGACAGGAAAAGCATTCTCATCAGACTAGATGACTGCATTACCAGAACACGTATTCCTGCCAAACTGTCGACAACCACTGGAATCACCATCACGAGCGTTAAAATTATCTAATGCTTCTGAAGATGGTCGCATTACTCTCTCATTAATTTCACTAAATGTCATGCAACATCTCCAATTCTCACATATATAACATATAATCACACCCACTTGATTTCCAAGTTAAACCAGGCTATACGTTGCTTATCCCGCGAAGACAATGTTACTGACATTCGCATCTGTGCCTCGCCGCACTGCCAGATGATGCTACTCGGTTGCAGAAGGTCATCTAACCGTGTGCATATGGCAGTAAACATTCACATGATAACCCTGCGCTGCGTCAGGATGCTTAAACAGATGAAACGAAAGCTGCATAGTTATAGTTCCTTTTTGGTGAATCATGGCACGACGCCATTATTCAGAATCTGCTGTTACCATGACAAACATAATCTGATTCCATTGGGAATGTGAACGATGTACACTTGTTTAACCAAATCAAGCATATATCTGCAAGTCTCATCACATTGGTCCGACCCGAGCACTGTCTCTTATTTTGACGTAACATGTTTGGCGTCCTCAGCCGAAGATAAATAGCTTCAGCTGCTGAGGCTGACATTTAATTACCCTCGCTTGAAGCTCAAGGTCAGACGAAGCAATATGCTGCCTTTTCACGAAAAGTCTTCACGTGGGCCTGTTTTTTTTCAATTTTAACGGATGCATATAGTGATATCAATACATGGATTTTGTCACACTGCCAGATAATGCGACTCGAATAACAAATATTGCAAACATCGACACACATGCCATCAATAAAACACTACTGCTCAATGTATAGTGTACGCCTCACACAATATGAAATTAAGTAGGTATTGAATACGACACCACTATTTTTATGGAATGTATATATATGTTTGCAAGAGCGCTATATTCCTAATGACACATGTATCGCTTTATAAGCTTTCTCACAATACTATCCGAAGACACGATTAAACTTATGCGGCATTCAATACCACAATTTCACAATACAATATTATTTTACATACAACTTCCGCATATTGCTGGATATTTTCACATGCTGATTCAAAGCGACAACACATGACACTAAATACTATCGAATGAAGGCCCTTTAATGTTGACAGTAATAAGTCGACATTGTCAGACAATTGGTGTTTTGCCGTTAGTTGTCCAGGGTTTTGGCAGAACAATAAGCACACTTGATCGTTGTGCATCCATACCAAATGATACCACTATCATATATCCAGAGCTCGTAATACGGAACGTATTTGATAGCTGCGTGTATAACCCTTCACAAATAAAGTTAAAGACCTGACTTGCCTCCAATGCCTTGACGCGCGATGAACTAAGCTAAGTGATCTTATCCTCATTGCCAATTAGCAACTGAGGTGACCAGAATGTACATTATATGTTCGGTCTGGCCCCTAGGAACAAGAGTAACCCCTGGATAATAAAACCTAAATACAATTTGTACTTTGGGACAGTTGACCTTAAACTAATTCACAAGTGAGGCAAAATCAAGAGAAAATAGAGCACATGGCTGATAAATGTTGACAAGCAATGAAATACTACTTGTAATAGTAGGCGTAAAATATTATTCAAGTGACTTTGCCATAATGAACAATAGTTAGATCGCACATTGAATGGGAGCAGATTTCACAATAAGTGCCCTTGTGCGGTGTGGTTTTAATCGATATCAAAAAATATTATAACCAGAACATAGAAGATACGTAAGTATTCAGATTAGTTCATCCTCGCTTTCTTTGGTAAAAATAAGTCCATATCCTTAAGAGCTTATACATAGGTTCAGTCAATCGACCATATAGACCCCCTGCGTTGTTAGGCTACTTAACATGTTTAACGCATAGTGGAAGAGAAAAATGTCATGAGCTTGCTCTGTTAGGTTAACTTTCTTTGCGTTGTCTAGAAGAATCAAATTTAGTACATCAAATGAAACGTTAACAAACACAGCTTGCATCAAGTCAAATTATTTATCCTCCAAGTTGTAAAATTTCCAAAATGTCGGTACTCCATCGGCGAGATCCAATGGCTTAAGTTGTAGCACTGGTGCACATTTACCCTTACTATCTCACAGACGGAAAAATATGTTTAGTCTTGCTCAATTGCTACTTGACGTAGAAGTTATATTTGCACGATGCCTTCTGAAAACGCATATATGTGAGTAACGTGATAACTCCCGAAAAGTTACTTTCAGTTTGAAAGGGGCTTGCAACAAAGCTGAAACTATATATAGGCGATTTATAACGCGTGACGACCCAATAGCACTTGAGGAACTTGTTTGTTTGTTGGTACCTCAACATATGGCAAGTCTTCATATCATATTTTTGTTCATTATTTGGTATAAAAAGGTCTTTGCCATATTTGTGCATTGCTTGACTAGTTTTCTCTGCAGAATATTTCAGCGGTGGTGAATGTCTTATAGTCACCACGTTAAGTTTCACCAACGCCGACCTGCATGAATCATTGGCGGTTAACAGGTACACAAAGAGTCGTCGAACCTATAGTTCATCGCCTTTAGGTAACATATTTATATCACATATACACATTGACATATATATATATATGTATATAATTAAATGTATATAGATATAAATATAAGTATATATTTATATATACATATATATATATTTATATATAGATATATGTATAATTATGTATGATATATGTATACTTATATATATATATATACATATATATATACACATATATTTAAATATATATATATATATATATGTGTATATATATATTATATATATATATATATATATATTATCACATATACACATTGATATATATATACATCTATATATATATATATAGTTAAATGTAATGTATATAGATATAGATATAGATATATATATATATTTATATATATATATATATATCTAGATTATGTATTGATATATGTATACCTATATATATATACTATATATCTATCTATATATATAAATCTCTCTCTATATATCTCTATATATATATCTATATCTATATATATCTCTATATATATATATCTATATATATATATATATATATATATCTATATATATATATATATATATATATATATGCCGACATTTCGTAACGATGATCGCAATAAGTCCTCTATTTAGTGAGCAGTGGTTGACAACGTTTTGCTTTCCAAGGCGACTGCATTCAACCAGAGCCTAGCTGCGCTGGTATTAAATCACAGCTTTGGTTTGCCACATGGGTTTCGTGTAAAAATAGATTGCCCTCTGCGATTATCTTGCTAACCCATTAATTGAGACCATGTATCAATGTTTTCGGTAAGGCGATCAATTCGCAAACCTCAAGAGCAATATTTCTCAGATTCTTTAATTTATAGTAGGCAGGGGATGGCATTACGGCCTTGCAAAGCATGCCAATAACAGATAAGACGTCCGTAGGGACTGGTTACACGGACTTTTTACCCAAGCCGCTTCTGCATTTAACGTTATCGATGGTGAATATTTCGTTTTTTGACTACACACTCTCAACTTCACTGTCGGCGAAGACAAAATTTTTAAATGACCTGGCAACCATAGCAATGATTTATAGCTTTGTCCATCGTGCAACTCATCTCAATAATCAATCAAAATCGAATTGGATACAACATTCTAAGGTTGTACCGAATGCCGACTTTTACAGACAAAGTATCAATTGGACTTACTGATGATAAAGTTTGAGGAATTATGTCCAACGACTTGAAAATAAATTACGCAAACTAATTAGACAATGCGATTCTCGTTAACCCTGGGGCACAATTGCTACGCGCTACCGAGCAGTTCCTTCACATCGCATGATAGATTCTAGCGGATACCTACACGAACTGCCAGGATATCTTACCATCTCAGTCTGTCCGATGCTGCAACGATGCATTCATTATTGCCGGTCATTCAATATCATTATCTTAGACATGCATATACAAAAAGTGCGTAAATCCGAATTTCTATTGCAGAACCCGTAACTTGTACATCCGGAATAAATCATATGAAAAAACCCATATGATATTTTTCATCCATACGAAGGTCATGGAGTCAACATGCAGTCATTGCGTACCTTTACATTACCAAAAGCAACGTCATTTCCTCCTCGTTGTGACATTTATTCGTTCTACACAGAACGACTTGTTACCTCTTATGCCTGATTAAGTGTATGCGCGCAGCCTATGCTAAACGAAGCCATCTTGCATTGTTACATGAACACCCTTAGTGCGACACTTTACGAGTGTTAGCAGCCGATACACCCTATAAGTATCGACATCGCTGTCGACGAAACAACAAGTGGGTTCATTTTGCTTTTGTAATCATGTTATGACTTTCATCTGAGATTTGACGAAACTGTCAAAGCGTGTTCACTTACCTAGTTTGCCGCAGGCGTGATAGTTATTATAATACGGGTGTATTACCCGGATGATTTGGGATATAGGTGAATGCTTCACTTTTATATCAGGAACTTTTGATACAGACACCATTACCACTGCTTGATGGTTCGCATTTGAGAATAGTCTGCAATGGTTTCAATATGCAAATGATAACACACGTTATGAAGCAAAGGTGTAACATACATGCTCTAACAATGATAGTCAAAGTTGTATTTCTTTAGTTTCGGATGATGTACACATGTCAGGGATGTCTTCTTATGTGGTATTCGTTGGTGCATAGCAGCATGCATTCTGAGCATGTATCAATTCTGTTCTCCATCCACTTATGCACGATGCTTCGACTAATTGTTAGAGTGAATTTCGGCAACTTCTTGCCCTCGCTGTTTTTACCACACATGAATGATCGTCTGTATTAGGTGCAACGCAATAGACCCAAGTTAGTGTGTGATGTAAAGGACCTATCCTGTCCGCTCAGATTAGGGGATTACAAGTGGCGTAGTTCGCCTCTGTAGCTATAAACAGAACCAGGAAGACTGACAGGTGATAGCTCTGGGTGATTGATCATCATGGCAGTAGTGCTTGATAAAGAAACGATAATTGCAGCTCAAGTTTATTCCTTCGTCATGGGCTCGCCTCATCCGTTCGCTCCTGTTCATCGTAATTGGATAGACCATGACATTATTGAGAGCAAAAACTTGGCCAGCTCCGCCTATGACGACTGCTGTTATTGACCATATGAATAGCAGTGATGGTGTTGTTGTGTCCCTGGTTCACACATAAAAGACAGTGGGCGTGAAGCATGAACATACCGAGTAGTATTCCAGGAATACGCTTACCGAGGAACGAAATGTCTGGAGAACGACTGTATCTCATGTCCGTTTGTAAGACACTTGCTGTTTTCAAGTAACATTTATAAAAACATGTTTGTACCTGCCGTACCGACATCAGCTTGTACAGTCAAGCTTTCGACAATAAGAGGTTTTGGGCCAGTGCACCAAGCATATAGATGCAGTCGGAACACATACATCAGTATTGACGCAGTTGGGTCATGCTATAAAAGATTTGAGCAGCTGGTTTTAGATTATGGCCATGGAGAATTGCAAATAAATAACTATTAATTTACTGCGCATGAATCCCTTTACTCTCGACAGATTAAGTGCATTGGATGGCGACACAATATGGAATCGTTTTGTTATGCGCTGTTTGTTGAAATAACTGCATAACATCTGCCAAGGTTGGAATCAATGGACAACTACTGAATTTTTTTTCACAATTAATTGCTGACCGGCAGTAGTGTTCTGTGTTCCCTCGAATGGTAAGATTAACCAATCAGATTAATTTGTTTTCAACGCATTCTATTGGATGAAGCTAACTGACTCCATATAAACGTTATGTGCTCTGCAGTTGCATGATAATTACGGAATTAGTGGACATATAACAAGGCGATTAGCGCATTAATTATATGTTAGCTATAAATATCACGCACAAACCGAGCCAATTTTGTCAATTAAATATAAATAGTATAACCACGTTCGCGTTTGGTTGCAATTGATGGTGTAGAAAGTTCATAATGCGAGTTTTGAGGTTGAGTTTAGTCTTAGTTAATTTATTTTGGTATAATCTCATGAAGAATAACTGCCAATAATCATAGGCTATTGGCGACAGGCTTAACTACTTTGCTAGCTTATGAACGTATCCATATTGAAGCTTATGTATTATTCAATAACTTTAACATTTGCATCGAGCCATTACAAAGAGATCAATTCAGCACATTCAGTAGATTAGGTTAAAAACTGGCTTGGATTGGATGGGGGAAACTTCGCACAACACGACCTCGCCCAACCCAGACAGAAAACTATACATACAAATAACTTTAGCTTTGAACATAGGTGGCATCGTTGTGACGTTTTGCGAACGTTTAATGAACCAATTTGTTGTGTCGATAAAAATTAACTGGCATCACTGGAAATAGCAGCAACGCTAACATTGAGTTTAGTGCTTTTACTCACTACGCTATTGCTGATGCAAATTATACAGCGAGATCCGAAACAAGATCAACGCATCTTGAGCAGCACTGACTTTATCATGCGTGTTAATTTGTGTAACACAGAATTTCATCCTGTGATATCCGATTCGGCATTAATAAGTATCATAATAATTTGCACTCACAATGTGACCCATGGTTAAGAAAAAACAATGACTGTTTTCAAATACAAATGTCGATCATGATGACGCATATGCTTTTCGGCGATGTAGAGTAACAGTTACACACAGACAATGATTACTGCTGCTACTGCGCACTGAGTAAATGTAGTTGATGTCCCTTCAATATCGCGCTGTATTTAATTTTATGAGAAAAGGATCAAGCGATACCAACTCGTCCGTTTTTAGGGTTAGTAAAGGTAGTGCGTAATTAGTTTGCATTAAGTAAAGGTGAACAAGCCGCGAAACAATATATTACGTAACTTTAACCCAAAAGTGATTCACGCCTCCAGTATGCCTCAATCGGCGGGGCGTTCTAAAATTTAAACGCTGGTCTTACTCACATTTATGTACACCAAATATTGTTAGCAACAATGACTGCTGTAATCCTTTAGTATAATTTTGATGCTTTACAATGTTATAAAATGGTAAGCGCAGCGCGTGATCAACATAAACAAGGATGCTCAATAGCAAACGTGCTCCTGACAAGTACACAGAGTCGACGAAGCAAATCTCAGTCGCAGCATTGAATGGAAACGAAAATTATGGAGAGAAACAAAACGCCCAAAATGCCTTTAAAACATCCACCCACTTCAATTTCAACACCATGACAACAACAAATAATTTTTTGAAAGCCTCTTTTTCTCGCTCCTACTATCCGCTGATCACAAAAGCATTCGACACAGTTAACCATAAATTAGCATTATGTATTATGGTTGAGAGACAATGTTATCTACAAGAGCGAGTACAATTATACCATATCAAACAAAAAGGAAATAACATGTAATGTATCACAGGGCTCAATCCTTGGTCAACTGTTATTTTAATGTACATTAACGATCTCTCAAGTGTTTCAAATACTTTAAACTCATTTATGCTTGCTGACGATGCAAATACATTCATTAACCTTAAAAACATAGCAGAGCTAGAGACGGTCGTAAACCATGAAATAGCAAAGATATCAGAAAGGTTGAGGATGAGCAAATTATCACTGAACATACAAAAACTTCATGCAATTTTATTTAGAACAAAGGTCTATAATCACAACAGTTGGAGCCTATCTATCAATAGCGTTATTGTGGAATTTGTTGAATAAACTAGGTTTTAAGGGATTATTATCGACAAAAAGTTATAGTCGGAGCATCATGTTCAGAATATAAGACCAAAAAATAGCCAAGGGAATCGGCATCATGAATAATATCAAATACAAAGTAAATAAATATACACTGATGGCTATGCATTACACATTTACATATCCGTATTTATGATATTGTAATATAATATGGGGAAATTCCGCAAAAATACACTTGAATAAATTGCTTATCCTACAAAACTCATCATACGAATAATGTAACACCGGATATAAAAATCCAACAGAAAAGCCATTAAGCAAACTCAAAATTGTAAACATCAGTTCCATATATATTGCGAGTCAATATTTAAGTACACCTATGATCGCACCAGAAGTATTTAATAATATGTTTACAAACTACATAAATGACCATAGTTACGAAATTGGCCTATCTCTATACCCTCATGGTGTAGAACAACTGTCTTTAAGAAAAGCATCCCTTATATTGGTGTCTGTTCATTCAACTTTATTCTAGACTATTTTACTGATTGTCACATTGAAATAACTGCAGTGCCATTTTTTCACAAAAACGTACGAAATTCAATATATATATATATCTATATATATATAAATATATATATATATATCTATATATATGTATATATATACATATATTTTAAAAATATATATAAATATATATATGTAAATATATATTTATATATAAACATATAAATCTTTATATATATATATACATGTATATATATATATATATATATATATATATATATATATATATATATATATATATATATATACATGTGTGTGTGTATATATTCATATATATATATATGTGTATGTACATATGTATATATATACATATAGATGCCGTTTCAGACTATGTAACACCTATATTGAAATTATCCATCTTCTTATATTATTATTATAGCGGTATGTTACCTGCCAATGTAATTATGCATGTATATGTATTAAGCCAATGAACTATCTTATTATTTTGTTTTCTTATTATCTAAAATCAATACCTCGGAGCAGAATCACCATGTACTATGCGGTGCGGCAAGTAGAGAAATAACATACTACAAGTTGGTTGTACGATTTGATAGTTAGGATATCATTTAAAATATCATCCGAATTATAAGGCAACATCGAACATGCAACCGTATCTTATCTATTTAAATCATTCGCTTCTGCGTCCTGCTTTTACACATGTTTGCAAATTTGTATTTATTTGTTCGTAGCTGTCAGATATATGGCTAAGAGCATATTTTATACTGAGCGGTTGCTTAGGGTCTTACGTCACCAGTCATTATTCCTACATTGTGTGCCCTCTGGCATATATTGCAACAAAAGGAAACATTTTTATTGAAAAAGATAGTACATTACTAGGCCCATGCAAATGGATAAATTCTTGGGATAGCGATTTGACCCATAATGAAAAGTTAACACAAGCTGTATGTAGCATTGAGCGCACCTGTAATTTGCCTGGCTGTCAATTGTATTTATTTTAAGTGGCTTTATGCGCATCGAAGCATCTTATGATTCATCTCGGCAAAAATGCAAATCATTGCTGAAGGGACACCTACTGTGTTTACAGGGAGCAGTTAAATATGATGCGAACCTTGCTTCTCGCTCAAAGGACAAACAGCGGTCACAAACAGCATGTGATTGCTGCAGCTGCAAATTAAGCATAAATGCACGAACGTCTTTAACACCTCGGAAGACCGAATCATGCCACACAAAAAGTTAACTTAACCATTGCACATTCCATTGGAGTCTGTCTGACAGTACAAATGATTTTTTGTGTTTTCCAAAGGCATAACCTTCGCATTATTAACGACAAATATTTCGTCCATGCATCAACAGTGTAGTTCATCGAGTCGGCCCTAAAGTGGGTGTTCCTATGCCCACGACGTCGTTGCATGTCCATGTACTCAGATCAATCACAAAGGTTGCCACAGCGGAATCCCCACTCAGAAAACCTGTGCACCCGCGCGTCATCTATCTAGCTATAACATTCAGTTAGCATGACATATATACTATTGAGCTTTCCTGCTCTGGCGTGGTCGATCTGCCGACCAGTTTTTAACCAGCACGAGCTTCAGCAATAAACCAATGATGAATGTAGCATTTGCATTTTGAAGAGCACAGTATTAGATCAATTGAGCAATCCCGCTATTTATTACCGCCATTCATAGTATATATTGCAATACATGCGTTTGGTTCCTTAGGGTCAAACTGCCACTAAATACATTTTTTCATGCGGTTATTTGATCAATGCGTTTCCCTGCGGTTGTTTGTCCCCGTGTATTCACCCAGGAGTTATGTTTTTCTGCTCGGATAACAGTTTGGTTTGGCGAGGCCAATGGAAGTCCTCAGGCGATCTTATACCACGTGACGTTATATGGCTTTTGTTACAACAAAGCGTGCTTATATTCGCGATATTGTAATGGAGAGACATGTGCATGTGAGTCATTTGCGATTCATTGAATCAAAACATGGTTTCCTAAAGCGTACGATTATTAAGGTTTCATGCATATTTAAGCACCACTTGGTGCATTTCGTCAAGTCATACGCACTGTTTGCAAGTATCATTGACCTATTATGCCAAACACGCGACTATGACCATGAACTTATTGTCATACCGCCAATTCGCCCATGTTAGTTTTAGGAAATTGTTTTCATATTTTAGACTTGTTGTCATGTAGCGGGTATTAAGACCGCATCAGTATCAGTATTCACAATAACCAATCAGATTGATCGCCGATATCAATGGCTGAGGAATGGGCCCGGTGCACCCTCGCTACAATTAACATATCTCACTCATTTAAGCGCCCATTCACATGAAAGACATGTGATTAAAAGATGAGATACTGCTCATTATTTCTATCATAAAAACAATCAGCAACGACACCCCACATGTAATTTAGCCAAAGTTACCGAGTCATATCAAGTACCATGCGCAGCATTTATTGTGAGCGGTAGTATAATATTAGTGATACAATCTTCAGTTACCGATTCTGACGGAATGTTGGGGCTAGGTGTCATCATGTATATTCATTGATGTACATACATACAAACATATATACATGTATGCGTACATATATACGTACATACATGCATACAAACGTACGTACATACATACATGCGTACGTACATCCATACAAACATACATGCATACATTTATGCATACATATACAAATACATTCATTAATTCATACATACATACATACATACATACATACATACATGCATGCATGCATACATACATACATACATACATACATACATACATACATACATACATACATACATACATACATACATACATACATACATACATACATACATACATACATACATACATACATACATACATACATACATACATACATACATACATACATACATACATACATACATACATACATACATACATACATACATACATACATACATACATACATACATACATACATACTTACATTCATACATGCATACATAAATACATTAGTAAAGCGTACGTTGCATGTTAATAACACTCCCTTAAGACGATGAAGCTGTCAATTAATTGTTTTGCAAGTAATACGTAAAATTTTACAAAATTATAGCACTAATTAAAACTGAATGCATTGTGTTTGAACGAGTGAAGTGTCTATTAGCGCACGGCGGTTGGTAGTGCATTCTACAGTCTTAGTTCGGCATTTGAAGACGCACTGGCAGCGTAGGAGTTAATGTTTTGTGATATAGGGATGCTTGTTAATTGGTCGAAGACTCATTGCAGATTGGTATATAACAATAACTTCTTGTAAATAGCTTGGCGCGGTTATATTTACGGCGTTACAGGTGAGTAGAATAAATTTGTATATATTGCCCTTTTCCATAGGTAGCCAAAGCAGAGTCTGCATGATGTAATGTATGTTTTGGCCTTGTTTCCCCCTACCACAATACGAGCGGCAGTAGCGAATTGCACTATTAAAGTCGTGAAGATATAAATGCATGGACAGCGATTTCCGTACTTTCTTACGTTGTTAGTATAATAAACCGAGGTTTCTGGATGTTTCTGATATAGCTACAGTCATTTTTACATTTTTAGATGGGCCGCTGTTATTTGTGGCGAGATGCGAAATGTGCAATCTCAGTTTTATCTTTATTCAATCGCAGACAATTGGCTTCCATCTATTATCTTATCTGTCGGATCTATTTTTCTGATTCGGTCTGTGCATCATACGCATATTCTTGGGTAGGAGGACATTCCGGGTAATTCTTATTACGCTACAAGCATCGCAGTTTTCTAATAATTATTCATCAATTTGTGATTCGCATATGTTTTCTTTGGTCTCATACACTCCTCTACTGGCAAAATAGTCTCGGTACAAAATTACATCCTAAAAGTCGCACGTCATTGTAAAGGAAATGTATTAATTTTACGGTAATAGAATGTTGTATTATGTTTGATGTTTCCCCGGAGAGATTCGTATCAATCCGGCGATTGGTACGTAACTTAGTGTGTTTCTATCTGATGGAATGTCCGAGGAATAAGACAAAAATTGATATAGAGCTAACCGAATTCGGTGGGCGCATATACTACTGAGCCCCTGCAAACAGGTACAGGCATTAAACAATTCTCATGAGAGCAGTCACGTAATAACTAGTCAGGCCAACAACAGCAAACATTAAATCGCATTTGCCATGTCGCTGGGAAGATTTAAAAATTCAGTTATTTTACCTCTACACACAGGTTCATGAAGGATTCGGGTCGCTAATACAATTTGTCCGAAAATAAACAGAAATCGTTGTCGACTTCATACACTAAGTGCTTGTGTAAATGGCACTGAATGGTGCATTATCTTAGGCTAATTGTGATTATTGGCCAGATTACTTTGTTAAAATAGGACCTGTACAACTGTGCTGCTACTCAAAAGCGAACAAAATACACTTTAAGAATACACGGACAGATAAGATAATGTATGTAACAACCAATACGATTTATAGGAGCCGTTAATTGCCCGCTGAAAAAAAATGTACTAACTGATAACTTATTTGATATTTGAGTTGGCGAGCTTATCTGAGTCCTCCAACTCAGGCGTATCCACACAAAAAACATGAAAGCGAACTCAGCTGAGACCGCCAGCTCAGGGCTGGCAGACAGCCAAAAAAGATAAGTGGCAATAATTTCACACATATGCAATCGCGATCATAGTTTGTGTCTTACAGGAAAAGGGAACAATATGTTATTATGTGTTCAGTAGACAGAAAATGAAATAAAATGGCTAAGAATGATCGATTTAGACGAAGGAATGGAAGTAGTCTAGTCTGGTTTTTTTTATATAATAAAGTCTAGACCTACCGTCGTTATCGTTTATCAAGCGGTGCGGCACTTGGCTGCGAGTTTCAATAGCACATATTCTCAGCACTCCGATCTACGGCATTGTTATCCATGAACGTGACCACAGCGCCAGCGGCACGATGAACCATTGTTTCTTATGAAGACGTTTTACACACTTACTAGGTCTTATAATCGGCAATATAATCACGGCTTATCTACACGATTGGGAAATAATTCCATCAACCATGCTTGCACTAATAACATTATTATTCCGTGATAAATATAAACACTCCTTGTTGAGTATTGTTGTTTGACAGTCCGTTGGAATTCGCGCGTCATTAGGCTATGACGTGACTTTGTCTTTGACGCATAAAACGTTTATCGCACGAAAAACCTTGTCGTTAGTCTGCTTTGGGGGCAGTTTCAATATCTGCCATGTTATCATGAAGTAGATTCATAGACGTGTAGGCTTGGTGTCTGCTTTCCTTATATTCATTTATACGAAATGAGAATCTTGGCGCCGTTGTTGATATTGTAAAGTTAAAACAATTACAATTAACTCTAACATATCAAATCGTGAATAATTGCGTTATTGATACAGACGCTCCCACCCACTATGATCATCGCAAGAACCATTCCTAATTCAAATCCAATGGAAGCCAAATCGTTCTTTGGTAGCCTAACAACACCGAAGCGTTTGCGAAGAATACCCCCTTTCAGATTTTACAAAACAGCTTGCGGCGTAAATAATTTAAATATCCCGATAAAAATTGGTGTGTCATAAATAACGAACGGATGATTATGTTTTGGTTCATTTAAAGAACATACATGTTCTATTTCATATCTGTGAAGCATTTACCTGGAAATATTACCGTTGGACCGCCTAGCTGACTCAGAGTTGAGCACAATAGGAGATTCTTTTTGGATACGGTAAGGACGGCCTGCTCAGCGTGCCGTCTGAAAAACCTGAGTTTGCAGAGTTAAGTTTCTTTATGAATACGGCACCTGGTGTCTAAGACAAGAAATGTACTGAGCCAATCTTTCTTCTTTGTTCCTGCCAGTGACATATTTTTATTTGCCATTCAAAATGAGAGTTTTTCTAACATATACAAGTACAGTAATATTTTTTTTTTTCGCAATTCTTGCCCTCATTTAGAACGCATATAACCTAACACAATGTACGTGACCTTTCGGATTTCTTATAGCGCCGCAGTCGGTTGTATTTGCACTGACAGTGCATCGTACGTGTAGGACCATGTAGTAAACATAGGCTTTATTCATTTATCGCTGGATCATAGAGCATCAGTCAACCATGCTCAAAGTGAGGGTACCACTTAACTAGGCATACCGATAACTAAACCCTCATTTGTCGATGTTATTATATAAGTATATATATCTAAACATATAAACATACTTGCATGCATATATATATATATTCATATATGTTTATAATGTTTGTATATATGTATATATATATGTATAAATCTATATATATATATACATATATATATATATATTTATACATTTACATATTTATATAGATATGTATATGTATATATATATGTGTATATGTATAAATATATATATAGTTATACATATAAACAAATATATATATGTATTTACATATGTATATTCATATATATATATATATATATATATATATATATATATATATATATATATATATATATATATATATATATCTATATATATATATATATTTAATGTTAACAGCAAACATTGAATAAAAATCGTAAATTGGCTTACCTCATTTAACTGTGGCATTCCGTTATCCACACGACATTTGGTAGGTGATTCACAACCTATGTTATTCCCTTCAGTAATTAAACTACGAGTAGTTGCCAGACATATAATAGTCGATTTTTATGGTTCTTCAGGCAACTGACCAACATAGTGTTACCGATATACAATGCGCTTTCGATTATAAGACTATGATGAAAATATATTTAAGTTAGAGAACGATCCGCTGGCCGTGAATTTGGTATCATTCAATTATTTTAAACTGTGTAAGTATAGCTATTGTACTGCTTTTTCTGATTCAAAATTAAAAGGATTCTCCGCCAATACTCAAACCGATTGTCATCTATTTTCAAACAAAAGCGTCAATCAAACTAATGGACAGCTCTAGCCATGCCTCATGAAAGTAGTCATCTAAGAAGACTCGCAACGATGTTGTGAATCACACGATCCCACTTTTATCTACAATACCATCAACTCACAATTGTAATATGTCACTAATTACTGGAATTACTGGCGCTATGCATCATTCGATTTCAGATTTCTTATTGGACCTTTTTGTTTTTCATTATATCCACCATTGTCGTCTCTGCGCTTGAAATTGATAATATTTGGATTTAATTTCGTCGATCTTTCACCTATGTTAGGTTATCAGGAGATATGCTACCTGCCATTACTTTTTTTTTCATTTAATTGATTATCATCAACTCTTACCTAAACGACAAACATGCTTGCATACAATTTGTGATGGATGGTAAAGGTGATCACAAGTGATCCAAATGTCTGTCCAAATGTCTTTCTATCGCCTTCTAAAATTAACTCCCTTGTTGAGAAAATGTTACTTGGCAAACTTCAACCCCTCAAGAAAAATGCATCCCAGCTTGAAGTCCAAACCGCATATCTGGGAAATGCAATAGAAAATTTGCAGAGGCAACACGAAGATATAAATTCACACTTCCAAGAGTGCCTCAACAGACAGAAAAATGATGTCAAGGCTGACCCACATAGAAACAGAACTGAAATTGAAAGTTGGCAACTTGAACTCAACTCTGTAAGCAAAAAATGTGACACTATTCAAAAAGAACACAAGGCTATGCAATCAAAACTACTTAAAAGCACTCATGTCCAATCAGGCATGAGCCAGAAAAAGACCATCAGCCAGAGTACTACAACACCACAAACCAAGATCCAGCAACCAGTCACTACAGAAACGAAATGCCCCAATACCCCCAAAATTGAAGGAACAGACCACAACAGAATTACAATCCGAGATGGCATGCAAGAAGAAAAATCACAAACCACTGTCCCAAGTGACAGCCCAAAAAAATAAATCTCTGCCAGCAACTGCTCCTTCACAGGTCCCAGAGCCAAATAGGAGCACTTATAGCACTCCTGCTTAAATAGACAGCAACGGAAAGTGACTCAATTAATGCCGAATTTTCTGAAATTACAATATTCATTGAAACACTAAAAACATACAACATAGAATGCTCTGCCTTATGTTTTCAAGAATGTAGAATAACTGAAGGAGATGAGTTTTCTCGCATGCGGCTACTTGGTTATACATGCATACCTCAGGACAAAACTTGTAGTAGCATAGGTGGCTTGATAATATATCTACTAAACAAATACAATTACCAACCAAGACAAATATGCAAACACTCGGAGATCTGGGAACCTCAGTACATAGCAATTCATAGTGACACACTATCAAATAACATAATCTTGGGCAACATCTACAGACCCCCTCGCAATTCAGAGGAAAACTATGATACTTTTACAAGTGAAATTTCATCTTCCTTAAAAGTACTTGAAAATTACAAACAAGAAGTCATACTTGATGGGGATTTCAATATCAACTTACTTAAAATAAAAGAAAAAAATATCTTCAATGACTTCTTTGACAACATGGTCGCACATGGTTTTTATCCCAAGATATCTTTGCCCGCAAGATTCTCAAACACATGTTGTACACTTATTGACAACTTCTTCTGTAAATTAACAAAAACATCTCTTCATTCATCAGCTGGTGTCATGTTGAACAAACTATCTGACCATCACCCCTACTTCATCTCTATTAAATTAACTGCAACAAAAAATAACAACCCCAAATTTATCAAAATTACTTCAAAACAAGCTGTAGAGGACATGTTAAATGATCTCCGCCAAGCAAATATTTATGACAAATTTATTCAAAATGATACGGCTGATCCAGAGGCAAACTACATTATTTTAGAAAACATTCTTCAGTCATGTTATGAAAAACATTTCCCTCAAAATATGTTAGATTCAACAAACATAAGCACAAGAAAAACAAGTGGATCACAAATGGTATAATCAAACCATTCGATACCGAAACAAACTGTATATATCTAAAATCGTAACATCACACAATTCTGATAGCTACAACACTATAACAAAATCCATCCAGTTACAATCGCATATTGAAAAAAAAAACAATACAAGAAGCTAAAACCAGACATTAGGGCAAATGCTTCAAAGACTCAGATACGAAAAAAAGACTCCGATATGAAAAAAATGGCCAACCTTCAATGAAATTTTAAACAAATCAGGAAAAAGGAAAAAATTCCAGATTACGTCATACATAATGGAACACAAATAAACATTAAAACTGAAAAAGCAAACAAATGTAACTCATTTTTCACAAATTTGGACCCAAATTTAGCAACATATATAAACCCACCTTCAAAAGACGACTTCACTTTGTGCTTAACCGAGCAAAAAAGGAACGCTTTCAATTTCAAAAATGTTAATGAGTCATAAATTTCCAAAGTTGTAAAGGACCTGAAAGGAAAAAACAGTTATGGATATGATAACATATCAACAAATCTCTTGAAGCATCTCAAACAAGCACTCATCAAACCAATTACCATTATTGTCATAACCCTCAATACGGGCATATTTCCCATATCCTTAAAGACAGCAAAAGTCATTCCCATCTTCAAAAAAGGGGATACATTTTTATTTAATTACTATCGCCCAATATCACTTTTTCTATCCATATCCAAAATATTTGAAAAAATTATTTTCCAACAAATATATCAGTACTTCCTAGCCCATAACATATTTTATGACAACCAGTATGGTTTCGGAAAAGGGCATTCTACTGAGCTAGCAGCAGCACAACTGATTGAATCTGTACTCAATGACCTAGACCACAATTTGCAACCAATCAGCATATTTCTTGACCTCAGCCTTCGACACAATAGATCAACATCGATCAGCACCTCAGCTGGAAAAATCATACTGATAAAATCCATAGCAAACTCAGTCGAACCATGGGCATTATAAATAAACTAAAACACCTCCTCCCCTTAGATATTGAAAAATTGCTCTACAACTCACTAATATTACCACATCTAAACTACAACTTGTTACTTTGGGGTCAATATGGTTATAGAAATGTAAAACTTCAACAAAAGATCATTCGAATCATTACCTGCAGCTCCTACAATGTTTACACTGATCCTCTTTTTAAAGAACTACAGATCTTGAAAATTATAGACCTATTTTCACTGTCCAGATATAAATTACTTTATAATTACTGTCACAACAATTTACCCTCATATAACAATAACATAAACTTAATAAATAAAATATCAAACATTCATAATCACATTACTAGAATTCACAATAATCTTTTCATCCCAAGCGTAAAGAACTCTTTTGCAGTATCATCCATTCGATTCAGCGTTCCAAATTTCATCAGCAATGCCCCGAATATCATATTAACAAACATAAACTCTCATTCTTATAGAGGATACTGCAACTACATAAAAAATTGGTTTATCAATAGATAATGTGCACCACCCCGAATTGTTATATATGTACTTGCCCACATAGTCTATCTTTATTGTGTTTCTTCTTTTATATTATTATTATTATTATTATTATCATTATGTTTGGGTGGCTCCAGCAGCAGCGACTAATCAGTCTTAGTTTGAGTCTCCTTATCAATTGTTCATTGTATATATGTTCAAGTGATTCATACATTGATCTGAATCTGAATCTGTCCGCGAAAATTTGTATTGTTTATTATTGCATTTGCTTTAATTGAAATGTTCCTAGAGCTATAGAAGCTCATCGATGTTATACGATTAAGTATGAATTGATACATATTGTCTCTGCAAACATAGAAGGTAAAGCAAAATTACACCACAAGACCTGTGATGTATACTTTCGATGATTATTGTCATGCTGACAAGGATGTTAATAACTACAGTGTTTCTGGCGGCGTAAAATGCATTTGAAAACGGCCAGTGTTCTTTGTAACACCTTGTACGCTTTTGTTCTAGCCATTTTGTAAGTTACGTGCGAAAGACGCTATTAGAACGACCGTGTTATAGTTATAGGTAATATTTATGGCTGCTCTGATATTCTCTGCTCTCAGGTACACATTAGCGAACCACATGATGTGCTGCATGTAATCGGAGAGGTTGATTTAATGGTGTGAATAGATGACTGATAGTCGCTAGAGCGTCGATGACAATCATTAATTGTAAGCTCAATGCAAATCAGCATATTTTCGACTGCTGAGTAGCGGATCTCATAATGAGAACGAGTTAACAACACCATTACTGTTTCAGCTGCGCAATGCAAATGTTAAGAGTGGCTGCAATTATATCATTTCTTTTGTATTAAACGAGTTTTTACTATTAACAATTATTGATTTCCTCGAGTGTATATTGTGAAAGAGGACCCAAGAGGCAACATCTGAGAGTACCCAGGCTCATTTCAGTAACACTTTGACCATCTTAATGCATACATACGATGTCGTGACTTCCAAAACTAGTCAATCAATTATTAGATTCCCCAAAAGGATATCAAGAGAGATGAGTTGGCGCAAGTTAAGAGCCATTTATTAATCATCCGTTCTGCATTATATACGCAGCAAAGAGTTAAAAACAACTGTGGGAGACAAAGGACGCGGCGGTACCATGTTTGACATATCCCCGCCTCTATCCGTATGTCACGTTTTGTCCGTAACTGTTTTAAGACGACTAGGGAAGAACAAATGCAGTGATTCCAGGTTATCAACAAACTGATGCATCGTTGGGCGAACTCCCCTGACACAAGCGCTTTCAAATGTACCTTGCCTGTTGCACAAATGCACTACATTCAATGACACAGTGACCGCTAGAGAGCCTGCGTTATTTTGATTCATATGGTGCATTTGTAATGGATGGTGTCATTAGGCAAGTTTTACTGCGTTTTTCAAAATCGATTTGTCAAGGACACTTTTTTATAATTTTCTGATACATATCAACGTACAGATTTGTACAAAATCAGCGCAGGAAAGAAGGGAAGATTAACATCATAACGTGGAAATTGTAGACAGAAGCTCAATGGAGGTGCAATTACCGACAAATCATCAGCATAACCAAAATCACCAACCAATTTACGACCAATATGACATCCAACGTTAGTGTGTGACAGACGGGCAAGTAGTTCATCCTTACAACTGGGCACAGCTTTGCACGCTGCTTGTAACTAACGCTAAAATTGTTGCACGCGCAATCGTTGCTGCGTATCTAGGGATTAGCTTTAAAAGCCACATGCGCTCGGATATGTGAAATCATAGCGCTAAATAACACTGACAAATAGGTGTACAGTTCGTCGCAGCCATTTATCCGATGACAATGTTTTAATTACATCCAATATTTCTTTCGTAAGCCTATCTACGGCCAATATCATTTGATCTACGTTAACTGAGCGAGCGGCGGTACAATTTCCTACCTTACACTGGCGATAGATATCATTTGAATTTACGGTGGGGCATGTTACACTTTGTAGCGTTGTTCAACTCATATTAACTCAAACAAAATGTAGCCGTTGTGGTATGGCATTCTGACCGTTCTTAACCAACCATCGGTTCAAATCCCTTCGGAATCAATGTATAACGTATATGTTTCTTGCTCAGGAGCATCTCCATAAGTGAACTACCGGATAGTAATGTTTAAAATGTCACAGCTCTGCTAAGGATACCTCTCTGCTATTGAATACTTACGGAAACGCACTCACGCTAAAGAGTAATAATGTATAGATAGAACAGCCCCTTCCTTATAAAAAGCATGATATGCACTAGCTTTGCGTGTTAAGAGTGCTTTAATTGTCATCAATGGTCGGTACTACACCCCTTCATCGCTCACAGTCAAAGAATAGAAAATGACGGAAAACACAGCGAATGCATCTGTTTCGCTCAGTTTGATAAATCGGTTTAGGACATGCAACTAAGGAAAATCTGCTATTTGTCTAGCATGTCAGATGAAGTTGTGTCAGGGGCAAATGAATTCCTTTCGCCCGCTTGGACGCAGCCTTTAGGATGACTGAACAATGCAGTTGATGTATGAAATCCATAAAGCACGACGGACCAATGTTTTTATGACTAAAACTCTCGTTGGACATAAAGCAAAACATGCAGCATTATAATGATTCATATAAGCACAAGACCAGTGCAAAATTAGATCTTACATCATTCGCTGATATAAAGCAGTGTATTTCAACGGTATAAGTCTAGAAACGTTGCGGTCTAAATGATTTCTGCTGAGAGTGTCATGTTACTATTAGTGCACTCTTACATGATGCAATTTAATATAACCGCGCAACCGTTACACACGTCAGGTGAACGTAGCAACGCTCCAATTACCATGTTCAGTTATATACAACTGTGGTTTTATTATCGACCCTTTCAGCGCTGGGAATAGTGTCCCATTTAGTATATCCGTTGATGATTTAAAACGGCAAATCCAAAAGCCAAATGTGCGATGTTGTATTGTCTCCGTGCGTTTGAACCATCTATTGTACCCCGATGATAAATGTCTCTTCGCACCTTCGTCAAGTACCATATGCCACTGCATGTCATAGTGATTGGTCTAAAAACCCGGCTTTTGTTTCACATGTTTATTTCCACTTATAAAGCCCTTACCACAAGTCGTCCCCGCAGTGTATGTATTTTTTGCCGTTATCATAAATAAACTATGCCAAAAATTAAACCTTCTGACATTCCAGACTGTCGTGGATACAACGAAGCTGTTCATTCTGAAATGGGTAACTTTGACGTCGCTCTGTTGCAAATTTGAAATTAGCAAATACCCGAGTTCGGCTAGAACACTAATAAAGAAACTTATAGTAAAAGATAGAATGTAGAAGGCACTGGCCTAATAGAATTGATTGAAGGGGGCTATGCACTGTGGGGTATTATGTGGGCGCTGTAAAAAGAATACAACATAACGTTGTGTTAAATGTTCAGGCTATATAATTCGACAGTTGCGCCGATGGAATATAAGAAAGATTCTTCCATCGAGACATACGCAGTGAGGCCTCGATTCTATAATCTCATGCACAAAGTTTAAAGATTTAAAGCCTAAAATTAGATATTGTGTACAAACAACGGATAGTCAAGGGACAAATAACTGCCCGTAGTGAATATTCCGTACCATACGAAAAAGGGATAGTAATCTAAAAGAGATTCGAACTCCATTATATGTTAGGCCGTAACCACGAGAAGATGACTCATCAAGCCGCGGGGAAAGGCGGCTATCTCTGCAATAAGCCATTGCGCTAATGCCACAGCTGCTGCAAAATAGTAAGTTTTGTGCTGCACACTACAGCTGGAAACGTCACAAGAGCAACATAAGAAGTTGCATAGGATGGGCATAATTCGATGGTTTACTGGAGATCGTAATTACAATTGGATGAATTTATGCTGCGTCTATTGGGATTGCAGTGGCTCATAAATGTTTTCAGTGTATTTTGCTTCGCATGACCGATCGTTACATATACATATATAAATATATATATATTTTTATACTTGCATATATACATGTGTATATATGTAATTGTACATATCGAGATTTACATATATATATTTATATGCATATATATTTGTATATATGTGTTTATATATATATATATATATATATATATATATGCATATTAATACATATATGTATGTTTGTACACGTATATAAACATATACATATAAATATATATATTAATATATTTGCTAATCACACTGAATTGCAATATATATATATATATATATATATTTTATATATATATGTATATATATATATGTATGTATAATATGTATATATATATATATATATATATGCAATTCAGTTTGATTAGCAAATGTAGTGTATATATATATATATATATATATATATAGATATATATATATATATATATATATATATATATATATATATATATATATATATATATATATATATATATATATATATATATATATATATATATATTTGCAATTCAGTTTGGTTAGCAAATGTAGTGTGCTATTGACCATGTAGATTTGCGACCAGCATCAATATGCTTGGAACAAATGTAAATCATCGGCAGGCTATCGTTTCGATGATCGGTGCATTACATTGATGTAACTCCATGTCGCTCGCTCGAGCCTCTACAATACCCCCACCGAAGACAGATCTTACAGCTCAGTCCTTCATCAGTCGTGATGGAATAATACACCAGCGTAATCAGCGATTGAAATCTATTGAAACGCATAAAACTTGTAATAAGCCGGTGCCAACATGCAATGTTGTTTAAAAATATCGTTAATATTCAGAACAATAACCTGTATGGCTTCCCCATCACATTTAACGTCTCTTTTGTGTGGTAGCATATATATTGGCTTTGTCTCATGATTGATAGTATAGGCTACGTGGTCGACATTTAGTAAAACTCATTGGTCTTCAAGGTTAGTAGAGGCAATACGCTTGTTATCCACACAAAGGTGTAGGTTTCTTTCCATATGGCAGTGTAATAACATGTGAGGCTAATCATAAGGTCAGACGATATCCCGCGCATGTTTTAAGTATGCAAATCGCGTTGTAGTGTATGGGGCAACAGTAGAACAATCATGTAAGAGTTTGCGTTGCAGGTTCACTATATAGGGAAGGTAGAATTTGTTCTTATTTCCACGCACTGTGAAACGTAGAAATGTATATACCACAGGGTTGATGAGGAATATATACATACGTGTTATCATGTATTCCATCCACCTAATGACATGTCGCGATGTTCTTTGGTGTATTTAATAGCGCCAAAGGAAAGGCCCTCACTGATAACGCCTTCATTCACACGAATAATGATAGTGGTACACCAGCTGTGTATGATTGCATACAAAGTCCACATGCCGAATGACGATTATGCAATCTGTAGACAACCGCATAATCAAAGCATTATGACGACGCAATGATTAGAGCAAATGAGACAAACCAAGGTCGATCGCCAACTTCTATAAGTTGGTTTTGCCCAGAATTTCAATATATTTGATTATTAACCATCGCAAGACGATTACTGCCACAGAGCCACTTTAGCGCTTCCATTGTCCGGCTGGGAGGCGTTGACAGTCAGGTTATAATGTTGCATTGGATGATACTGGCGTAGTAACGGCGGTGGCAACAAAATGGGCGCATTGAGGTTAGTACTCCGATGGGGGTGTTATTGTCCCCATTGAAAGGCGTCTAACGCGTAATCGTCGCCAAAGTCAATTGTAATTGCACTGTCTCGAACCTAATCTAAAAATGAAAAAAGTAATATTTTCAACACAGCAGGGAGATACACATTCAAATTATTGCGCCACGTTTTAGCTGTACAGTCACAAGTTTTATAGGGAACATTTTCCCAATCGCCTTGGTTAACGATGATACATTTATAGTGAGGTTCATCATTAAATTTTCAATCAAGCTAGTCAATGCAGTTCAGCCCTCAATAAAGCCTCACTGAACAAAAGCCATGCTATAGTTACCCGATGGCCAGCATAGTGGATGATATATGTATATGAATATAGGATCTTACAAATGTCGCTTCTGGTTGTAAAATGCTCTCTATTAACTATTAGAGCCAGGAACAGTCACTAATACAACGGACAAAGATAGGTTGTAGAAATAGTATTACGCCTGGAATATGAAATTCTACCTTTTCGCCCTTAATCATATCCCAAGAAATTTACATGCTTTGTATGGCCATTTGTATGTAACGGCATTAATGAGGTTCAAAATGTTTAACAGTATAATGGATAATATTAAAGGATTTTGTATATGTACCAATGCAAGCTGTCAATATAACAATAATAAACATCCTGGCCTTATTTGTCTACATCTCTCTTGTACACCGTCTCGCCTCAGACGCAACACGTGCCCAACCCCAGCCGGAGAACGATGACTCTCTTATGCCAATTGCAGGCTTAGCTTAAGGGTTTATGTATTTTAAAACGCAGATACTGCAATTACTGTCAGTACATTAAGGGAAAGGCTAACGAAGTTATATGCCGTTTTTTTTTATATCATTATTATGCATTTGTAGTGTTACTAACACAGCACGTACTTCGGAAAGGATGTTGGTATCAAAACATGTAACGTCGCGACTCGCAGAAGACTAATCTACAATTGATGAAAATTTAAATGTTCTGAAGTTCACAAAATATATATTCGTCTTGAGTTAATCCCATAAATTAAGTGATATAAAATCCAATCTCATCCAATATATTTGTCATTCGTATGAAATTTGAATTTTAACCAAACAAGCCAACTTACACTGACTTTGGGTATTATCTGGGAATAAATGATCTTCGTTTCAACCCATGCCTGCTTGAGGGGAACTCCGCATCGCCTGCATGGCTCTGAAGGCGATTAGTCCTTTTAAACACTTATCAGCACGTATTTATGGATACACAATGCTAATGCTGTCACATGTACGCCAAGCTTTCATCTTGTTCACATACTGGCGAACATCTGTATGCTCGGAACGTTTTCGCTATTCAAACACAGTGTTTATCCTGGTTGCATAATTATGTGTCGCCAGCGTTTATAACCCCATAATACCACCACCTTGTTGCATCAAGGCTTGACTGCAAAAGCGGCTTGCTTTCGGGACTTCCCCTAGTCGTTTTGACAGACCAAGTGATACCCGATTCGTCACTGGGATCGGAAATAAGGGACTTCATAACACCCATGCTGAGATCCCCCACACTGGCTACCCATTAAGAATAATGTACGCCATACTTGTCCTTACAATGGTTTACACAACCTGTTACATACGGTACTCTGTTGTCCCATCTGCAGATGTATACGCCTGGGACAAGTCAGAGATATGTCGACAGACCGTTCAAGCAATAACTTACCAAGTTAACCGGGATTCAGTGAGCGGACTTTCCAGTCAGCCGCTTCTCAACTCCGGGATGATACTGGTGATGACACCAGTTCGACATCATCCGCCTCTGTCTACAGAAACCAACAAAAGACTAACTCAGCTAGTATACAATTGGCTTTACGATAATTATTAATCCTCGTACAGCTTAATATCTTATTAATACACTCCATGGTGGGCGCCTGCTCTGCGTGTTCAACGTGCTTTATGTTTGAGGTCGTCAATCTTCAGTGCCGCACCCGTCATCCCTCACAGACAACGAAAGGATATGACGAAAGAAACAGCGATTGCTCCGATTCCATTTGGTTGACAAATTGCTGCCAGACATCAAGGGACGAGATCTAAGCTTTGTTTCGTGTCAAATAGGGCTTTGTAAGGGGCAACAAATCACTAGCGCCCTCTCTGAAGCACCATTTCGAAGTGAATGAATAATATTGCTGTTTAATAGAGCTTGTTAAGCATCTTAGCGCAAGATTTCTGCTTGATCAGTTTTATTGCTGTTTCAGTATCTCCGAGGCCGATATATATGAGCCGAGCATATGCGTTATCATGATCGACATTTTTATTTGAAAACAGTCATTTTTTTTCTTAACCATTGTTCACATTATGAGTGCTGCTCCTTCCAGTGATGCCAGTTAATATTTCTCGACACACCAAATAGGTTCATTAAACGGTCGCAAAACGTCACAACGATGCCACCTATGTTCAAAGCTGAAGTATGTATTATTTTCGGTCTTTATTGTCTTTAATGCATAATAAATGCCCAAGTAGACCCATACCTTGCCTGTAAACGGTAACAATTGATTACGCGTGCCTAGGCATAGCCATTTGTTTCTACAGCAATCTCTTCTTGCAATGTGTTAT
This sequence comes from Urechis unicinctus, assembly GCA_034190875.2. Taxonomy (NCBI): domain Eukaryota; kingdom Metazoa; phylum Annelida; class Polychaeta; order Xenopneusta; family Urechidae; genus Urechis; species Urechis unicinctus. Next base: position 52,676,771 of record CM067342.1, read on the forward strand.
TGCGGGATGTTATTCAAATTGATGCGCACAATATAGCATGTCCTGTCTCATCATGATTTTATAAACAATAGATACACACCTAGATCCATACAGTTCGTATAATTTCCAAACCTAAAATGCCACCGTATGCCACATTAGGCATTGAATGCACTGTGGACGAGGAATACAAAAATGAGCTGATTGTGACTAAATATGCATTGTCAAGGCTTGTTTGATCCCAGAAACAGTACATTCGCACCGCATACCGGTAGGGAGTGAAACTAGAGACAATAACCTGGATAGGTTGGTCACGGAAACCAATAAATATAACCAGTGCGTAAGAGCATGTTCTTAGTTTGGTATTCTATAGCCTCTTATACTCCTCTTATAGCATACTCCATTGCAAGAGAATTGTTGATCGCCGATGCAAGATCTTGTTATTTAAAACAACGGATAGTGATTGGTGCACAAGCATCATTCCACGTCCCGCCAATCTGTTCCTATATATAGCGTGGTACTGGGGTAGCACAGAGACTCACGGAACAAGGTAAACCCAAACTAGGAGAGGTAGATTAATTAAACCCGAACATAGTCGCGACTGACGAGAATCTGTCCCATTGGCTTGTTGCGACATCGTTGCCTAACTGTGAATAGGTTGATTTCTGATTTAATACTACGATACCCATTGTTGTATATGGCTCTGCTGTTGATTGATCTATTCCCTCAAAAATATGTCTTTCCGTCTACTCAGCGACATTTCTGTTGTATTGCCAATGGGTTACGTTCCGGCGAAGTTTTATGTCATCATAATGGATCCGCCCAGTTCAAACCGAGAGGTTTAATGTCTTTGTGGCATTAAACAAGAAGCAAATTAATGATGATCTGGGCTACCTGGATTAACATAATTCAATACATCTTATTGATGGATATATTTTAAAACGGCCTTGCTTTTATGTGTCTGAGAACCCAATGAGAATTCCACCAGCACGATGCACTTCAACGGATAAGATGCTGTGTATTATCGCACTTCTTACAAACACCACATGTGCTTTCCGGTTATCTCCGTCTTTGATATAGTGGTTCCTCGCTACGTTTCATGAAAATAAGGATCACAGAGATTAATTCATATATTGTAGCAAGTTTTAGAGCTGCTTGGAATGTGCATTTGTGAAAATATGTGATATGAACAATTCATACGCTGTCTATTCCTGGCAAGTTTCTGCGATGCACTTATTAAGTACAACAGAAGGCCCGATTTAGTTGCATTTCACAGAACTGCATGTACCATAATAGATAAGCGTTGAAGTTGCAACGCGAAGGTCACTGTTTTTAGCGATTACTCAGCAAGGAGTGAAACGAAAATAATATTTTGCTACCGTCCAACCGTCCAGCTGATTTCTGTCAATTTGTTTTATACCTCCAAAACTACAATGTTAGTTGGTCTAAGATGGACATTAGCACCTGGAACGTGACGTTTATATCGAACACACCCATGCATCGGACCGACAGCTCCTTCATAAATCTAAGAATAATTACTCCCTTAAAAGAGCTCTGGTTACATATCTTACAGTTTCATCTAACATTCACCCCCACCTCCTGATATTTTAAAAGCTGTCAATGCGTACTCCGCCGAGATCACCTACCTGATGGAGCTGTTGTTACAAAAACTATGTTTTCGAGTATGCCTGAATATTTCGAAACATACAGCTTTAGCATATTCTTCAACGATACTTATGGACAGGTCAGTATACGGGTCAGTGGTAAAGATAAAATGCTGACAGATTTCGATTGATTGAAATCTATATCATGTTGAGCTCGCAATCAAGAACAAATGTCAGGACATTTTAAAAACCATTGGCACAAGGCGACATCATAGATCGTCCGCATAAAATACATGGTCAATACAAATATCATTTATATAACAGTCGGTGCATGATATCAATAACAGACTTGAAAGATCATCGATAACCAAAATATTCGAGCGTTATTCACTTCATGCATCAGAATTGTAGTAAAAACCAGTGAAAGAAAATAAAAGATCAAAAGTACGTCCATTGGATTCTCCTTTGTGCGTAATATCAGCACAACTGCCAATTATCTGAGCATATATTATCAACATATAGCACTAATAATTGAACATGCTTTTCTGCCAGCGCAGAACCTTTCTCACAAAGTTTTAATCAATAGTTGTCTAAAATGAATCATCGATTCGAACGGAATGGGTTCTTTTTACGAACTCAAAACAAAGTGGTTGGGCGGGGTCGTGTTGTGTGAAGTTTCCCCCATCCTATCCAAGCCAGTTTTCAACCTAATCAACTGAATGTGCTGAATTGATCTCTTTGTAATGGCTCGATGCAAATGTTAAAGTTTATGTTATTGAATAATACTCTACATAAGCTTCAATATGGATACGTTTATAATGTGGCTAGCAAAGTAGTTAAGCCTGTCGCCAGTAGCGTATGATTTTCGGCAGTTATTTCTTCATAAGATTATACCAAAAAAAATAAACTAAGACAAAACTCGCATTATGAACTTATGAACTACTGCCATGATGATCATCATTTGTAACCAAACGCGAACGCGGTTATACTATTCATATTTAATTGATAAAATTGGCAAGGTTTGTGTGTGATATTTATAGCTAACATATAATTAACGCGTTAATCGCCTTGTTATATGTCCACTAATTCCGTAATTATCATGCTACTGCAGAGCACATAACGTTTATATTGAGTCAGTTATCAACTTGCAGCACTACTAGATTTCGCTTCATCCAATCGAATGCGTTAAAAACATAATATGTTCTGTTTATAGCTAAAGAGGCGGAACCACCCCACTTGTAATCCCCTTATCTGAGCGGACAGGATAGGTCCTTTACATCACACACTATATTGTGTATTGCACCTAATACAGACGATCATTCATGTATGGTAAAAACAGCGAGGGCAAGAAGTTGCCGAAATTCACTCTAACAATTAGTCGAAGCATTGTGCATAAGTGGATGGGGAACAGAATTGATACATGCTCAGAATGCATGCTGATATTCACCAACGAATATCACATAAAAATACATCCCTGACATGTGTACATCATACAAACTAAAGAAATACAAATTTGACTAAGATTGTTAGAGCATGTACGTTACACCTTTGCTTCACCACGTGTGTTATCATTTGCATATTGAAACCATTGCAGACTATTCTCAAATGCGAACCATCAGGCAGTGGTAATGGTGTCTGTATCAAAAGTTCCTGATATAAAAGTGAAGCATTCACCTATATCCCAAATCATCCGGGTAATACACCCGTATTATAATAGCTATCATGCCTGCGGCAAACTAGGGAAGTGAAAACGCTTTGACAGTTTCGTCAAATCTCAGATGAAAGTCATAACATGATTACAAAAGCAAAATGAACCCACTTGTTGTTTCGTCGACAGCGATGTCGATACTTATAGGGTGTATCGGCTGCTAACACTCGTAAAGCGTCGCACTAAGGGTGTTCATGTAACAATGCAAGATGGCTTCGTTTAGCATAGGCTGCGTGCATACACTTAATCAGGCATAAGAGGTAACAAGTCGTTCTGTGTATAACGAATAAATGTCACATCGAGGAGGAAATGACGTTGCTTTTGGTTATGTAAAGGTACGCAATGACTGCATGTTGACTCCATGACCTTCGTATGGATGAGAAATATCATATGGGTTTTTTTCATATGATTTATTCCGGATATACAAGTTACGGGTTCTGCAATAGAAAATTCGGATTTACGCACTTTTTGTATATGCATGTCTAAGATAATGATATTGAATGACCGGCAATAATGAATGCATCGTTGCAGCATCGGACTGACTAAGATGGTAAGATATCCTGGCAGTTCGTGTAGGTATCCGCTAGTATCTATCATGCAATGTGAAGGAACTGCTCGGTAGCTCGTAGCAATTGTACCCCAGGGTTAACGAGAATCGCATTGTCTAATTAGTTTGCGTAATTTATTTTCAAGTCGTTGGATATAATTCCTCAAACTTTATCATCAGTAAGTCCAATTGATACTTTGTCTGTAAAAGTCGGCATTCGGTACAACCTTAGAATCTTGTATCCAATTCGATTTTGATTGATTATTGAGATGAGTTGCACGATGGACAAAGCTATAAATCATTGCTATGGTTGCCAGGCCATTTATAAATTTTGTCTTCGCCGACAGTGAAGTTGAGAGTGTGTAGTCTAAAAACGAAATATTCACCATCGATAACGTTAAATGCAGAAGCGGTTCGGGTAACAAGTCCGTGTAACCAGTCCCTACGGACGTCTTATCTGTTATTGGCATGCTTTGCAAGGCCGTAATGCCATCCCCTGTCTACTATAAATTAAAGAATCTGAGAAATATTGCTCTTGAGGTTTGCGAATTGATCGCCTTACCGAAAACATTGATACATGGTCTCAATTAATGGGTTAGTAAGATAATCGCAGAGGGCAATCTATTTTTACACGAAACCCATGTGGCAAACCAAAGCTGTGATTTAATACCAGCGCAGCTAGGCCCTGGTTGAATGCAGTCGCCTTGGAAAGCTAAACGTTGTCAACCACTGCTCACTAAATAGAGGACTTATTGCGATCATCGTTACGAAATGTCGTCAATATATATATATAATATATATATATATATATATATATATATATATATATATATATAGTTATATATATATGTAGGATATATAGTATATATATGTATACTATATATCAATACATAATATATATATATATCTATATAAATATATATATATTTATATTTATATCTATATACATTTAATTATATATAGATAAGTATACACTCTATCATACATAATTATATAGATATATTATATACATATAATATATATATCTATATACATTTAATATATATATATATATATATATATCATATATCAAATGTGTATATGTGATATATCTATATATATAAATATATATATATATATATATATACATATATATACTATAGAGATATATCACAGATATATATATATTTAATAAATATATAGATATATATCAAGCAGATGTATATATCAGAGAGATAAGTAGTAACATATATCTGCAAGACATAATTATACATAGATCTATAGAGAAAGAGAAAAGTAAATATATATGACAAAAGGGACATAAATAATACGTTATATCACATATCTATATACATTTAATTATATATATATATATATATATATATATATATATATATATATATTATATATCAATGTGTATATGTGATATATATATATATATGATTCATATATATAATAAATATATATATATATATATATATATATATATATACATATATATCTGTATATATATAAAATTTTTATGCCATATGTTGAGGTACCTACAAACAAACAAGTTCCTCAAGTGCTATTGGGTCGTCACGCGTTATAAATCGCCTATATATAGTTTCAGCTTTGTTGCAAGCCCCTTTCAAACTGAAAGTAACTTTTCGGGAGTTATCACGTTAATCACATATATGCGTTTTCAGAAGGCATCGTGCAAATATAGCTTCTACGTCAAGTAGCAATTGAGCAAGACTAAACACATTTTTCCGTCTGTTAGATAGTAAGGGTAAATGTGCACCAGTGCTACAACTTAAGCCATTGAATCTCGCCGATGGAGTACCGACATTTTGGAAATTTTACAACTTGGAAAACAGTTGCGGACCCGAGCAAATCAGATTTATTTTAGAGTATAAATAATTTGACTTGATGCAAGCTGTGTTTGTTAACGTATCATTTGATGTACTAAATTTGATTCTTCTAGACAACGCAAAGAAAGTTAACCTAACAGAGCAAGCTCGTGAATTCTTTCTCTTCCACTATGCGTTAAACATGTTAAGTAGCCTAACAACGCAGGGGGTCTATATGGTCGATTGACTGAACCTATGTATAAGCTCTTGAGGATATGCACTTATTTTTACCAAAGAAAGCTAGGATGAACTAATCTGAATACTTACGTATCTTCTATGTTCTGGTTATAATATATCTTGATATCGATTAAAACCACACCGCACAAGGGCACTTATTTTGAAATCTGCTCCCATTCAATGTGCGATCTAACTATTGTTCATTCTGGCAAAGTCACTTGAATAATATTTTACGCCTACTATTACAAGTAGTATTTCATTGCTTGTCAACATTTATCAGTCATGTGCTCTATTTTCTCTTGATTTTGCCTCACTGGTGAATTAGTTTAAGGTCAACTGTCCCAAAGTACAAATTGTATTTAGGTTTTATTATCCAGGGGTTACTCTTGTTCATAGGAGCCAGACCGAAAATATAATGTACATTCTGGTCACCTCAATTGCTAATTGGCAATGAGGATACGATCACTTAGCTTAGTTCATCGCGCGTCAAGGCATTGGAGGCAAGTCAGGTCTTTAACTTTATTTGTGAAGGGTTATACACGCAGCTATCAATACGTTCCGTATTACGAGCTCTGGATATATGATGGTGCTATCGTTTGATATGGCTGCACAACGATCAAGTGTGCTTATTGTTCTGCCAATACCCTGGACAACTAATGGCAAAACACCAATTGTCTGACAATGTCTACTTATTACTGTCAACATTAAAGGGCCTTCATTCAATAGTATTTAGTGTCATTTGTTGACGCTTTGAATCAGTATGTGAAAATATCCAGCAATATGCGGAAGTTGTATGTAAAATAAGATTGTATTGTTAAATTGTGGTATTGAATGCCGCATAAGTTTAATCGTGTCTTCGGATAGTATTGTGAGAAAGCTTATAAAGCGATACCTGTGTCATTAGGAAGATAGCGCTCTTGCAAACATATATATACATTCCATAAAAATAGTAGTGTCGTATTCAATACCTACTTAATTTCATATTGTGTAAGGCGTACACTATACATTGAGCAGTAGTGTTTTATTGATGGCATGTGTGTCGATGTTTGCAATATTTGTTATTCGAGTCGCATTATCTGGCAGTGTGACAGAATCCATGTATCGATATCACTATATGCATCCGTTAAAATTGAAAAAACAGGCCCACGTGAAGACTTTTCGTGAAAAGGCAGCATATTGCTTCGTCTGACCTTGAGCTTCAAGCGAGGGTAATTAAATGTCAGCCTCAGCAGCTGAAGCTATTTATCTTCGGCTGAGGACGCCAAACATGTTGCGTCAAAACAAGAGACGGTGATCAGGTCGGACCAATGTGATAAGACTTGCAGATATATGCTTGATTTTGTTAAACAAGTGTACATCGTTCACATTCGCAATGGAATCAGATTATGTTTGTCATGGTAACAGCAGATTCTGAATAATGGCGTCGTGAAATTAGGGTTAGCATGTGAATGTTTACTGCCATATGCACACGGTTAGATGACCTTCTGCAACCGAGTAGCATCATCTGGCAGTGCGGCGAGGCACAGATGCGAATGTCAGTAACATTGTCTTCGCGGGATAAGCAACGTATAGCCTGGTTTAACTTGGAAATCAAGTGGGTGTGATTATATGTTATATATGTGAGAATTGGAGATGTTGCATGACATTTAGTGAAATTAATGAGAGAGTAATGCGACCATTTTCAGAAGCATTAGATCATTTTAACGCTCGTGATGGTGATTCCAGTGGTTGTCGACGGTTTGGCAGGAAGACGTGTTCTGGTAATGCAGTCATCTAGTCTGATGAGAATGCTTTTCCTGTCGTGACTTTATCGCACGATACACATGATATAACGAATGGTTCGTAGATCAGAGCGTGACGTAACCCGGCACATAGTAAGCGTGATCATGAATCCACACAAAGTGAGTGATGATCGACAAACTTGGCAAACTTGGCAGCAACAACATACATTCCTATGATTTGGCGAGAGTTAATTTGTGTAGCTGCTAAGGCGTAACTCCGTAGTGGTCCCTAAATTAATAACCAGTACCTGGTCAAATATTCCTCATGACTAAGCAATGCCTTGGCTATCTTCATTACTTGATGTAATATTATGATACATGTACTTCGGTTAATCCTCATATTATTGGCGACGGCCTATCAAGCCATATTGGTTGTTGCCAAATTCTGACATGCACAATGGCGATTTTGCTTGTCCATCAGTGATAAAGCCCAAATTGATGTAACATATGCAATCTATGAGACATAAGCAATCTTTTCTGATCCAGGCTGCTGTTTGGATGCACATTGTTAGGCTTATAAATACAATTGTTTATTCGACCGTTTGTCGGCGCCGAACTATAATAACTTGTCATTTTATATCTACAATGAGCATCATTAATCCATTGCGTAGCCCATAAACAAATAGTAACCTGGATTCCTAGAGATAGCGTTATGACTAGCGTGAATATCCTGTTCTGTACTAAGCACCTTACTCCTGCCATAGGTCGCCTATGTTACTCAACGTTAATATATACATATGTATATATATATATATATATATATATATATATATATATATATATAGATATATATATATATATATATATAGATATATATATATATAGATATATATATATATATATATATATATATATATATATATATATATATATATATATATATATATATATATATATATATATATATATATATATATATGTGTGTATATATATATATATATATATATATCGTTTTTCAGTCATGGCTGAGTGCAACATATCAGCACCAAGACGGTACTGATGCATACATTTGGTACTGATAAATACATGCGGCAAGGAATGGTATGATATGCTCTTTGATTTAGATGATGTGATTGTATGCATTACAAGGGAGAGCATGCACCACAAGGGCTCTGCGTATTGTACTATTGCGCGTGCCAAATCATGCAAATTCAATTTGCATCAGCAAACAACCTGAATTACAACACGCCTCTCTTTGAATAAAGCCAGTCTTACTGAATGTCCTCTTCTGCAGCAACATGTTTTTGCCGTGGGCTCTAATAAACAATTGTCCCAAGAGAAAGGGTTAAGCCGAGAAAGAAGCATGTATGTTACGGGAATTTGAATTCTTTATAACACAAATATACTCATTATCGTCACCATACGTCGGGTTTTAAGGTTCAAATCTATGAAACGATATTTTGCCTTTTGATAAATGATAATAAGACTATGTAATGAATATTCACAGCACAAAATAGAAGCGGCACATTTGACTTGTGTTTAACCGGGCTATTATCTATCTCTCATTTAAAGGGCTAATGTGATATTGTAAATGAACAAGCCACACGACCCATCAATGTATACAGCACTGTTATAAATGATTATTTGAATCTGACAAAAAATATTTTTCAAATAAATGCCAAATACCTTCCCCCCGAAATAAGTTTACAGAGCTCCCCTTCAAGAAAACATTAATTTATGCAATTTCTTTCATTTTAGGCTGTTACAATTGTACAATTGCTTACATGATGAGCACAGTGCTGGGTGACCAGGTCAGGGATATCACCTAACATAGCCCGCTACTATGCATGATCAGACTCGAACCAGTAGCTAAGAAAGTATGTATATAAGCTGCTATCTTTTTTAATCCTAAAATCAAATGAATCCGTCTCACAATGAGGAGATAATTATCGTATATTAAAATAAATAAAATAATTCCAAGGTTTGAAATATAAAAAACACAGTATCTTAACCATATACTTAACATACCATCCACATGATAAATGCATATGATGTGGCATACTCTATTGGACACTGGTACAACCATAATGACTGTCCCAATCCGCCTCAACTCTCCTCCTATCTCGGGAAACTACCAGTCAAGCTCTACATCGCCTGTAATGAATTTGGTACGATTAGCTCGCGCGTTTTTTCGAGTCTGTGTATTTCTCACATTTCACCTAAAGACATTAATTTCAGAGCTCTTCTCTGAGACAGGGGAATATATTTGCCATGAATTCCTAGAAAACCATTCGATAAAAAACACTAAGATGAAGTACGTTGCATCCCCTTGTAAATCAATATGGCTCAAACACAGCTAGATCCTTGGAATTATGTGATTAGTTGCGCAACATAAAATATTAACGACGTTAATTAGCCCTTTCTTCGAGAGGCACGAGCTAGCGATTTACCGCCAAGCCATGCTTTCACAATCACTGTTTACCGTAGCTGACTGGTTGGTCTACGCGCCGATAAGTAAATCGGTTATGCAAGGAGTAACCTTAATACAGTAAGACAAATATCATTGAGTGACCACACATATTTTTTTACCAGAATAAACAATTCGTTACATAGAACAATAATTTCGATTGACATCGGAATAAAACGCCTCGATGCGTTGTCAAACATTATAACCGAGCCTATTGAAAAGGGATTCTTGCACACCCATAAAAGTAGACTGCTGGTGCTAAAAAATATTGCCTTTTCTTTGCCCACCATCTCATAATTTATCGCAAATAATCAATTATGTGAGGCATATATATAAGCCAGCTTATTGGTTGTTTGGCCCAACAAGTAGCATAGTTTGTTTTATCAGAGGTCACCAATTCATCTTAGCAACAAAGCAAACACAATAACGGTGCAGCAGCTCTATCCTTCGAATATCTGCTTGGTTGCTGTGCATAAATAAAATGGTAATGATGCAGACCAAACATACGTAATGTTCGTCACATCTAACAATCAGATCAAGATGAAGCTATTCCCACCATGTTTTAATGCCGTTGAGTATAAAGTGAATCGTGCAAACACATATTTATTCCGCAGACCCGGTGTACATTGTTTTTATTACAAATAATATGAAGTAACCACACTGGATCGCACTTCTTAGCTGTATAAACCATATGCATTGATGCTCGGCACGGGATGGATTGAGCACCTATCAGTGTGAAGTGTTTTTATACAGCTTTCATTCGAATTGGATGAATCATCGTAGTCGAACACAACATTGCAATTGTTCAACGTGGTGATAATGCGGATCAGAGGTTGACTCTGAGTAGTGAATAAAGGCTAAAGATATATACCATCCGCAAAATTTCCAAGGAAGTACTTAGCACCACATATTCTTCTCATCGAATGCAGCAGTCTAAGGTCGGCTGTGCTGTCGTTGAAAGCGGTTGAGATGGATGAATAAAGAGTTATCAGACATAAGCTTCCACTCTCATGGTCGCTGAACAAACTAATTATATGTTCTATTGATAAAGAGAAAAAACACTTCTGTATTATGCCGCTCTCAGCAATAGGTTGACAAGGAGATGGGAAATAAGGATAACAGCAATAGCCAGGCACGCCTTATTTTGTCAGAGCTTTTGCTAATATAAGCAAGGGAAGAGCAGCATTCAATGGTGCCAAACAAATATTTTTGAATTCCTAATTATACTGATTTACTAAGATCATGTACGTTTCTCTTATTGTCAGGATCTACACTCCATTAAAGTGCCTATCGCACGACAACTCATGTCATTTTTGTCGCCAGATTACGGAAATATAACCCAGAAATATTTATTCTGTCTATGTGGCAATTGTTAAAGTCCAATACACGATGGATTGTTTCTAAAGGCGGTATAATAACTATCTGTTAAGGCACAAGTTTCGTCTCTGCCCATTCAGATTATTCAATGTACATTCAGCCCATCTAATTATTTACAAATCATAAATAAGCAATAGTTATTTATCAGTGAATATGATTGCGTCTACACCATTTGCAGCGTCTCTGTGAATCTTCTTGGGAGGCTGTATTCACTCATTATAATAACCATATCAGTTATATTGCCTTTATTTGGATTGTAGCTGACTGGAGTTAATGTATCTGTGCCCAGTTCAGTTATAGTCAACTGTCATTCATATGCTAGATAGATTGGCACCGATTGTTATGGACTCAAATAGCTTACAGTATGCGTCCGCATGTGAATATATTTGAAGTGCATCGCAAACCGATGATGAAGGTTGATATTTGCTGACAAGTCAGGGTCGCGGCTGCTGTAGATCGCACACGATATGCATTAATGATGTTGCATATGAATACGATTACTTCGATATTGTGCATATTAAATGTACTGAATGGAATAACCAACTGTTTGATAAATTTTGAGTTTAAATTGCATCGTTTATCGGTTTAATCTCTTGAAATAATTCGACCAGCTTTCCAACAAATAAGTGCATTTAACATTTTAATCGGTGCTTGGTCGAAACGATACGCAGTTTTATTACTTATAAATCATGCATATGTTACTATAATATGGATATCCCGCGACGAAATCTGCATATCGAGACGATATTAATCCAACTTGGTCATGGCTTCCTTTTGAAAGTGAACATTTTGCAACATTAAATCCTCTTTTTTGGTCACATATGCAGGTCAAGTCGACATATCCTAGGATATATCGTGAACATATATTTCTAACACGAAACAAAGAGTTATTCCTCAGCCTCGTGAGCTTTGTGTAACAACGGCTGATTTAGCTTATGATGCATACCAATAATGATAATAATAATAACAATAGGGAATATTACATTGCAATTGCCCATTATTAAAAATTGGTCAAGCTATTGCTCGCTTTATGTCTTGCGAAAATTTTGCGAAGATGCAACCGTCTCATCTTGAAAATATGATACAAAATGTGTGTAATGATGGCAACACAATACCATATGGTGACGGATGGCAAGAGCAGAACAATCCATACGGTCGACAAGTGCCCTGATAGTGGCCATCAACCAATGATTGAAATAATATTTAGTTAAAACTTTATGCATGAGCTTCGTACTTAAAATGTCAATCAAGTTTGATTTCAAGAGTACAGTAAACTGACTGAATCGATATTGGCTGGGGTAAATTATACCACGTGGTCACAACGCCATTATAAAAGATATTACGTCCTTATTATGTACTAGCCACGGGATTCATCTAGTCGTGAAGTTTCAGCACTACGAAACTCAAAAAAACACTAATATATACTAATTAATTTGATATACCTGTATTTCGCCCCATGTATTAAGAGTTGTCATTCCCAGCAAGTGCAATCGTTGTTCGCAACCTAACTCAGACATACCGGCTAGGAGGTTATAAGCGCGCCTTTGAACTCTAAACAAAATATCTGTCTCATTGGAAAAGACTGTGATATAACAAGTACAGACTTAAATGAAAACTTCCTCTGTGCGACTAGCGAACGTCCGTATGATAATCCCGAAAACTTTAGCCTTTAATGCTGATGCATTGCATTATTTTCTAGATTTAAATGAGTGGTCGACACTGTCACATATATCATTTTTCTCGGACGCATTATCTGGAGTAGAATTGCCTATTTTAGTATTCAAGCTTTTCATTTGCCCAACCTTTATGCTAGTACGTTGCGCGTCGTTAGGTTTGAAAGCAATCATTTCCCTAGTCTAATGCATCAATGAAGTCTTGATGTAAATTAAGTGTGTGGCTTTTTTTCTTCACTCCACACTTATTACTCTCGTCCAATCTGATTGAATCCCATTTATCACCACTCTCTGCCTTCTATTACTGAGCCATTCATTTATACACTAATACACTACCGCTGATGCCATGGGCCATAATGTTGCTAACTGACCATTGGTGGGGAGCGCTTTTTGAATGACTAAATAAATAACATCTACAAGGTCCCAGAGTCGACCATTTTAGCAAAGTCCTATGGATATAACAAAAGGTTTGTGAAGTCATATCGTGTACATAGAAAACCGTGCTGAGATTTATTCATTAAGTTATGCTTAAGTGTTCCATGAGATTGTGTCTAACAAGTGTTTCCTTTATTTGCTCACCACGGAAGTTAAGCTGACTGAATTGTGTAACATCACCAAATTTCCGGTAATCCGGATCCTTTCCGTCAAATACTGATGCAAAGTAACCATCAGTTAAACCTGCATTTTTATTGGATAGTTTTCGGAATGGTACATTTTGCAACTCTATCAGTAAATGCATTTCATGATTGGTCTAAAATTTGGCGTTCCAAAATATTCGTCCTATCAACTTGACAGATTTATTCCCTTAAACTACTTAGTTGGGCACAGCGGTTATCTTGGACCTCTCCGCTAGATGGTTTATGGGATAGGTTTGTAACAATATCAACTTCTAAACTAGCATGGTCACAGCACACTAATAGTGATCTGTGGTTGACTTTACTGACCATGAATTCATCAGTTGAATCTATAAGGTCGAAGAGAATTCCTACTTCTTGTAACATGCCGATACAAAAAATCATCTGGACTTGAGTCGACCATAAGTTACTGCCAACGCACTATTCAGACAAACATGATTGCATATATGACTTGTTTTATTATGATTGCATGGGCAAGTCAAATATTGACCAGCATGATTGGTTTAGTTCTTTTGTTGCGACGAGGAGTAAGTATTATATACGACAGCCAAAAGATTGGGGAGGGGCTGCGAGCATTGGAAGTGGCGAGGTAAATGGGCCACATTATGAGATGTTTGAGCTTTACAATGGTGCTCAATGGTGTTTATTTCCCGTGTGACCGAGTATAAGGGCAAATGGGAGCATGATATAAAATATCCAATCATGTGCATTTGTCATGCGCATTCTAATTACGAGATTCAGCAACACCTTTCACCCATTCAATTCATTATTGAAGATCTTAAACAATTGAGTGCCGTTTAATGGGCCTGATCTTGTATAGGTGCCAAGGTTTCAATCCTTGTTTGTACATTTTCTAGTGCTGGATGTTAATAAGGTTGCATATCGGTGGATTACAGTGGCTGTGACTATTGATATCAGTACCAAGTACTTGATTATAAGCATTTAATTTGTAAAAGTATTATTTTTTTCAATTTACTAGTTTTGTGGTATTTGGTGTGAATGCGGTTTTCTCTATTAAAGTCACAAGCCTTAAAAATGTTCGGTAGAATGATTTATATAGTGCCATTCAAAACGGAATAGATGAACAACTCTCTATGAAGTTGCACTAGCGGCAGTACAATCAAACATATCAGTATACAAACCGTTCTTACGAGTTCAAATCGTTGAGCCGTGCTCCGGGATATTTTTTACTGCCGCTTTATTATTGCTTAGCCTACTTTCTCGGGTGACTACATCCTAATATAGCGTCGGAAGGTAGACATTATCGATACAGCATTACACTCCAACAATAGCGACCTTCTATTAGAGTACTGCTGCTGTTTAATGCTAGGACGATTAAGGACGCCAATGCCACACAAATGATATCTGAAGAATGAAATACATCAGAGAGAACAAAGGAAGCTCGTTCCCGTGGAGTAGTGGTTAAAAACGGTCTCTTCCGGCCTTCATGTGTTAGGTTCGTTCCCTAGCCGGCTCTGGATGACTGGATTATAACATTAAATAGTTGTCCAATCTTCGGTATGTACACGACCCGCTTGCTTAAGCTTATTGTGCTGGGCCTCTGTCCAAGCGGCGGCGGTTTCACAGTCCGATCTGGGCTATGGGTTTGTGTCAAGCGGGCGTTGGCGATGGGTAACAGTCCAAGCATCACATCATCCTCATCCATTACCGCCGTCATATCACCTCATTGTGAAAATTGACAATCACATGGTCGTTTGGACAACTGATAGCTCATTCACATTCGGAATAAGTCAGACTCAATCCTGCTCTTACACAGAGGCAATGAGAGAGTCGTTCATAGCTAAGCCATGTGTAGATGTAACTGGTTTACCTGGGTTTTGATCCATTTGTGAGCTAACATAGATTATCTGCAACAGTCGCTCCCACAGGCCCACTTGAATATACTGAATGTTTAGATTACGGTGGGACAGATTGATCAAATTTGCTCAGCATGGCACCCCTTCCCATGAAAAGCGGGCATGGTTCAATTCTGGTTAAATATTGTCTGAAAGAAGCGTTTTGGCCTTCTGTGGAAACTAACATTTGGACAGAGAATATGGTATCGCTTGATTTCGCTGTAAAGAACATTAATGAGTTGTGTCTGCATAGTGCACATCGATTTAATAACTTCACGAGTCACTATTAGCCAAAACATAACAGTTGAGGTAGCTGATGAGTTTATTTAGCAATTAGTATGGCAGTAATGGTTTCAGCTGAAAACCATTTGGGTTATTAGCACTCACAGACACAAGTATACACATATGGATGGTATGGTGCGCTTATGGCTATTCATTGTTTTCCGCCAACGTTGCAAAAATGGCGGAGTGGCAACGTCGTTTAATGCAAATAACATAAAAACATCCATCGTTGTATGACTTTTGCCATTTGTTATTACATTGTTTGTTTATTTTACCAACATCACATGTCATGGGGTATGAGTCAAAGATGCTAAAATTCTTTGTCGCATTTAGCGTTGGTTTCGTCAGTCTAAATACCGACTATGCTCCGCGGCCATGTTGCGTGGTTATGCAATATATGATTTCCAATTAATGCCTCATTCACGATAACCAGCGATTTGGTAGCTTATGTAAGTCAAGCTACTATCGAACCACTTTATGTGGTCGTTTGACTTGACACAATGTTTTTCTGATGCCAACAATGTAGCGCTTAGTATATCTGCACACTAGTTGCGCCGTTATTTCACTCGAAGAAAATTGTAGAATGTAATAAGTCGTTGCTTCACAAACGCGTCTGTCATATATGCTTTAGTTATGATCCAAGTCATGTCGCAGGAAGTGGCGCATCACATATACACACATACACACACACGTACTCGGTTAATAAGGCGTCATTATGTGCAGGCTCGGACATTCAGTTTGATGAAACAATAGCAGTTGCAGCAAGCGAATTGAATGTTGCGACAATATAGAAGAATGCCATCTAGTATTAAATAGCACACTGCAGTTGGGAATTAGCACATTTGCATGTAAAGAGGCTGATTATTGCTTATACACTTTATTGAGTTGAAGACGTGATTTCTCGACGATATTGTGCATAATAATCGCTATAATCCTAATTTACCAGTGATGGACGGATGATCCACGTGGTGCATTAATTAAAATTGATCTGGAGCGGCTTTGTGCTCATAAAGTTATCACATTGGTCAATTTGCGTAGCTTAATATGCTGACTAACCATATTCGAGAGGGGATATTTGACCACCACATTTGAAAGCTTATTCAAATGTTTTAGGCTAATGAAATCAGCGTCATTTCGTATGTTGCTGTTTCCATTTAAGCCAACTATTTCTCTTTCACAGTCAAGAGCACGGGCGCGCCTTAACTGCTGCTTTACGGAACGACTATAATTCCGTTCATTTCAAGCAGAATGTTGGTTAGAAACGGCGAATACTGTGATATGATGCGTTTAACAAGCCGTAAGGATTGCAGATATGGTGAATTTTATGCACCACTCGCTTAGCGTTTCTAGGATTGAACCTCTAACGCCAATTATCGTTTAATCGATCTGTTTGGCGCAAATGCAATAATGATTATATCGATCACACATTTTGCATCATGCCAGATAGATACTTACTGTATATGCATTTTTAATATTCAAAATACATTTTTTGTTCAGTTTACCATATGTCCAAGTTCAGCCAAAATATTTTAAACGGTGCATGAATGATAATCTTTGTGATATGTAGCTCTTAAAATAGGCATGGATTAAATTTATGGGCATTCCGATATTTTTGCAGATGTGCCAGCAATGATCAGTCTGGAAGTTACCCGTTATGGTACCGGCAGCGCAGCATGAATAAAGGATGCCCAAGAGAACATGTTGTGCTGTTTTACTGGCTAATGTTACTGCAAATTGGTTTAGCTTTCTTGGCCAACCCTTAATCACGAAGCCTTAGGCAAAACAATGAGCAATTCATCCTGGACGTTTATGATCATTATGAGGATTTCAGGTAATCGGAATATTTTTTTCTATACGTGATATGCTAACCGACTACTAATTACTATTAGTCTGCAGGGCATAATTATTGTACATGTGGTACCAATAAGATATTGTAGCGATAATACCCTCTTGACATATGCGCTAGTGATCTATTAGTCTGATAACAACTCCCGATAGTACCGCTAATACTACCACTTTGTTGTCTCAGTATAAATAAAGTATGTTTTCACATTCGTTGCTCATCTTCATTCATGAAGCTTGGGGCAAAACAATGCGAAATTCATCGTGGCTCTATGACCGGTTGGGTCACGTGTTTGCGTCGGGAAGTGATGAGGTACTAGATAGACGATTATTCGTTGGTCGCCGACGATATTGATGGTAACTGAGGGTTGAAGTCCTGCTAGAAATACCCGAGACTTTATACGAATTTCTATTTTCTTTATTCGTCTCTGCTGACTGGCGCGTTCGGGTTCTTGTTCGGTTTCTTATTGTCGGATAAATATGTCGGATTGAGAATATGTTTGTGTGTCTGATGCTGTCGTATTTATAGTGAAAGATACGGGTGGCTTGATGTGGTGAGCTGTGATTGGTTAATCCGTTAATTGTTAAGGGAATTGACGGGACTTGAATGTTTTCATCAAAGGATTGGGTTTGGTAAAGGACTATATAATTTGGAAACTGACCCGTTCGGAACTTAAAAGGGATTCTAAAGGCTTATGTAAATTGGGCTACAATTAATCTGGTACGAGTGAAAAGGGATGAATTTCATTTGCTTAAATTGGTTGGAGTGTGGCGGGAGGGGGGGGGGGGTTGAGAGGTGGTGTGTGTATGTGTTTGCAAGTGCATGCGTGCATGTATGCGTTTGTTGGGGGGGGGAAAGCTCCACAGAAGATATCAGACAATTGTCGGAACCGATCCGGCAAGCCGACTCTTTTGCACACTTGCTCCAGCTATTCCACGGTTGTGCTTAATGCGTCACTGCACAACTGACCCATCCACTGGATAGGTGGTACAAAAAGATCCACTGGTTGGTCAGTAATGTGTTTTTTCATGGTATTGCTACAATCCCGTGTTGACGGCAATCTTCCCTGTGTTTACCAATGACACTAACGAAATGGGTTTCCTAAGGATATGATTTATACAATGATATAGTTAAAATGACCCTTGCATATTTATAAAAGTTTATATGCAAAACTGTGTTCTAAAATATGCTGTATGTATCGAGTATCTGCATTGGCAGGCAATTATCTGTGGTTGTGAGCAAATGGCAAAGTAACCATAATAGATAATAATACATTAACTGGCGACGAACTTTGCAATTTCTAGTAAAGATTCGCTCCACCTTAAGTGATGTAGCCAGACCATTGGAATTGATCAACGTGCGCATAATTCGTGCGAAAAATTATTACGCGAGGGTGTCATAATGACAAATCTTGTGGTGGATGAGCATAGAGGAGAGGAAGAAATTGTAAATCAATTATACTAATTACCGGGGTAAGCATAAATAGGTCACTCATGATTACTACGCACTCGCGCATTAATCCCCTGAAACCATCCAACAATCACGTTATACGTTCAAAGGATATACTTCATGAGCTAACCATTGTCTCCTACATACTCACCCGAATCTATGGTGACTCAAAAAATATTGATACACCCGATGAGCATGAGACAAAAATGCAAAAAGATTTTAGAAAGCAACTCGCAATATTGTTGTAAACACAGGTGAATGATTATATTGTGTTTAAGCGTTGTGCGACTAGAACTAATCGTAGATGTAAAACTGTTAATCTAGTTTGCAAACTTCAGATTAATTGATCTTATCATGACAAGAAGAAGTATTTTGCCTTACAACTCTGTGATGATGTGCTAAAGTAGACGTAGACTTGTGACTTATTAACTGATGGCTTAGATTCAGGAAAACTATTCATTATGAATAACACGCCATCCACCCTTACTCAAGGACAATGATTACACATTGTACAATAATTCGCTAAGCCAATGAACACACAAAATAACAGGTTAACATTTTTGTTCGAGCAAAACCGCGCACCGAGTAACAATATTAATGATAGGCTTCTGCTATTTTGGGAGTGCTCGCATTTCGGAGGTTCTGGGTTATGTAATGCCATTAACCTTGTGACTATAAATTGCTGATCAACGACGTTCAGGGGAATCAACCGTATAGGTAGGATTATTGTAGGGTTACTGTAGGGTAATTGTAGGGTTATATCCCCGTTGGGTGGGAGCAGGATTCAAAACTTGTCAACGCATGACGCACTAGTTGTGCAATAGTATGCTGCAGGGAAGTCAAAACGAAGACATGTTTCATTTGTCCATTCGCGTTGATGGATCATTGCAAGTGTAAAGTTTGCTATGCAGCTGTAACTCCTTAGACGATATGGGCTCTTAAGCTGTTCTACGTAAGAATGAAATCAGGTTTATACAATCTCGTCTTTTCCAAACAGTATTACTACATTGGTAATAGAGAAGACACATGATCTGCATATAGCTTAATTGATTAAAACACACCTTCCGTCCACTCATATTTCGTGTAAGCAACTTTTATCTACACAAGTTTTCAGGTACTGCAACAATTATTTCTTAATGAAATAATCAACGCAAGGACTATAATAATATGACACTAGATATATGGCGGAGCCGGAGTCAAAAACATATCACTGAGTGAATTGATCTGCAGATAAGATTTTTTTAAAAGGATTTATAATATACCTTTATTTATTTCTGGGTGCCATCTAATGTAGAAGTAATGGGTTAGCATTGATTTTTACCGTAATTAAATTTGACAAGCGAAGTAAACAAGCTTCAATGCTACATTAAACGAGTGTGTATCGGCATACAAATGTTGTTCACTTCTCGTCTTGTACATCTTAACGAACGGCAAATAGTTTGGTAAAATGTGTATCATTACATTGCACATGTATCGTTTGCATTTGTTTTTATTTTGTACATTTGGTCAAAAGTATTGGCCGCTTTCTATCGAACCGCATGAGTCTTTTTAGCAAGTCACATCGGTGATCGACGATATTAATGATAAATCTTCACCTCAATGAACATGAACTCATTGTCGATCCTAGTAGAATTTGCCACATCCACAGAGCTTATACAATTGCTGCATTTATTGCAGCAATCTAATTCAGCTCAACTGAAAAAAGGTCACATTTCAGAATGTGTGTATATCCTTTGGGCTCAGAGCGCCCCAGTTTCTGCGTTCTTAAGATTGGAGTTGTCTCCATGAGTCAATTCTGTGACCTGAGTTAGTAACTTTGCCCTGCGCCCCAACCGTCAAACTTACTCACAAACCCAAACAAATAAAGACAATTAAGCATTAGTCTGTAGGGTGCCGCTAATGAAATTCAGATCAGTGATGTGGCGCCAAGTTTATTAATCCCCGTGAGTCTATTAACGTCAGGTTTAGAGAGCCGCTCGTCTCATGCATTACTGAACATTTTGACCCAAAAGGTGGATTTACTTTATATGGTATATCTTTCCATTCACCTATAGTTAGGAAAGGTTGGCAGCTCATATACTAAAGGTTGCGAACGAGCCAATATAACTCAAATATGCTGCATAGTCGGTAGTCGTTTTACATCGGTTATTCGTGCGTGATGGAAGGCTTAATAGCGAGGGTGGATGTGATGTTGTCGTGTACAAAAACACGTTCAACATCCTCCTGTTTTGCTGCCAGACTTATATGCAGTTTTGTGGATCATATCACATGCGTTTAATCAAAGGGAATGGTAATTTATATGCCATTTATTGTCCATGATTAATGGAAAACGATTTTATCCGAAGACATCTCCTTCAGTAGATGTAATTTATCAGGGATTATCTGGGGTAGATGCGGTTTGTTAGATAAATTAACAAAACCAGTAGACCTTGACTGACAGTCATCGCTGTAATGGCGCTATACATTCATGTTATACGGTAATTGGAAAGCACCCTTGCCAATATAAATAATTGCTTAGTGTCTTTATCGAGCTTATATGTGGGATTTACAGTCATCCCATTGCGTAAAGAGTAATACAAAAACGTGAAATGCCCTTAAATAAATATGCAGCAATGGAAGAACTAGCTGTGCTAGCTCACATGTTTGTAATATTATTTTACCACAAGCACAATATCAAGATCTGATCTCTGGCGTTCATGTTTGGGATAGTTTACATTACAAGCCAACACCCGTGTGTATACCAGGTTTTATATATTTCAGAAATGATGACCAAGCGTTATCTTAAAGAGACTGTTCAGCCCCATATTTGTAACGATGTGCCCTAGCAAGCTGCTTGGCCACCGCGCCTTGGAAACCAAAAAGTTTTCAGAATTTCAGTCGCTACGCGGCGCTGCGGTCTCAGAAAATAAGTCATTACTTCGGCTGTCGCCATTTATGTTGTCGGAAATTATCCTTCCTGCTTGTCGGTCTATTTGTGTGCAAAGTTGCCCACAACATAAATGAGTGAAGATTTGATGAAATCAACATTTTGTAACCAAAGCGGAAGTATACACATGGATAGCGAGGCAGTTATGGAGCGCGCAATGATTTACAGCTAACATTTGTGTGGTACATGGTTTGAGGGAGGCACCGTTATCGATGGAACGACACAACAAAATAAAACAGATTTCCACAGTATATCATGAATATTTCCTGTCAAATAATAACGTTGAAA
>CM067342.1:52704170-52711670 GCA_034190875.2 Urechis unicinctus
GTTAGTCTTTTGTTGGTTTCTGTAGACAGAGGCGGATGATGTCGAACTGATGTCATCACCAGTATCATCCCGGAGTTGAGAGCGGCTGACTGGAAAGTCCGCTCACTGAAGTCCCGGTTAACTTGGTAAGTTATTGCTTGAACGGTCTGTCGACATATCTCTGACTTGTCCCAGGCATATACATCTGCAGATGGGACAACAGAGTACCGTATGTAACAGGTTGTGTAAACCATTGTAAGGACCAGTATGGCGTACATTATTCTTAATGGGTAGTCAGTGAGGGGGATCTCAGCATGGGTGTTATGAAGTCCCTTATTTCCGATCCCAGTGACGAATCGGGTATCACTTGGTCTGTCAAAACGACTAGGGGAAGTCCCGAAAGCAAGCCGCTTTTGCAGTCAAGCCTTGATGCAACAAGTTGGTGGTATTATGGGGTTATAAACGCTGGCGACACATAATTATGCAACCAGGATAAACACTATGTTTGAATAGCGAAAACGTTCCGAGCATAGAGATGCTCGCCAGTTATGTGAACAAGATGAAAGCTTGGCGTACACGTGGCAGCATTAGCAATGTGTATCCATAAGTACGTGCTGATAAGTGTTTAAAAGGACTAATCGCCTTCAGAGCCATGCAGGCGATGCGGAATTCCCCTCAAGCAGGCATGGGTTGAAACGAAGATCATTTATTCCCAGATAATACCCAAAGTCAGTGTAAGTTGGCTTGTTTGGTTAAAAATCAAATTTCATACGAATGACAAATATATTGGATGAGATTGGATTTTATATCACTTAATATATCGGATTAACTCAAGACGAATATATATTTTGTGAACTTCAGATCATTTCAATTTTCATCAATTGTAGATTAGTCTTTTGCGAATCGCGACGTTACATGTTTTGATACCAACATCCTTTCCGAAGTATGTGCTGTGTTAGTAACACTACAAATGCATAATAATGATATATAAAAAAACGACATATAACTTCGTTAGCCTTTCACTCAATGTACTGACAGTAATTGCAGTATCTGCGTTTTAAAATACATAAACCCTTAAGCTAAGTCTGCAATTGGCATAAGAGAGTCATCGTTCTCCGGCTAGGGGTTGGGCACGTGTTGCGTCTGAGGCGAGACGGTGTACAAGAGAGATGTAAACAAATAAGGCCAGGATGTTTATTATTGTTATATTGACAGCTTGCATTGGTACATATACAAAAACCTTTAATATTATCCACTATACTGTTAAACATTTTGAACCTCATTAATGCCGTTACATACAAATGGCCATACAAAGCATGTAAATTTCTTGGGATATGATTAAGGGCGAAAAGGTAGAATTTCATATTCCAGGCGTAATACTATTTCTACAACCTATCTTTGTCCGTTGTATTAGTGACTGTTCCTGGCTCTAATAGTTAATAGAGAGCATTTTACAACCAGAAGCGACATTTGTAAGATCCTATATTTATACACATATATCATCCACTATGCTGGCCATCGGGTAACTATAGCATGGCTTTTGTTCACTGAGGCTTTATTGAGGGCTGAACTGCATTGACTAGCTTGATTGAAAATTTAATGATGAACCTCACTATTAATGTCATCGTTAACCAAGGCGATTGGGAAAATGTTCCCTGTAAAACTTGTGACTGTACAGCTAAAACGTGGCGCAATAATTTGAATGTGTATCTCCCTGCTGTGTTGAAAATATTACTTTTTTCATTTTTAGATTAGGTTCGAGACTGCAATTACAATTGACTTTGGCGACGATTACGCGTTAGACGCCTTTCAATGGGGACAATAACACTCCCATCCGAGTACTAACCTCAATGCGCCCATTTTTTGCCGCCGCCGTTACTACGCCAGTATCATCCAATGCAACATTATAACCTGACTGTCAACGCCTCCCAGCCGGACAATGGAAGCGCTGAAGTGGCTGTGTGGCAGTAATCGTCTTGCGATGGTTAATAATCAAATATATTGAAATTCTGGGCAAAACCAACTTATAGATGTTTGTCTAATTTGCTCTAATCATTGCGTCGTCATAATGCTTTGATTATGCGGTTGTCTACAGATTGCATAATCGTCATTCGGCCTGTGGACTTTGTATGCAATCATACACAGCCGGTGTACCACTATCATTATTCGTGTGAATGAAGGCGTTATCAATGAGGGCCTTTCCTTTGGCGCTATTAAATACACCAAGGAACATCGCGACATGTCATTAGGTGGATGGAATACATGATAACACGTATGTATATATTCCTCATCAACCCTGTGGCATATACATTTCTACGTTTCACAGTGCGTGGAAATAAGAACAAATTCTACCTTCCCTATATAGTGAACCTGCAACGCAAACTCTTACATGTTTGTTCTACCTGTTACCCCATACACTACCACGTGATTTGCATACTTGCAATATGCGCGGGATATCGTTTGACCTTATGATTAGCCTCACATGTTATTACACTGCCATAAGAAAAGAAACCTACACCTTTGTGTGGATAACAAGCGTATTGCCTCTCAATCATGAGACAAGGTCAATATATATGCTACCACACAAAAGAGACGTTAAATGTGATGGGGAAGCCATACAGGTTATTATTTTGAATATTAACGATATTTTTAAACAACATTGCATGTTGGCACCGGCGCATTACAAGTTTTATGCGTTTCAATAGATTTCAATCGCTGAATACGCTGGTTTTTTATTCCATCACGACTGATGAAGGACTGAGCTGTAAAATCTGTCTTCGGTGGGGGTATTGTAGAGGCTCGAGCGAGCGACATGGAGTTACATCAATGTAATGCACCGATCATCGAAACGATAGCCTGCCGATGATTTACATTTGTTCCAAGCATATTGATGCTGGTCGCAAATCTACATGGTCAATAGCACACTACATTTGCTAACCAAACTGAATTGCAATATATATATATATATATATATATATATATATATATATATATATATATATATATATATATATATATATATATATATATATATATATATATATATATATATATATATATATATATATATATATATATATATATATATATATATATATATATATATATATATATATATATATATACATTTTTGCTAATCAAACTGAATTGCAATATATATATATATATATATATATATATATATATATATATACATACATACATATATATATATATATATATATATATATATATATATATATATTGCAATTCAGTGTGATTAGCAAATATATTAATATATATATTTATATGTATATGTTTTTATATACATGTACAAACATACATATATGTATTAATATGCATATATATATATATATATATATATATATATATATATATATATATATACATATATATATACAAATATATATGCATATAAATATATATATGTAAATCTCGATATGTACAATTACATATATACACATGTATATATGCATGTATAAATATATATATATATATATATTTATATATGTATATGTAACGATCGGTCATGCGAAGCAAAATACACTGAAAACATTTATGAGCCACTGCAATCCCAATAGACGCAGCATAAATTCATCCAATTGTAATTACGTTCTCCAGTAAACCATCGAATTGTGCCCATCCTATGCAACTTCTTATGTTGCTCTTGTGACGTTTCCAGCTGTAGTGTGCAGCACAAAACTTACTATTTTGCAGCAGCTGTGGCATTAGCGCAATGGCTTATTGCAGAGATAGCCGCCTTTCCCCGCGGCTTGATGAGTCATCTTCTCGTGGTTACGGCCTAACATATAATGGAGTTCGAATCTCTTTTAGATTACTATCCCTTTTTCGTATGGTACGGAATATTCACTACGGGCAGTTATTTGTCCCTTGACTATCCGTTGTTTGTACCCAATATCTAATTTTAGGCTTTAAATCTTTAAACTTTGTGCATGAGATTATAGAATCGAGGCCTCACTGCGTATGTCTCGATGGAAGAATCTTACTTATATTCCATCGGCGCAACTGTCGAATTATATAGCCGGAACATTTAACACAACGTTATGTTGTATTTTTTTTACAGCGCCCACATAATACCCCACAGTGCATAGCCCCATTCAATCAATTCTATTAGGCCAGGGCCTTCTACCTTCTACCTTTTACTATAAGTTCCTTTATTAGTGTTCTAGCCGAACTCGGGTATTTCAAATTTGCAACAGAGCGACGTCAAAGTTACCCATTTCAGAATGAACAGCTTCATTGTATTCAAGACAGACTGGAATGTCAGAAGGTTTAATTTTTGGCATAGTTTATTTATGATAACGGCAAAAAATACATACACTGCGGGGACGACTTGTGGTAAGGGCTTTATAAGTGGAAATAAACATGTGAAACAAAAGCCGGGTTTTTAGACCAATCACTATGACATGCAGTGGCATATTGTAGTTGACGAAGGTGCGAAGAGACATTTATCATCGGGGTACAATAGATGGTTCAAACGCACGGAGACAATACAACATCGCACATTTGGCTTTTGGATTTGCCGTTTTAAATCATCAACGGATATACTAAATGGGACACTATTCCCAGCGCTGAAAGGGTCGATAATAAAACCACAGTTGTATATAACTGAACATGGTAATTGGAGCGTTGCTACGTTCACCTGACGTGTGTAACGGTTGCGCGTTATATTTAAATGCATCATGTAAGAGTGCACTAATAGTAACATGACACTCACAGCAGAAATCATTTAGACCGCAACGTTTCTAGACTTATACCGTTGAAATACACTGCTTTATATCAGCGAATGATGTAAGATCTAATTTTGCACTGGACATGTGCTTATATGAATCATTATAATGCTGCATGTTTTGCTTTATGTCCAACGAGAGTTTTAGTCATAAAAACATTGGTCCGTCGTGCTTTATGGATTTCATACATCAACTGCATTGTTCAGTCATCCTAAAGGCTGCGTCCAAGCGGGCGAAAGGAATTCATTTGCCCCTGACACAACTTCATCTGACAGCTAGACAAATAGCACATTTTCCTTAGTTGCATGTCCTAAACCGATTTATCAAACTGAGCGAAAAACAGATGCATTCGCTGTGTTTTCCGTCATTTTCTATTCTTTGACTTTGAGCGATGAAGGGGTGCAGCACCGACCATTGATGACATTTAAAGCACTCTTAACACGCAAAGCTAGTGCATATCATGCTTTTTATAAGAAAGGGGTGTTCTATCTATACATTATTACTCGTTAGCGTGAGTGCGTTTCCGTAAGTATTCAATAGCAGAGAGGTATCCTTAGCAGAGCTGTGACATTTTAAACCGTTACTATCCGGTAGTTCACTTATGGAGATGCTCCTGAGCAAGAAACATATACGTTATACATTGATTCCGAAGGGATTTGAACCGATGGTTGGTTAAGAACGGTCAGAATGCCATACCACAACGGCTACATTTTGTTTGAGTTAATATGAGTTGAACAACGCTACAAAGTGTCACATGCCCCACCGTAAATTTCAAATGATATCTATCGCCAGTGTAAGGTAGGAAATTGTACCGCCGCTCGCTCAGTTAACGTAGATCAAATGAAATTGGCCGTAGATAGGCTTACGAAAGAAATATTGGATGTAATTAAAACATTGTCATCGGATAAATGGCTGCGACGAACTGTACACCCATTTGTCAGTGTTATTTAGCGCTATGATTTCACATATCCGAGCGCATGTGGCTTTTTAAGCTAATCCCTAGATACGCAGCAACGATTGCGCGTGCAACAGTTTTAGCGTTAGTTACAAGCAGAGTGCAAAGCTGTGCCCAGTTGTAAGGATGAACTACTTGCCCGTCTGTCACACACTAACGTTGGATGTCATATTGGACGTAAATTGGTTGGTGATTTTGGTTATGCTGATGATTTGTCGTTAATTGCACCTCCATTGAGCTCCTGTCTACAATTTCCACGTTATGATGTTAATCTTCCTTTTTTTCCTGCGCTGATTTTGTACAAATCTGTACGTTGATATGTATCAGATAATTATAAAAAAGTGTCCTTGACAAATCGATTTTGAAAAACGCAGTAAAACTTGCCTAATGACACCATCCATTACAAATGCACCATATGAATCAAAATAACGCAGGCTCTCTAGCGGTCACTGTGTCATAGAATGTAGTGCATTTGTGCAACAGGCAAGGTACATTTGAAAGCGCTTGTGTCAGGGGAGTTCGCCCAACGATGCGTCAGTTTGTCGATAACCTGGAATCACTGCATTTGTTCTTCCCTAGTCGTCTTAAAACAGTTACGGACAAAACGTGACATACGGATAGAGGCGGCGATATATCGAACATGGTATCGCCGCGTCCTGTGCCTCCCACAGTTGTTTTTAACCCTTTGCTGCGTATATAATGCAGAACGGATGATTACTAAATGGCTCTTCACTTGCGTCAACACATCCTTCTTGATATCCTTTTGGGGAATCTAATAATTGATTGACTAGTTTTGGAAGCCACGACATCGTATGTATGCATTAAGATGGTCAAAGTGTTACTGAAATGAGCCTGGGTACTCTCAGATGTTGTCTCTTGGGTCCTCTTTCACAAAATACACTCGAGGAGATCTGTAATTGATAATAGTAAAAACTCGTTTAATACAAAAGAAATACTATAATTGCAGCCACTCTTAACAGTTTCATAGCTCAGCTGAAACAGTAATGGTGTTGTACACTCATTCTGATTATGAGATCCGCTACTCAGCAGGCAGGCATTGAAACAGTTATGATTGTTATTAAGGCTGTAGCGGACAGCAGTCATCTATTCACATCATTGAATCAACCCCACCGTTTACATGCAGCACATCATGTGGTTCGCTAATGTGTACCTGAGAGCAGAGAATATCAGAGCAGCAATAAATATTTCCTATAACTATAACACGGTCGTTCTTATAGCGTCTTTCGCACGTAACAAAACCGTACAAGATGTTACAAAGTCCACTGACAATTATCAAATGCATTTTACGCCGCCAGAAACGCTGTAGTTATCGCCATCCGTGTCAGTATTACAATAATCATCGCAATTATACATCACAATTCTAGTGGTGTAATTTTGGATTACCTTTTATGTTTGTAGAGAGAATATGTATCAATCCTTACTTAATCTTATGACATTGATAACCTTCAATAGCACTAGGAACATTTCATTTATAGCAAATGCAATAATAAACAAAACGAATTTTCGTGGACAGACGTTTGGATCCCTTGTGATCACATTTACTACCCATTAAAATTTTTATGTATGCATGTTTGTCGTTTAGGGCAAGAGGAGATCGACGAAACTAAGCCCAAATATCATCAATTTTAAGCAGAGACGATAATGAACGGATATAACGAAACTGTCCAATAAGAAATCCGAAATCGAATAATGTTCAGCGCCAGTAATTTCAGTTGTTAGTGACATATTACAATAGTGAGTTGATGCTTATTGTAGGTAAAGGTGGGCTCGTGTGATTCACAACATCTTTGTGAG
>CM067342.1:52714170-52744170 GCA_034190875.2 Urechis unicinctus
TTAGTGTATTAAGTCGACAACGATTGCTGTATATTATAAATTCTAAACCGATAGCTTGACCTTCGATGCAACCTAACTTATACCACTGCAATTTGTTTGTTTTGTGGGATATTATGTACAATTACGGATGCACAAATAGACAGTGTAATTAACTAATGGTTTTTATGCGTTAGGCTAAGGCTTAAAGAGCATGACACGTAACCAAAGTGCATAAGCTCAAATATTAACAAAACATTACCAATTTAACCGCTTTGAAAACCGTAAACGTAGTGACTCTATACCTGCTGATACCGGTAGTTAGTTTTTTCAAGTCTGAAAAACGAAATGCTCAATATTGATTTTATAGAGACGATGCACGATGGTTACGGAAACATTTAAGGTAAAGGGGGATTTTACAGCCTCGATCGCAGATGCTTTATGTGCGTCACTAATGACGATATTTATACCATTTGCTGAATAACGTTTGCACGTTCATGTTGGCTGAGCCCGTCTCTAGCAGTCGAATTGCTGGATTATATTATTTGGCAAACTCCTTGTATTTTAAGCAATTACTGCCCACCATGCCATTCATGAAACGCTCTGCCAACTGAATGAGTCAAGGCTTAGTAGATGATGTATCCGACTGTTGTTTCGTGTCGCCATCACGCAAAACACAGAGGAGCAAAACAGCATTTGAGTGAGCATTTACGATGCACGTTTAGTGATGTGCTTATCAGTTACAGGGGTAGATAACTGGATTAACTAAGCAAATATATTCAAATTATTCGCGTCGGACCATGCATGCTTGTAGCGTAATTAGATATACCCAGAATGTTCTCTAACACAGGAATATGCGAAGGATGCACATACAAAATCAGAAAAATGCATCCGATAGATAAGATAATGGATGGAACCCATTTGTCTACGATTGAATGAAGATAAATCTGAGATTGCACATTTCGCATCTCGACACAAATAACATCTACAAATGTAAAAATAACTGGACCTATATCAGAAACATCCAGAAACCTCAGTCTATAATGCAATCACTGACAACGTAAGAAAGTACTTGCACCAATCCACACCGAAAATCGCTGTCCACGCATTTATATATTGTCGACTTGAATAATGCTATTCGCAACTGCCGCTCATGTTGTGGTATGGGCAAAAAAGGGGAAAACATACATCACATCATGCAGACTCTGCATTGGCTACCTATGGAAAAGCGCAATATATACAAATTTATTCCACTCATCTGTAAGGCTGTAAATATAACCGCGCCAAGCTATTTACAAGAACTTATTATTATATACCAATCTGCAAAGAGTCTTCGACCAATTACCAAGCATCCATATATCACAGAACATTAACCCCTACCCTGCCAGTGCGTCGGCAATGATCGAACCAAGATCTTTAAGAATACACTACTTTAGAATACGCTCCCAACCGCCGTGCGCCAATAGATACTTCACCCGTTTAAACACAATGCATTCATTTTGAATTAGTGCTATAATTAATTGCCAGCTACCGCATCTTACGGGAGTATTATTTACATGCAACATACGTTTTACTAATGTATTTTTGTACACATACATGTATATGTATGTATGTAAGTATGTATGTAAGTATTTATGTTTGTATGTAAGTATGTATGTAAGTATGTATGTATGTGTGTATGTATGTATGTATGTATGTATGTATGTATGTATGTATGTATGTATGTTTGTATGTATGTATGTATGTATGTATGTATGTATGTATGTATGTATGTATGTATGTATGTATGTATGTATGTATGTATGTATGTATGTATGTATGTATGTATGTATGTATGTATGTATGTATGTGTATGTATGTATGTATGTATGTCTATGTCTGTCTGTATGTATGTATGTATGTATGTATGTATGTATGTATGTATGTCTGTATGTATGTATGTATGTATGTATGTATGTATGTATGTATGTATGTCTGTGTATGTATGTATGTATGTATGTATGTATGTATGTATGTATGTATGTATGTATGTGCCTGTATTTATGTATGTATGTTTGTATGGATGCATGTACGTACGTACGTATGTATGTATGTTTGCATGCATGTATGTATGTATGTATATATGTACGCATATATGTATGTATATTTGTATGTATGTACGTCAATGAATGCACATGATGACACCTAGCACCCACATTCCGTCGGAATCGGTTACTGAAGATTTCATTCCTAATATTGTACTACCGCTCACATTAAATGCTGCGCATGGTACTTGATATGACTCGGTAATTACTCTCGGGCTTAATTACATGCGGAGTGTCGCTGCTGATTTTTGTTATGATAGAAATAATGGCAGTATCAGTTTTGATCACATGTCTTCCATGTGAATGGGCGCTAAAATCAGTGAGATATGTTAATTGCAGCGCGAGTGAGCCGGGCCCATTCTTAAGCCATTGATATCGGCTATCAATCTGATTCGTTAATGTGAATACTGATACTGATGCGGTTTTAATACCCGATAAATGACGGTTGTTGTCCCATGAAAACAAATGTGTAGCAACAAGTCTCAATTTCGTAAAACTAACATGGGCGAATTGGCGGTATGACAATAACTTCATGGTCATAGTCGCGTGTTTAAGATAGTTGGTCAATGATACTTCAAATAGTGCGTATGGCTTAACGAAATGCACCAAGCGGTGCTTAATTACGACTATCAACTTATCATGCAAAAACCTCGATAATCGTACGCGTTTTGATTCACTGATTCGCAAACGACTCAACGTCATCCCAATGTCTCTCCATTACAATATCGCGGATATAAGCACGCGTTGTTGTAACAAAAGCCTAAAAAGTCACGTGGTATAAGATCGCCTGAGGACTTCACCAGACCAAACTGTTATCCTAGCAGAAAAACATAAATCCTGGGTGAATACACGGGGACTAAAAAGCGCAGGGAAACGCATTGATCAAATAACCGCATGAAAAGAGGCAGTTTGGCCCTGAGGAACCAAACGCAGTTTTTGCAATATTTATTATTAATGGGGGTAATAAATAACGGGATTGCTCAGTTGACTTAATACTGTGCTATTTCTAAATGCGAAACTCATTCTGTTACATTCATGATTGGTTTAGTGGGAAAGCTCGTACTTGTATACAATTTGACGCAGGGGTGCGCAGGTTTGCTGAGTGGGGATTCCGCTGTGACAACCATTGTAATTAATCTCAGTTCATGAACATGTAACGACGTCGTGGGCATAGAAACACCCACTTAATGGCAGACTCGATGAACTAGACTGTTTATGCATGGACGGAATATTTGTCGTTAATAATGAGAAGGTTATGCCTTTGGAAAAAAAAATGGAATGTGCAATGGTTTAGTTAACTTTTTGTGGGGCATAATTCGGTCGTCCGAGGTGTTGAAGACGTTCGTGCATTTATGCTTAATTTGCAGCTGCAGCAATCACATGCTGTTTGTGACCGTTGTTTGTCCTTTGAGCGAGAAGCAAGGTTTGCATCAAATGTAACTGCTCCCTGTAAACACAGTAAGTGTCCCTCAGCAATATGAATCATAAGATGCGCATGAAGCGACGTAAAATAAATACAATTGACAGCCAGGCAAATTACAGGTGCGAATGATTTAAGTAGAAAACATACGGTTGCAAGTTCAATGTTGCTTTATTATTCGCTTGACATTTAAAATGATATCCTAACTTGCAAATCGTAACACCATCTTTAAGAATGTTATTTCTGTAGTTGCCGCACAGCAGAGTACATGATGATTCTGCTCCGAGTTATAGATTTAAGATAATTTGAAAAATAACCATTAGTTCATTGGCTTAATACACATACATGCATAATTACATTGGCAGGTAACATACTGCTATAGTAATAATAAAAGAAGATGGATAATTTCAATATAGGTGTTACAGAGTCTGAAACTGCGTTTTTATGTAATCATATATATATATATATATATATATATATATATATATATATATATATATATATATATATATATATATATATATATATATATATATATATATATATATATATATATATATATATATATATATATATATATATATATATCATATATATATATATATATATATATATATACATAATATATATATATATATATGTATATGGGGTCATATATATATATATATATATATATATATATATATATATATATATATATATATATATATATATATATATATATATATATATATATATATATATATATATATATATATATATATATATATATATATATATATATATATATATATATATTAATTTTGGTACGGTTTTGTTAGGAAATGGCATTGCAGTTATTTCAATGGTACAATCAGTAAGATAGTCTAGAACAGAGTTGAATGAACAAGCACCAACATAATGAATGCTTTTCTGACGGACAAATGTTTTACTCCATGAGGGTGTAGAGGTAGGCCTATTTCGTGCTAGATAACTGTGGTCATTTATATAGTTTGTAAACATATTATTAAATACTTCTGGTACGATCATAGTTGTACATAAATATTGACTCGCAATATATGTGGATCCGATGTTCACAATTTGGTGTTTGTTGAATAGCGCTACTGTTGGATTTTTATATCCTGAGTTACTTTATTCGTATGATGCGTTTTGTAAGATAAGCAATTTATTCAAGTGTGTTTTTGCGGTATTTCCCCATATTATATTACAATATCATAAATACGGATATGTAAATGTGTAATGCATAGCCATCAATGTTTGTTTATTTACTTTATATTTGAGTTTATTCATGAAGCCCATTTAACTTTTTGTCGATACAAATCCCTAAAAACCTAGTTTGTTCCACAAATTCTACAATAACGCTATTGATAGATATGCTCCAACTGGTTGATTATTGACCTTTGTTCTAAGTATAATTGCATAAAGTTTTTGTATGTACAGTGATAATTTACTCATCTTCCACCATTCTGATATCTATTTCATGGTTTGCGACCGTCTTTAGCTCTGCTATTTTTGTACGGTTAATGAATGTATTTGTATCGTCTGCGAACATAATAGAGTTTAAAGTATTTAAAACACTTGGGAGATCAATAATGTACAATATAAATAACAATGGACCAAGGATTGAGCCCTGTGGCACATTACATATTATTTCCCCTTTGTTTGATATAGTATAATTGTACTCGCTCTTGTAGATAACATTGTCTCTCAACTATAATGTTGATAGCAATTATTAATGGTTAACTGTGTCGAACGCTTTTGTGATCAGCGGAGAGTAGAAGAGAGCAAACGAGTCTTTCGAGAAATTCTTTGTTGTTGTCATGTTGTTGAAATTGAAGTGGGTCGATGTTTTACGGGCATTTTGGGCATTTTATGTCCATTCATTGTTGCGACCGAGATTTCCTACCTGTCAGTAGCACGTTTGCTATTGCGCACCCTTGTTTATGTTGATCATGCGCTGCGCTTACCGTTCTATAAATTTGCAAAGCATCGAAATTATACTATAGGATTACAGCAGTCATTGTTGCTGAAAATATTTGGTGGACATAAATGTGAGTATGGTCAGCGTTTAGTTTTTAGAACGCCCTGCAATGTCTGTTTGTAACTGTTACTCTACGCCAGCAAAAAGCATATGCGTCATCATGATCGACATTTTTATTTGAAAACAGTCATTTTTTTTCTTAACCATGGTTCACATTATGAGTGCTGCTCCTTCAAGTGATGCCAGTTAATATTTCTCGACACACCAAATAGGTTCATTAAACGGTCGCAAAACGTCACAACGATGCCACCTATGTTCAAAGCTGAAGTATGTATTATTTTCTGTCTTTATTGTCTTTAATGCATAATAAATGCTCAAGTAGACCCATACCTTGCCTGTAAACGGTAACAATTGATTACGCGTGCCTAGGGATAGCCATTTGTTTCTACAGCAATCTCTTCTTGCAATGTGTTATTGCGGGATGTTATTCAAATTGATGCGCACAATATAGCATGTCCTGTCTCATCATGATTTGATAAACAATAGATACACACCTTGATCCATACAGTTCGTATAATTGCCAAACCTAAAATGCCACCGTATGCCATATTGGGCATTGAATGCACTGTGGACGAGGAATACAAAAATGAGCTGATTGTGACTAAATATGCATTGTCAAGGCTTGTTTGATCCCAGAAACAGTACATCCGCACCACCGACCGGTAGGGAGTGAATCTAGAGACAATAACCTGGATAGGTTGGTCATGGAAACCAATATATATAACCAGTGCGTAAGAGCATGCGGATTACGTTCGTTACTTGTTCTTAGTTTGGTATTCTATAGCTACTTATACTCCTCTTATAGCATACTCCATTGCAAGAGGATTGTTGATCGCCGATGCAAGATCTTGTTATTTAAAACAACGGATAGTGATTGGTGCACAAGAATCATTCCACGTCCCGCCAATCTGTTTCTATATATAGCGTGGTACTGGGGTAGCACAGAGACTCACGGAACAAGGTAAACCCAAACTAGGAGAGATAGATTAATTAAACCCGAACATAGTCGCGACTGACGAGAATCTGTCCCATTGGCTTGTTGCGACATCGTTGCCTAACTGTGAATAGGTTGATTTCTAACTTAATACTACGATACCCATTGTTGTATATGGCTCTGCTGTTGATTGATCTATTCCCTCAAAAATATGTCTTTCCGTCTACTCAGCGACATTTCTGTTGTCTTGCCAATGCGTTACGTTCCATCGAAGTTTTATGTCATCATAATGGATCCGCCCAGTTCAAACCGAGAGGTCTAATGTCTTTGTGGCATTAAACACGAAGCAAATTAATGATGATCTGGGCTACCTGGATTAACATAATTCAATACATCTTATTGATGGATATATTTTAAAACGGCTTTGCTTTTATGTGTCTGAGAACCCAATGAGAATTCCACCAGCACGATGCACTTCAACGGATAAGATGCGCTGTTTTATCGCACTTCTTACAAACACCACATGTGCTTTCCGGTTATCTCCGTCTTTGATATAGTGGTTCCTCGCTACGTTCCATGAAAATAAGGATCACAGAGATTAATTCATATATTGTAGCAAGTTGTAGAGCTGCTTGGAATGTGCATTTGTGAAAATATGTGATATGAACAATTCATACGCTGTCTATTCCAGGCAAGTTTCTGCGATGCACTTATTAAGTACAACAGAAGGCCCGATTTAGTTGCATTTCACAGAACTGCATGTACCATAATAGATAACCGTTGCAGTTGCAACGCGAAGGTCACTGTTTTTAACGATTACTCAGCAAGGAGTGAAACGAAAATAATACTTTGCTACCGCCCAACCGTTCAGCTGATTTCTGTCAATTTGTTTTATACCTCTAAAACTACAATGTTAGTTGGTCTGAGATGGACATTAGCACATGGAACGTGACGTTTATATCGAACACACCCATGCATCGGACCGACAGCTCTTTCATAAAACTAAGAATAATTACTCCCTTAAAAGAGCTCTGGTTACATATCTTACAGTTTCATCTAACATTCACCCCTACCTCCTGATATTTTAAAAGCTGTCAATGCGTACTCCGCCGAGATCACCTACCTGATGGAGCTGTTACAAAAACTATGTTTTCGAGTATGCCTGAATATTTCCATTTCGCAACATACAGCTTTGGCATATTCTTCAACGATACTTATGGACAGGTCAGTATACGGGTCAGTGGTAAAGATAAAATGCTGACAGATTTCGATGGATTGAAATCTATATCATGTTGAGCTCGGAATCAAGAACAAAAGTCAAGACATTTTAGAAACCATTGGCACAAGGCGACATCATAGATCGTCCGCATAAAATACATGGTTAATTCAAATATCATTAATATAACAGTCGGTGCGTGATATCAATAACAGATTTGAAAGATCATCGATAACCAAAATATTCGAGCATTATTCACTTTACGCATCAGAATAGTAGTAAAAACCAGTGAAAGAAAATAAAAGATCAAAAGTACGTCCATTGGATTCTCCTTTGTGCGTAGTATCAGCACAACTGACAATTATCTGAGCATATATAATCAACATATAGCACTAATAATTGAACATGCTTTTCTGCCAGCGCAGAACCTTTCTCACAAAGTTTAACAGTTGTCTATAATGAATCATCGA
The DNA here is from genome assembly GCA_034190875.2 of Urechis unicinctus. Lineage (NCBI taxonomy): Eukaryota > Metazoa > Annelida > Polychaeta > Xenopneusta > Urechidae > Urechis > Urechis unicinctus. Next base: position 52,722,312 of record CM067342.1, read on the forward strand.
TTCGAACGGAATGGGTTCTTTTTACGAACTCAAAACAAAGTGGTTGGGTGGGGTCGTGTTGTGTGAAGTTTATATGTCCACTAATTCCGTAATTACCATGCAACTGCAGAGCACACAACGTTTATATGAGTCAGTTATCAACTTGCAGCACTACTAGATTTCGCTTCATCCAATCGAATGCGTTAAAAACAAATTAATCTGACTAGTTATTCTTACCATTCGAGGGAATACAGAACACTACTGCCGGTCAGCAATTAATTGTGAAAAAAATTCAGTAGTTGTCCATTGATTCCAACCTTGGCAGATGTTATGCAGTTATTTCAACAAACAGCGCATAACAAAGCGATTCCATATTGTGTCGCCATCCAATGCACTTAATCTGTCGAGAGGAAAGAGATTCATGCGCAGTAAATTAATAGTTATTTATTTGCAATTCTCCATGGCCATAATCTAAAACCAGCTGCTCAAATCTTTTATAGCATGACCCAACTGCGTCAATGCTGCAGTATGTGTTGCGACTGCATGTATATGCTTGGTGCACTGGTCCAAAACCTCTTATTGTCGAATGTTTGACTGTACAAGCTGATATCGGTACGGCACGTACAAACATGTTTTTATAAATATTACTTGAAAACAGCAAGTGTCTTACAAACGGACATGAGATACAGTCGTTCTCCAGACATTTCGTTCCTCGGTTAGCGTATTCCTGGAATACTACTCGGTATGTTCATGCTCCACGCCCACTGTCTTTTATGTGTGAACCAGGGACACAACAACACCATCACTGCTATTCATATGGTCAATAACAGCAGTCGTCATAGGCGGAGCTGGCCAAGTTTTTGCTCTCAATAATGTCATGGTCTATCCAATTACGATGAACAGGAGCGAACGGATGAGGCGCGCCCAAGACGAAGGAATAAACTTGAGCTGCAATTATCGTTTCTTTATCAAGCACTACTGCCATGATGATCAATCACCCAGAGCTATCACCTGTCAGTCTTCCTGGTTCTGTTTATAGCTACAGAGGCGAACCACGCCACTTGTAATCCCCTAATCTGAGCGGACAGGATAGGTCCTTTACATCACACACTAACTTGGGTCTATTGCTTTGCACCTAATACAGACGATCATTCATGTATGGTAAAAACAGCGAGGGCAAGAAGTTGCCGAAATTCACTCTAACAATTAGTCGAAGCATCGTGCATAAGTGGATGGAGAACAGAATTGATACATGCTCAGAATGCATGCTGATATTCACCAACGAATAGCACATAAGAAGACATCTCTGACATGTGTACATCATCCGAAACTAAAGAAATACAACTTTGACTAAGATTGTTAGAGCATGAACCTTACACCTTTGCTTCATCACGTGTGTTATCATTTGCATATTGAAACCATTGCAGACTATTCTCAAATGCTAACCATCAAGCAGTGGTAATGGTGTCTGTATCAAAAGTTCCTGATATAAAAGTGAAGCATTCACCTATATCCCAAATCATCCGGGTAATGCACCCGTATTATAATAACTATCATGCCTGCGGCAAACTAGGTAAGTGAACACGCTTTGACAGTTTCGTCAAATCTCAGATGAAAGTCATAACATGATTACAAAAGCAAAATGAACCCACTTGTTGTTTCGTCGACAGCGATGTCGATACTTATAGGGTGTATCGGCTGCTAACACTCGTAAAACGTCGCACTAAGGGTGCTCATGTAACAATGCAAGATGGCTTCGTTTGGCATAGGCTGCGCGCATACACTTAATCAGGCATAAGAGGTAACAAGTCGTTCTGTGTAGAACGAATAAATGTCACAACGAGGAGGAAATGACGTTGCTTTTGGTTATGTAAAGGTACGCAATGACTGCATGTTGACTCCATGACCTTCGTAAGGATGAAAAATATCATATGGGTTTTTTCATATGATTTATTCCGGATGTACAAGTTACGGGTTCTGCAATATAAAATTCGGATTTACGCACTTTTTGTATATGCATGTCTAAGATAATGATATTGAATGACCGGCAATAATGAATGCATCGTGCAGCATCGGACAGACTAAGATGGTAAGATATCCTGGCAGTTCGTGTAGGTATCCGCTAGTATCTATCATGCGATGTAAAGGAACTGATCGGTAGCTCGTAGCAATTGTGCCCCAGGGTTAACGAGAATCGCATTGTCTAATTAGTTTGCGTAATTTATTTTCAAGTCGTTGGACATAATTCCTCAAACTTTATCATCAGTAAGTCCAATTGATACTTTGTCTGTAAAAGTCGGCATTCGGTACAACCTTAGAATGTTGTATCCAATTCGATTTTGATTGATTATTGAGATGAGTTGCACGATGGACAAAGCTATAAATCATTGCTATGGTTGCCAGGTCATTTAAAAATTTTGTCTTCGCCGACAGTGAAGTTGAGAGTGTGTAGTCTAAAAACGAAATATTCACCATCGATAACGTTAAATGCAGAAGCGGTTCGGGTAACAAGTCCGTGTAACCAGTCCCTACGGACGTCTTATCTGTTATTGGCATGCTTTGCAAGGCCGTAATGCCATCCCCTGTCTACTATAAATTAAAGAATCTGAGAAATATTGCTCTTGAGGTTTGCGAATTGATCGCCTTACCGAAAACATTAATACATGGTCTCAATTAATGGGTTAGTAAGATAATCGCAGAGGGCAATCTATTTTTACACGAAACCCATGTGGCAAACCAAAGCTGTGATTTAGTACCAGCGCAGCTAGGCTCTGGTTGAATGCAGTCGCCTTGGAAAGCAAAACGTTGTCAACCACTGCTCACTAAATAGAGGACTTATTGCGATCATCGTTACGAAATGTCGTCAATATATATATATATATATATATATATATATATATACTGCTATATATAGAAATAGAGGATATATATATATGTATACATATATCAATTGCGATATATATATCGTAAATATATATATATTTATATTTATATCTATATACATTTAATTATATATATATATATATACATATATATATATATATATATATATATATCAATGTGTATATGTGATATATATATATATAAATATATATATAAATACATATATATACACATATATATATATATTTAATATATATATATATATATGTATATATATATATATATATATACATATATCAATACATATATTATATATATCTATATATAAATATAAATATATATATGTATACATAAATATATACTATATATACATTATATATATATATATATATATATATGTATATATATCAATGTGTATATGTGATATATATATGTAAATATATATAAATACATATATATATATATATATATATATATATATATATATATATATCTATGTATATATATATAAATTTATATGACTATTTATATAAATATCCATTTGAAACGATCTCCTAAATATATATCTATATATAATAATGTCAAGCATATATATCTATACTGTCACTGCAGACGGTATCGCATCAAAGCAGAGGAATTGTAAAAGGTAACTGCGCTTCTGCTTTAGTTGAGTTAAATAATCGCTTAGAGAAGGTTTATTTTCTATCACTATAGCAGCCTATAGTAGCGTACGGACCGCAGTAGAAAAGTTCACATTATGCATTGCGAGACAAAAGGGAGTTTTTTCATTGTTGTCTGAAAAACGTAGTTCAGATCCTCATCACTATAGTAAATAACTCCATATGGTTCGGCATGAACCAATGGCATGTTAACTCTGTGGAATAGAGCATCACTCGAGAATTACTGCAAAATATTAGATGACAGTAGTGACTATTGTATAATGCTCTGTATGTGAATATAGCATCCAAATACTGACGGAGCTGCGGTTCAATCATTTGATGCGTAGAATGTGTATGTTACCTAAAGGCGATGAACTATAGGTTCGACGACTCTTTGTGTACCTGTTAACCGCCTATGATTCATGCGGGTCGGCGTTGGTGAAACTTAACGTGGTGACTATAAGACATTCACCACCGCTGAAATATTCTGCAGAGAAAACTAGTCAAGCAATGCGCAAATATGGCAAAGACCTTTTTATACCAAATAATGAACAAAAATATGATATGACGACTTGCCATATGTTGAGGTACCTACAAACAAACAAGTTCCTCAAGTGCTATTGGGTCGTCACGCGTTATAAATCGCCTATATATAGTTTCAGCTTTGCTGCAAGCCCCTTTCAAACTGAAAGTAACTTTTCGGGAGTTATCACGTTAATCACATATATGCGTTTTCAGAAGGCATCGTGCAAATATAGCTTCTACGTCAAGTAGCAATTGAGCAAGACTAAACACATTTTTCCGTCTGTTAGATAGTAAGGGTAAATGTGCACCAGTGCTACAACTTAAGCCATTGAATCTCGCCGATGGAGTACCGACATTTTGGAAATTTTACAACTTGGAAAACAGTTGCGGACCCGAGCAAATCAGATTTATTTTAGAGTATAAATAATTTGACTTGATGCAAGCTGTGTTTGTTAACGTATCATTTGATGTACTAAATTTGATTCTTCTAGACAACGCAAAGAAAGTTAACCTAACAGAGCAAGCTCGTGACATCTTTCTCTTCCACTATGCGTTAAACATGTGAAGTAGCCTAACAACGCAGGGGGTCTATATGGTCGATGGACTGAACCTATGTATAAGCTCTTGAGGATATGCACTTATTTTTTTTTACCAAAGAAAGCGAGGATGAACTCACCTGAATACTTACGTATCTTCTATGTTCTGGTTATAATATATTTTGATATCGATTAAAACCACACCGCACAAGGGCACTTATTTTGAAATCTGCTCCCATTCAATGTGCGATCTAACTATTGTTCATTCTGACAAAATCCATGTATCGATATCACTATATGCATCCGATAAAATTGAAAAAACAGGCCCACGTGAAGACTTTTCGTGAAAAGGCAGCACTTTGCTTCGGAGCTTCAAGCGAGGGTAATTAAATGTCAGCCTCAGCAGCTGAAGCTATTTATCTTCGGCTGAGGACGCCAAACATGTTGCGTCAAAACAAGAGACGGTGCTCAGGTCGGACCAATGTGATGAGACTTGCAGATATATGCTTGATTTTGTTAAACAAGTGTACATCGTTCACATTCGCAATGGAATCAGATTATGTTTGTCATGGTAACAGCAGATTCTGAATAATGGCGTCGTGCCATGATTCACCAAAAAGGAACTATAACTATGCAGCATTCGTTTCATCTGTTTAAGCATCCTGACGCAGCGCTGACAAAAATATCCTGTTGGTTATAACACGGACGCTGAGCGCTAAATTATACTTATCCAGTTAGTATGTGAAAGTTTACTGCCATATGCATAATCACGGTTAGATGACCTTCTGCAACCGCACACGGTTAGATGACCTTCTGCAACCGAGTAGCATCATCTGGCAGTGCGGCGAGGCACAGATGCGAATGTCAGTAACATTGTCTTCGCGGGATAAGCAACGTATAGCCTGGTTTAACTTGGAAATCAAGTGGGTGTGATTATATGTTATATATGTGAGAATTGGAGATGTTGCATGACATTTAGTGAAATTAATGAGAGAGTAATGCGACCATTTTCAGAAGCATTAGATCATTTTAACGCTCGTGATGGTGATTCCAGTGGTTGTCGACAGTTTGGCAGGAAGACGTGTTCTGGTAATGCAGTCATCTAGTCTGATGAGAATGCTTTTCCTGTCGTGACTTTATCGCACGATACACATGATATAACGAATGGTTCGTAGATAAGAGCGTGACGTAACCCGGCACATAGTAAGCGTGATCATGAATCCACACAAAGTGAGTGATGATCGACAAACTTGGCAAACTTGGCAGCAACAACATACATTCCTATGATTTGGCGAGAGTTAATTTGTGTAGCTGCTAAGGCGTAACTCCGTAGTGGTCCCTAAATTAATAACCAGTACCTGGTCAAATATTCCTCATGACTAAACATGCCTTGGCTATCTTCATTACTTGATGTAATATTATGGTACATTCTTCGGTAAATCCTGTTGTTATTGGCGACGGCCTATCAAGCCATATAGTTTGTTGCGTTCTTATTGAAGATAATGGACGCCGCATTTTGCTCTTTTTTGCAAGTGATTAAGATTGCCAAATTCTGACAGGCACAATGGCGATATTTGCATGTCCATCAGTTGTAAAGCCCACATTGATATAACATATGCAATCTATGAGACATAAGCAATCTTTTCTGATCAAGGCTGCTGTCTGGATGCACATTGTTAGGCTTATAAATACAATTGTTTATTCGACCGTTTGTCGGCGCCGAAGAATAATAACTTGTCATTTTATATCTACAATGAGCATCATTAATCCATTGCGTAGCCCATAAACAAATAGTAACTTGGATTCCTAGAGATCAGCCCGCAGTGAATGTACGTTATCTACTCCAGTCATAATTTGACTAGCGTTAACACGTAGCGTCCTGTTTTCTATGTACTAAGCATTTGACGCCGAAACGAATTTGATAGGTCGCCTATGTGTACTCATACCTTACTATGCCATAGGTATATATATATATATATATCATATTTATATATATATATATATATATATATATATATATATATATATATATATATATATATATATATATATATATATATATATCTATATATATATATATATATATATATATATATATATATATATATATATATATATATATATATATATATATATATATATATATATATATATATATATCTATATATCGTTTTTCAACATGGCTGAGTGCACCATATCGGTACTGATGCAGCATTTGGTACTGATAAATACATGCGGCAAGGAATGGTATGATATGCTCTTTGATTTAGATGATGTGATTGTATGCATTACAAGGGAGAGCATGCACCACAAGGGCTCTGCGTATTGTACTATTGCGCGTGCCAAATCATGCAAATTCAATTTGCACCAGCAAACAACCTGAATTACAACACGCCTCTCTTTGAATAAAGCCAGTCTTACTGGATGTCCTCTTCTGCAGCAACATGTTTTTGCCGTGGGCTCTAATAAACAATTGTCCCAAGAGAAAGGGTTAAGCCGAGAAAGAAGCATGTATGTTACGGGAATTTGAATTCCTTATAACACAAACATACTCATTATCGTCATCATTCGTCGGGTTTCAAGGTTTCAGTGTAAGAAACGATATTTTGCCTTTTGATAAATGATAATAAGACTATATAATGAATATTCACAGCACAAAATGGAAGCGGCACATTTTACCTGGGTTTAACCGGGCTATTACCTATTTCTCATTTACAGGGTTAATGTGTTATTGTGAATGAACAAGCCGCACGACCTATCAATGTATACAGCACTGTTATAAATGATTATTTGAAAAATATATCAAATAAATCCTAAATACCTGACAAAGTAATGTTTTCGGTGTTGTCCTGGCGTTCGGTTAGACCCGGAAAGTCACTGACACCATGATAATAAATTTAAGACATGTCAGGCTTTAATTTCCCTGGCTTGCTGTAAATACCGAACTATGCATATGCATCGCACTATGTGCCGCCCAGAGGTTTGAGCATTTGCGTAACCTTCCCCGAAATAAGTTTACACAGCTCCCCTTCAAGAAAACATTAATTTATGCAATTTCTTTCCGTTTAGGCTGTTACAATTGCTGACATGATATAAATCGTTAAGTGAACACAGTGCTGAGTGACTAGGTCGGGGAGATCACCTAACATAGCCCGCCACTATGCATGATCAGTCTCGAGCCAGTAGCTAAGAAAGTATGTATATAAGCTGCTATCTATTTTGATCCTAAAATCAAATGAATCCGTCTCACAATGAGGAGATGATTATCGTATATTAAAATATATAAAATGATTCCCAGGTTTGAAATATAAAAAACACATGGTATCTTAACCGGGTACTTAAGATACCATCCACATGTTAAATGCATATGATATGTCAGACTTTATTGAACACTGGTACAACCGTGATGACCGTCCCAATAAGCCTCAACTCTCGTCCTTTCTTGGGAAACTACCAGTCAAGCTGTACATTGCCTGTAATGAATTTGGTAAGATTAGCTCGCGAGTTTTTTTGAGTCTGTGTATTTCTCACATTTCACCTAAAGACCTATTAATTTCATAGCTCTGTTCTGAGAGAGGGGAATATATTTGCCATGAATTGCTCGAAAAACATTCGATAAAAGTACTCAGATGAAATACGTTACATCCCCCTGTAGATCAATATGGCTCAATCACAGCTAGATCCTTGGAATTATGAGATTAGTTGCGCAATATAAAATATTAACGACGTTCAAATTAGCCCCTTCTTCGAGAGGCACGAGCTAGCGATTTACCGCCAAGCCATGCGTTCACAATCACTGTTTACCGTAGCTGACTGGTTGGTCTGTGCGCCGATAAGTAAATCGGTTATGCAAGGAGCAACCTTACTACAGTAAGACAAATATCATTGAGTGACCACGCACTTTGTTTGATAAGAATAGACAATTCTAAAAAAATATATTCGATTGATATTGGAATAAAACGCCTCGATGCGTTGTCAAACATTGTAACCGAGCCTATTGGCAGAAGATTCTTGCAGACCCATAAAAGTAGACCGTTGGTGCTAAACACTATTGCAAATAATCAAATATGTGAGGCATATATACAAGCAGCTTATTTAATGTACAGTCAGCACATCTAATTATTTACAAAACATAAATGCGAGTATTTAACAGCTTAAAGCCCACGATTGCTCTATTTCCATCGTTCATGCCAAGGGATCTCTACTTATACCGTGTGCTGAATATCGAGCCAGGCCAAGCCATGTATGCTAAGCCATTCAGAAGCAGTCGAACTGCTTTTCCACGTGAGGTTGCATCATTCTTGTGCAATCCACGTTTCTATTCACTAAGGAAGAGTCGGTATATAAAACACACTCCCAGAGTGCTGCTGCTAGCACGACCAACTGCAATATCTATTGGGCAATTTATAAATGTTTTGGGCAATTACTGCCTAGCACGCTTTTCTAGATACGCACAGTATGAACGCTGAATACGTTAATACTAAGTACAGGATGAATCCTGCTCGTGTATGGTGTATTCATCACATGAAACTAAAGAGGATCGAAATAACATTGTGTTTGCGCTTAGGATGCATGTATAGCATTTTACGCTACTCTTACAATGTCAATCACATTGAGGGACGAATGCACTGACGTAGCATATAGGTTTTAGAGATCCGCAGCTTGCATTGCTATAATGGTGTCACCCCTCTTGGCATTTTGTCGCAGTAAGAATGGTTTTGCTGTCCCAGAAATTATCGGTTATGCTGCTTCCGTGAACTTCTATCTCATGGAAAACTATCAGCAGTAGACGTGACGGATTTAACCACCATTATCACCTTAAATATGTTCCACTTGTTTGATTGTTTGTCAGGGTAATATCACGGTGCATAGTTTTGGCTCGCAATTACATTTTGTAGATGTTCTTCGAATCCAAACCGTTGCATTGTGATGGGAAGATAATTGTCACTACTCATGCTTTAGTGGTACATGGCGACCATGGCAGTTACTTCAAATTCCAAGCAACAAATATTTGTACATTAAGCTCAACTGAAACAGATAATGTTACCCATATTTATAGCTTACGAATTCAATTACGCTACAAATGCGTTGTATATTAAGCGTCTCTGATAACGCAGCGTTCTTTGACTTATTAACGCACGATTAAACTGCCTATTAATGAATTAATTTCGAGTATAACATGGCTAAAACGGATAAGTCCTTGCATCGAGGTGAAAAAATTATAATCCACATTCCGATCACATGCAATTATCGTTATTTCCGGATCCCCCAGGTATTGTTGGACAAATTGCTCCAAAGACCAAAACCCATGATGAACCACCGAAGGTGTACCGACACAGAATCGAACAACAAGTGATACGGAATTAAATGATTGCTGTTATTGTCCTGTCTAACTATTAACTGACATCTCGAGTCTAATTATGAGAGTTCATGCAAATGTGTTGATAGACTCGCACTGCCCTAATAGGGCCGACATAGGGTACATAGTCGCCATAATGCTTCATCATGCTTTCAGAGAGAGAGACGCACTCAGTAATACCATTGAGCAAGTATTAAGCGTATTTGTTTTTGCTCAGTACACGATTAGTTAAGTATCAATAATTTGATTGATACTAATCACTCTACACGGTATCCTGCTAATAAGCAACTAAATATTTTCAAATGAGCTCAACGTTTAAGAGAAGGGCTTGAATAGATGAAGTTGTATTGTACATCCATGGTTGCATTATTATCACGTTCTTATTCGTTTGGATGTTGTAGTATAAATACAGGCATATACATTAGCTAGTTGTTACACTTGCATATTGAATGGTAACTTCTCTATTCCTCGTATGGACCCACCGCATAGAACATTGTGCGTCATCTCTGGGGTTACGTTTCATTTCGTTGTCTTACTAAGGCTAAAGAGGTATTTATACTTGTAGCATACATTAAATTGACGCTGCATTTACAGTTATAGAATATAGCTAAATAAGTTTAGGTTCAGGATGAACAGATTTGGTTGATAGACTAAAGTTATGCCAAACACGAGTAGGGGCAGGGGCTAATGGTTTAAAGACCTATACCGCAGCTATTTAAGGTGAAGGTGTTAAGGAGCACGAGATGAGCAGCTAGTACATCAATGTAGCTATTCGTAGAGTCGACCATAAGTTACTGCCAACGCCCTATTCAGACAAACATGATTGCATATATGACTTGTTTTATTATGATTGCATAGGCGAGTCAAATATTGACCAGCATGATTGGTTTAGTTATTTTGTTACAACGAGGAGTAAGTATTATATACGACAGCCACAAGATTGGGGAGGGGCTGCGAGGATTGGAAGTGGCGAGGTAAATGGGCCACATTATGAGATGTTTGAGCTTTAAAATGGTGCTCAATGGTGTTTATTCCCGTGTGGCCGAGTTTAAGGGCAAATGGGAGCATGATATAAAATATCCAATCATGTGCATTTGTCATGCGCATTCTAATTTCACGATTCTGCAACACCTTTCACCCATTCAATTCATTATTGAAGATCTTTAACAACTGAGTGCCGTTTAACGGGCCTGATCTTGTATAGGTGCCACGGTTTCAATCCTTGTTTGTACATTTTCTAGTGCTGGTTGTTAATAAGGTTGCATATGGGTGGATTACATTGGCTCTGACTATTTATCTTAGTACCAAGTACTTGATTATTAGCCTTTAATCTGTAAAAGTATTATTTTTTTCAATTTACTAGTTTTGTTGTATTTGGTGCGAATACGGTTTTCTCTATTAAAGTCACAAGGCTTATAAAAATGTCGGTAGAACGATTTATAAAGTGCCATTCAAAACGGAATAGATGCACAACTCTCTATGAAGTTGCACTGGCGGCAATATCAAATCGTTGAGCCGTGTTCCGGGATATTTTTTACTGCCACTTTAATATTGCTAAGCCTACTTTCTCGGGTTACTGCATCCTAATATAGCGACGGAAGGTAGACATTATCGAGACAGCATTACCCTCCAATAAGAGCGGGAATAAATTGGACCTTCTGAGTTCTGCTGATGTTTAATGCTAGGACGATTAAGGACGCCAATGCCACACAAATGATATCTGAAGAATGAAATACATCGGAGAGGAAAAAAAAAACTCGTTCCCGTGGAATAGTGGTTAAAAACGGTCTCTTCCGGCCTTCATGTGTTAGGTTCGTTCCCTAGCCGGCTCTGGATGACTGGATTATAACATTAAATAGTTGTCCAATCTTCGGTATGTACACGACCCGCTTGCTTAAGCTTATTGTGCTGGGCCTCTGTCCAAGCGGCGGCGGTTTCACAGTCCGATCTAGGCTATGGGTTTGTGTCAAGCGGGCGTTGGCGATGGGTAACAGTCCAAGCATCACATCATCCTCATCCATTACCGCCGTCATATCACCTCATTGTGAAAATTGACAATCACACGGTCGTTTGGACAACTGATAGCTCATTCACATTTGGAATAAGTCAGACTCAATCCTGCTCTTACACAGAGGCAAAGAGAGAGTCGTTCATAGCTAAGCCATGTGTTAGATGTAACTGGTTTATCTGGGTTTTGATCCATTTGTGAGCTATAACGTAGATTTTCTGCAACAGTCGCAACTACAGGCCCACTTGAATGTACTGAATGTTGAGATTATGGCCGGACAGATTGATCAAATTTGCTCAGCATGGCACCCCCTACCCCGGAAAGCGGGCATGGTTCAATTCTGGGTAACAATTGTCTGAAAGTGGTGTTTTGGCAAAGCACATTTATGAGTCGTGTCTGCATAGTGCACATCGATTAATAGCTTCACGTGTTACTGTTAGCCAAAACATAACAGTTGAGCTAGCTGATGCGTTTATTTAGCAATTAGTATGGCAGTAATGGTTTCAGCTGAAAACAATTTGGGTAATTATCACTCACAGACACAAGTATACACATATGGATGATATGGTGCGCTTATGGCCATTCATTGTTTTCCGTCAACGTAACAAAAAAGGCGGAGTGGCTACGTCTTATAATGCCAATAACATAAAAACATCCGGCGTTGTATGACTTTTGCCATTTGTGATTTCATTATTTGTTTTTTTTACCAACATCACATGTCATGGGGTAGGATTCTAAGATGGTAAAATTCTTTGTCGCATTTCGCGTTGGTTTCGTCAGTCTAAATACCGACTATGCTCCGCGGCCATGTTGCGTGGTTATGCAATATATGATTCCCAATTAATGCCTCATTCACGATAACCAGCGATTTGGTAGCTTATGTAAGTCAAGCTACTATCGAACCACTTTATGTGGTCGTTTGACTTGACACAATGTTTTTCTGATGCCAACAATGTAGCGCTTAGTATATCTGCACACTAGTTGAGCCGTTATTTCTCTCGAAGAAAATTGTAGAATTTAATAAGTCGTCGCTTCACAAACGCGTCAGTTATATATGCTTTAGTCATGTCGGAGGAAGTGGCGCATCAATAAGTAATTCGTTCTCAATTGCCACGAACAAAAATCACAATATAATAACTGTTCAGTCTCATACGCTGATGATAAGGCAATTACTCAGGAAACAAGAGGTCACAGATAAGCAATGGATGGAATACGCAATATTCACAGGGGGCTTATTTGCTGTGGCTGAAGGTGGGGTTTGAATAAACCGTCAACCGAAATTACATCCACACTGTCACATTTGATAAATAACGATCGAGTTGTTTAGATCTGTGAATGGGTACAATGATACATTCATGGCAAGTGAGATGAGGTTAAACAACACATATGTCTGTTATGTAAATAAGGAACCAACCAAATATCAACCTCTGCAATACCACTTAGGAAAACGAAGTAACATCCGTTGTGTGCACTAGATGCGTAACAACTCGCTTGAAACCGATATGACTAGATTGAATCAGTACCAACGCCATAGGCAGGCATGCGTTTGGTACATGCCTCAGGTACATGCGGTTGAGCCTCCAGGCGTCGTGCGGCTTGATTTTAAGCAATGGGCAAATATCGACGCCAGGGCGACCCTATATGTTATTCCCACACGATATCTCTTTCCTTCCAAACATCATACGCTGTAGGGGGGGGGGGGGGGTTCTTAGGCTACATAAAGTATGTTCTATCGCAAAGTATTAACTGTTCCGTGATAGCGTTTAGAACATCTAGTAATTCGCGATTAGGTGCGTGGCAGGGGCGAAGGTTTTGCATATCATTTACGCAGATATTATTTAGATACTAAGTGGCAGCAAGCCCGTTTGGGTCACCCGAAAACCTCATTGAAAAGCAACATTCGATGTATGTAGGTAGAAGGGTAGCACTCGTTACACATATAAATTGGCTGGATATGGTGAAAACTTAATACATAATCTCACCGAAACGAGGCGAGGCGTAACGAGAATCTCATAATACTTTGAAAACCTGTTGGTCTCCAAAGACACATGATGAATTGCAGCAATTTATACCGTACCGGACTGCTTCTTTTCAGTTTTGTATATGTATTTTGGGTTTTTAGTGAGCTCGGCGATACGATTTTAATTACCTGCCTTAATCAATGATCGGCGAGATGTTAAACTGGTTCATTTCAAAAGTGTTGATAATAACGATTCTTTTTGATAGTCAAACGCTGTATCTGACATCTCCCAATCGCCGGCCCCAACTCAAACGGAATGCGCTTTGGCGCTGTCTTCAATAACATTACAACTCGGTCGGGCTAACTGCACTTCAATCATTATGGTTATATAATTGGTCCACCGAACAACCGTACAACAGTGAACTGATATAATCACGACATTAATACGGATTCAGAATTAACATATCGATGTCGGATTGGCTCGTAATTGAAGACTCGTATGCATAATCACGCATTGATCGGCAGCCTCTTTTTTGATGAACATGAAACGACACTATCCTGAAATTACAACTTGTATGAAGCAAATTTACTGCATTTCACATTTTTACTTGTACTTAGTATGTATGGATGTATAGTTGTATGTATGAATGCATGCATGCATGCACACATATATGTACGCATGCATGCATGTATGCATGTATGCATGCATGCATGTGTGTATGTAAATATGTATGTTTGTATGCATGCATGCATGGATATTTGTATGAATGTATATATGCATGTATGAATTTATATATGCATGTATGTATGTATGCATGTACGTATGTATGCATGCATGCATGTATGTATGTAAGCATGAATGTATTTATCATTGTTTGTATACGGGTATGTATGTAAGTACGCATGTATGTATATATGTATGTATAAATGTTCGCATGATTGTACGGATTTCAGCTTGCATGTATGCATGGATGAATCTATGAACGTTTGCATGAATGTACAGGTGTATGAATGTATGTTTCTCTCTCTCTCTCTCTCTCTCTCTCTCTCTCTCTCTCTCTCTCTCTCTATATATATATATATATATATATATATATATATATATATATATATATATATATATGTATATATATATATATATGTATATATATTTATATATATACATATATATATATGTGTTTATATATATATATATATGATATATATATATATATATATATGTGTGTGTGTGCGTTTGTATACATATATATATATAAATATATATATATATATATATATATATATATATATCTTGCATACATACATACATGTATGTATGTATGTATGTATGTATGTATGTATGTATGTATGTATGTATGTATGTATGTATGTATGTATGTATGTATGTATGTATGTATGTATGTATGTATGTATGTATGTATGTGTGTATGTATGTATGTATGTATGTATGTATGTATGTATGTATGTATGTATGTATGTATGTATGTATGTATGTATGTATGTATGTATGTATGTATGTATGTATGTATGTATGTATGTATGTATGTATGTATGTATGAATGTATGTACAGAATTGATGTTTCCAATTCGTTGTACAATAGCATTCATTGTTGAGCATATACTTGATCCTAAGCTCCGAAGAATTACGAGTTACGTGTATAGTGATCGTAAACATATTTTACTACATTTCTACATTGCTTTATTAGCGGTCGAAAACATCATTAAAGCATCCAGTATGTTCACCAAAGGCGGTATTAACTCAAATAAGCCAGTATCTGTTTGCATATGTAATGACCGAGCCCATGTGATTAGCAGTGACTATTGAATAATGAGCACCAAAGCGTGAGTCTGGTTAGTTTTAGTCATCCTTGATTGACGTAAGCAGAAAAGAATAAAATGTAAACTGCTCAGTGTTTAAAGATTTGTTTGATACTTTATCATTTCATAGTGGTCGATTTAGATTCGGAACGAGAGTGGGGATCGTAATTGGACTTAATTATGATTCCATAAGTACGGATTTCTCATATATCTGCTGCTTTCTGGTAATTCAATGTCGGGACACAGCAATCTTACACTCCACAACATCTCCAGCAAAGATCTGGCGAATAGATTTTAGTGAGGCCAGACTGATGCTCTTAAGTGCTTTATCTTTAGGAAACAATATCGCGCTGGATGCGCTCTGGTCCATAGGTTTACACCAAGTAGGTTACTTAACAATATCCTTTGTTAATATGCACAATAGTCAGAACAGGTACTTAACAAATGCAGCTAAATAACGTAAGGATCAATGCGCATTGTATGACTTGGATGCTGGATCGGGCTCCTGATGATGTAACAAAAAATATTGCTGAGTATCAAATTGAAAACTTGCCTACTCTTCATCTTATTGTACCCTCTCAGTCATCAGTTGACGGAGTAACCCTCTACAACTGATATTGGCTATAAATCCCATCTTTCAAGATGTCATTCACAGACCCAGGGAGATTGAAGACGGGAATGCGAGTGACAAGGGTTCAAGAACATATCGGTTGGATCGGTTATTAACATGAATCGCTTGTCATCGGTAAAATCTATAAATCGTGTTCATTCTATGGGTACAACCGACCAAAAAACATAGTCATAGTTCTATAATGACCAGAATGTTCAAGCCAGAGGACGAGATGTAGACTGGGAAGACGCTGCAGGACCGCAGTCACACATGCATGTGTATCACGCGAAACCGGTTGGAGAGACTGATACCGTGGCAGACTACCACTGGACTTATGTCGCAACATTATAGAGAGGGCCGACGGTCAATATTCCTAAGCATTAGTGAAGAGCTTAAGGTCAATTAGATACCAACGAATACAAGTTATGTAATCTATTTGGAAATTGTTAGAGTCGGTTTTCACGATACTTCTTGCGTAATGAAATAGAGTCTGCAGCCTGTAGTATCTTCACAATCCTGAGGGACATTACTTTATTCCCATGATAACTAACATAGAGCTTGATCTAATCGTTTATTTAGACAGCTCTACGGGGATGTGGTCACCACAAAACGTCGTTTGTGAACGTTTATCTCTCAAAGGTGCCCATATGCACATGATTTGTTTTTGCAAGTCTCTGCCCCGTTTTACTGTCATCCAATGGATTCACAAACGCCTGATTATCTGTTTCAGTGGAAACCAGAGGACACATTTTAATCAGCAACGCTTGACCAGGACGAAATGTAATAAAAACAACCAGATGTGAAATACCTGCCCAAACAAGTGTGAAATTCCCCGAGGTTTTTTTCTGCAGATAGCAGTGTTCCACACCTGATGTCACAACAAATACCATTATCAGTTTGCATATTTAAGCAGTCTGACAAGCCGACATGAGCGCATGAACTGTTATACGGTTGTGTCATTTTATGAACCCAATGAACAGCTGGGATATATCAAAGCCGACACAGCATGGTATGTTTTCAAATCGCCTACCAGTAATGAATGGGAAGACACTTTCTCTGTATCCAGCAATCCACAAGCTGGCACATGGCGTACAGCGTGGGTTGTTGCTTATGGTCGTATGATGTAAATAAAGTAGAAACAAGCGAAGGAGCTCGCGGATTTCAATTATGTTGTGTACGAGCTACGCCTTTCATATTTCAAGCACACTATCCGATGAAATAAGCTTCTTGCGTAAATGTGCGCTATGAAAACAAAGAAAATCGTCGCACCATAGCGCCGGATAAAGATAAAAAGTGATCCATACAGCCTCAGCCGGTAACCTAACATTTAACGTCAATTGAGGAGAATAACTACAGCCATCGCCGCACTTGCGCCCAAGGGGATGCACAATCTGTACCGTCTACATGGTTTGTGCAAGTTTTTATGTTTTGGGTAATAATTCGCATGTTTTGGGACGAAATCGTGTAGCAATTTTTCTCAGTGAGTCCCTACAATAGAATTTGCGATATCGCAGATGAGCACTACGTTACAATGCGAATGTTCAATGTACTATGTCTCCACACGTCGACAGTTAGTGAGGTGATAGCACAAATAGTCACTTAATAACGAATGTTTGGCTGATAACTATTGTGAAGTGCAACCTATGACAATATCGTAGTCATATTCATTAAGTCTAACTGTTTGTACATAAAATTATGTATAATCGTATATGGAACAAGATGACAAGAAGGCATGATGGCGGGGATTGGGTTCATTATCTTCACTTCCGTTGGCTCATCTCAAGCAGAGTATCGCATCGTTCAACTTATCCTCATATATTCGGGTTGAAATAGCTGTATGTACAATTTATTCCCAACTTCTAAATAGTGGACATATCCGCACACAACACATATTGTATTGATAAAAATCAAGTTAAATCGATGTTTTTACTAACTGTGGCGGAAACACTTGTGTGTCCGAGTAATACATTTTTTTATCTGTTGCAAGAACTGCATTTGGCGGGTCATGATCATTTTCCTGTGATACATAGACCACTGAATTCTCTTAGGTTCGGGTTGATGTTGGAAAAATTTGATATGTAACTCGTCAGGGTTAATTCACATTATTGTTCCTCGTAAACACTTAATATCCTTTTGGTATTAACGCTGAATTGCGCCATGTAAACTATCAGTCCAGGTCTCACTTTTAACTTAAGAGCTACCATATGCATGTTTTAGCTTTACCCAGGTAAAGAAAAGTTGTTGCCTGCGCGGATTTGTATTGATATCGTTTGAACAAGCGGACGAGTATGTTTTTTGACTGAAAGCACCTAGCGGACTTCCATCAATCTCATCTTGTAATTCCGTTATGTCCTCTGTAAACATCCACATTTGCTATAAAGGATAACTATCAGATGCTATTCTCGGCCCCGCGGCGCAACTCAGGTGTACCACTTAACAATAGACACAATGCAGCACAATCATTTGCTATAAATCTCCAGGGGTAAAACTGAGTAATCAATTAGAAATCATCGAATGTAACGTAATAGAGTAGGTCTTTCACTTAGTCACTAGAAATTGCTAATGTTTTACGGTGACCCACCAGTCGCATGTTATTCAAAGCATCTTCGCATGTCTCCACGCAGCAACACGTTCACACCAATGTAACAAACGCACTGTTATGAAATAGCAATTTTGGCTTGATATAGTACCGTGATAACATTTATGAGTCTGTGCTATTCCGTAATTAAGAGCTTTTTTCTAGGTTTTTGGTGATGCGAGCAATGCGAAAATCTCTTGAGCAATGATTCTCAGATGCTTCAATTTATTGCACGCCGGGGAAGGTTCTATGGCCTTGCCAAGCATGCAGATAAAAGATAGGGTGTCCGGTGGGACTGGTTACATGGACTGGTAATCCGAATCGCTTCCAATTGTACCAGTACGGACTCTAGTAAAAACAAGCCTATAACGTCGCCGGCGTTTGCGAGGACCGAGGGCTTTATTAGTATCGCCTGATTTGCATACAAGGGCAATTTGTTTTTCTTGGGGGATTGTCGAGGAAATTCCGCATGGTGTTGATGTGACACCGTAGCCCCGAGGCAACTGATAGTGTTCCCAGCTTACGGATCTGGATATTGTCGTTAAGCGCTATTTTATGACGGGCAACCGCAAAATATTGCTTCAGGCTGATGGTAGAATAAACACACACACACTCACACACACACACACACACACACACACACACACACACACACACACACACACACACACACACACACACACACACACACACACACACACACACACACACACACACACACACACACACACACACACACACACACACATATATATATATATAATTGTATATGTATACATATATATACATATATAAATATATATAATTATATATATATATATAATTATTTATCTATATGCATATATATTTATATTAATAAGTACATGTGTGTTTGTGTAATACACCCCACACCGACCGACTCAGAGCTCACATGCAGCAAATATATTTCCTATCATAAACCAAAATTGTGCAAATTCGTAAATCGGTATGGTTATCAATCATTGTAAACATGCAAGCGAGCAATTATAACTCCCTTTGCATGCATTTAATATTTGTAGAAAACTGCGCACGTGAACTCTATTCGGGGCCGAATAACAGCGTAAGATGCAGCAAAGAGGAATAGACAGAGTATTGAGCTCAGAATTCTTTTGTCTATTGCGAATGATACCATGTTTATTGAGAAGAATATGTTTGAATTGGATGTAGTGTTACACATGATGCTTTACGGCACAATTAAGTGTCATTGTTTGGCTTTGTTTATAGGGCTGCAACCCGTGTAGCCCGGCAGCAGAGTGGATGTCCGGACAGCACACCCGGTGGGCTTGTACTCCACTGACGCAATCGAAGGCTGTTTTCTTTAAATACATTTCAAAGGAGATGACGACATTACAAAGCGCATACTTCTGTTTCTAGTTGAAGGCTTAAGGTTAAATCTGCGCTTTAGAACATTATTTTCAAACGTTCCCCATGGTATCTTCATGTTCACATTTATGCCTGCTTTCATATATATTTGTGAGGGTGCTTGTGGGTGACATGTATAATAGGACGAGCAACTTTGGGTGGACATGTGTATGTTTGTGTGTGTACTCTCGTCTGGACTTAATGTTTTTTCTATTTAGCTAACTTGTCGCAGTAGTGCTCTGACACTACCCGCTGACGCCATCGTAATATTCATATAAAAGCGGAAACATCTCGATATGAGCAATCATGAGGTCTCTTTTGAACAGACCTTGACAAGCAGATAAAATATTTTTATCACAGAAAGAGTTGCTATTGACATCGCAATACAGAACGGATCAGTGGGTACCCTACGCAATTGCCAGTTCCTCAACGCAAAAGGCAGAACAGCACTGCTGCGGGATGGTCAAGGAGATTAATCGGCCGGAACAAATTGCATGATGTTTTTGTGTTTAAGTATTACTAAAGATTTCTTTTGCAATATCCGCTGCCTGATTGTAAGTACGTTTCAACGCATTTATGCCACATTCAGTAGTTATAATTGACTCTTTTAGTAGAAAAACTTGCTGCAGTGTTCATCCAAAAAGTAGGTCTCTTTGGCTAGGATTTCTGGGTTATACCTTGATCAAAAGGGAAAGGGCATTTGCCAACGTTGAGTTATGCTTGTGTTTTGAGTTGTTTCTAGAAAAGGAAATGAGATATCTATTTAAAAAAAATATCGTCTATTTGATGCACTGGTTCAATAAGACAGGCCCCTAGCATCACATTATACATGATATGATGCAGAGGTGATTGTTGTAACAAGGTACCACGGGGAAAAAACAATCAATTGTGTTGGAGATTAATACAGTTACTTACAAAAGATGATTTTTGGAACATCTTAGCCGACCAAACTACCCGTTTTCTGATACTCCAGTCGTAGGGTTTATCATTGACGTCTTCTTGTGAGCGTTAATAATACGCAGCATTTGTATCATTTGCGCATCATGCAATAACTCTCATAGAAAAATCGCCCACAACTGGTAGTGAAAACCTAGGAGATGTCGACAAAGACAAATCTAGTCATTATGTGGGAAACAATTAGACAGTGAAAGATATTTTCATAGGGTGTAATAACTTGATACTGCTCAGACGAAAAAATTAAAAGGCGTTTAACCGAGCCTGCTTGTACTCAAAAAACGATGTACTCATCCAAGTCAAACTTCAGCATCTGATGTGATCCAACTCGATAGAGCGGATTAATGTGCCACACCGGATATTGCACGAGTGACTGAACGCTAAGGCCTACGTCACAACCTATCATCGTAACAGCGTGGTGGCTTCAGCGATAACGATACGCTTTCAACAGAAAATTATGATGAAGAATAGAGTTGGGCTGACGCACATTGCGCATGAAATATTTGATTATCTAACAGAGTTGCTATTGGGTTATGCATGGTGGGATTAATGAATACCACAAACTATAGCGCAAGTCATTTCCACCATGCAAACGAAGCGATATGGGTCA
>CM067342.1:52749170-52756670 GCA_034190875.2 Urechis unicinctus
ATGCTCTAAGTCCTTAGGTCACTGAATATGAACCCAGCTGCTGTGCTTGGCCAATGCACGTCTGCTCATTTGGAGCGCGAGTGATATTACAAATTGTATTGAGATGAAGCCAGGGCTTTGCAAAATAAACTACAGAGATATAATATGTCCAATGCAATTAAGCGTAGTCTGTACTCAGTGAAGCTTTCAATTGATCCGATAAATGTGCGGCTTCTGTCAGAAAAAAATGGATCTTCACAACAAAAAACATTGAAGGAACGGAATGCTGTAATCCACCCTCTGAAGAGCGAAGGGTGCTTTTATGCTTTTCCAATAAAGCATTATCAGCAATAATCGGTTGTATCAGGTGCATGAAATCAATTAGTGGATTCACGCACTCACGCTTTATAAGGCGTGCTATATTGTCTTATTTTCGCTAATGAGACACAAAACAGCTTCATGCGCATAGAACATATGTTATGTGATGTATTGTAATGTCCCAATTGCTACTTATTGTACACATATTGACAGACTGGATCTTGACTTGATTGCCGAGGTTTTAGGAGTGAAATTGGAACAAATAAACGTAGTTGCCTAATGTCTTATTGGCACGTTAATAAATAAACCCTCAAGATTTTCTACATGTTAATAGAAGTCAGATGTTAACCGCTAACTAGTGACATTTGTGATATAGTATTGATCCTGCACGCGATTACTGCCTAGACACTCCAATAACTACTGTCACTGATGCCAGACGGTAGGGTTTTCCCAAAACAACCTATTTCCGCGAACCATGTGCATGACAGCTACAGAACAGTTCGGCACACGCAACATAGTGCGGCTTGCTGCTTCTTGGGAGACCAACCTATCGACCATTGTATCTGCGACCTTCTACTGCAGCTCTAGCGCTTATGGGGCACAGTACAATTTACAGTTTCATGTCGTAGATCGACGTCTCACACATCTATTAGGGCTGAAGAACAGTCTGAAGCTGAGGTAAATACGACTCAGCACTATCGTGTACCGGATAGATGCAAACCCTATACCTACTGCAACATTTTCTGACCCCGTTCCTCTAAGATACCATAAACTTTGTGACGGTCAACTGGGAAAGTTCCCTGTCACCTACCAGATGAAGCTAGATCCTAACCTTAAAGCGTCCTATATGTAATTGATATGCAAATATCTAGGATGTTCATATTTTGTTAGTTTCCTTTTACATGCAGAAGAGCATGGTATTGTATTAAAATGATATTTATTTCATTGTCTAGAAGTTTGTTACACTTACTAGTATTTACACTTACCATTTGCGTGCATTTAGCGTTTTTCGAATATACAAAATGTAGGAGAAAATATAACATGCAAGGATACATGGCTGATGCAGCAACTAAATACTCGCACGTTTTATTGGCGTTTTATACAAAATGCGACCTCAACTGGTTGTCTTCCGAAAGTACACAACCATGGTCAAGCTTTTGCATCTGATGTAATCCAGCTAAATCCAAATAAATGCGCCACACATTAACTTGTATGAGTGACTGAACACTAGGACTCAAGCCAATGACTGTTGGGCAGGGCGTATTGTGTTAGGCAGCCGGGTTTGTTCATTATCGCGATGACAAGGCAGACTCGGTTACCAGCAACATTGGCTTCGTGAATACTACAAACTGCAACGTGAACTGTGTAACCATGGAGACTATGGGATCTAGCTCATGAAACTCCTCAATATTGTCCTACAATACAATATCGACAAAGGTACAAATTCGTTCATTCACTGCCATTCGTAACGGCTCGCAAATACAATCAGTGTCGCCGCTATTCCTAGCGCGCTCACGATAGCGTTTGAGAGTCAGTGCCAGGAATGTTCTTTTCTCTCATTGGCTGACTAGGTTCACACCATAGTGTTGCAGATTATGCTCGACCAGATGTATTTATCATTGCCCCAAATTGTGTTTTACATTTAGTAGAGCAATAGATACCGCTCATCCCGATGCATTGATAATTGTCTTGTAGGCTATCACCCAGAATCAGCCATATCCTGTATGGATGTATGTGCTCTCCATTAAACTCAATGCTGTGTTCCAAGGATTTTGTTGCGTTACAGTCATTGATTTATCACAAGTCATTAATGCACAGGCTCAGCAGCGAAGAACCAGTGTCTTGGTACTCTGCTAAACAAGTATTTCGGTCACAGCGTTTTCCAATATGTGATACACACCAATTGGATTATGAACGAGAGATTCGGCGAGCGTCAATTACACGCTAATTTGTCCGCTAAAAGTGTCTGTGTTGGTTAGATTCTGACGCGTTAAGGCAACCTAAATGCTCAGCTATATTTAAAAGCAGTAGCTATTAAAACTGTTGGACCAGTCGATGTGAGAAAAAATACATGACGAAGGAATAGCTTGAAAGACTTAATCGACTTGATGTTTAGCCATATTTGAGCGTAACATATCAGCAACATAAACATATATTGTACATGAAACATACATGCGACTAGGGCTGTTCTGATACGTTGTAGACGCGGTGAATGTTTGAGTTAAAGGGGAGCATGTATTTTTTAGTTCTATTTTAGTTCTATTTTTTAGTGCCTATTCTGTTGACAATACTCTCGCAAATTTTGTTCGAACTAACAACCTAACTAAACTACAACATACCTACCTCAGGATAACATTTGCTTGTTATTGGCTGTCTTCTTCTGCAGCAGCAGCAATTTGTTCTTGCCATGGTCTATAACGAACACGGATCTCTCGAGAGCAGTAACACAGCGAAAATAGCTTAACGAGAAACGAAATGGCTAATGATTTGAATGAGACTTGGGCGATAACATTTCACGCTTTAACACAAGCATACACCTTATCGTTACCAGCAATGCGCCAAAACGATATAATAAATAAAGAACTATGTTGCTCTTGGACATATGTGGGTTGAACCATGGAAGGGAGAAATATGGCGTGCAATTGTAGCCGCATGTCTTACCTGGCGCTTCGCAACGTTGATATCGCAAACTAAATGACTTTTTAAAATGACCTATCCATGTAAATAGCCCGGTTTTTATGGATGATTTGAATTAAGATTACATAACTCCTAATGAGGTACTTAACCGTAATAACGAGGATCTGATATTTTATCCCGCCCTTCTGTTAGATTGGGGGAATTATACATAAATTACTGATTAATTGTTTGCTTGTAACACCAGCAAGACAAACTATCCTAGAGATTCCTGCAATGTGTGATAAATTTCGTGACAGTACAATTATTGACAATTTTCCTGACTCACTGTTGCATCTTAAGAATGTCAATGTATTGATGCCAGCGTGTCAATTCGACATATCCGTAATCTTCTCCGTTCAATTAATTCTTTCAGTGTCTATTTCAATTCCTCATTTAGCACAATCCCTGTGTAAATCATTGCACATATGCACTACTGAGCGATTGTGTTGCCCCGCATATGCACTACTGAGCGATTGTGCTGCCCCGCATATATACTACTGAGCGATTGTGCTGCCCCGCATATGCACTACTGACCGATTGTGCTGCCCCGCATATGCACTACTGACCGATTGTGTTGCCTGTCAGTCCACCACTTTCCACGGTGATCCCGCGGTATTTATGATTCCCTATGTAGACAAACACACCTTAACTAGTTGATACGAAAGAAGACAATACTGTGGAGGTTTGTATGAATAAAATATATACACTGGTAAATCCATTATCTTTACCCTACTAAATACATATGATGCAACATCAACACGAATGCCTGTCATATACCGAAGTATGCTGTACGCTGGTAAGGACACAACAAATGCCACAAACCCCTTTGCACTGTAGATTAATTCCCAGCATAATAGAGAGGATGAGTAACGGGATATTGTTTGCTTAAATGTGTTGATTTATGAGATACTGACTGTACAGTTATATTGATAGTATAGTTTGCTTACTGAAAGATACCCAGGCTGTGGTCAGCGAATTGACGTCTCAAGTATGAAAAACTATGTAGGCTGACTATGTAGTGCATCTGGTAAAATATGCTTCGGCGTTTTCCTAGTCTGAGTATATCGCTCATTCTAGCTAAAGGTCTTAGCGTTTCAAAGCTGCATCCTGGAGGTAGGTAGTATATTTTGGCATGAATGAAATGGCATGAACACATTCAATAAAGCTTTTTAGATGCATTACAAATCTTTCCCTACCGAAATGTCACAAACGCGGATGGGCGACGCAATATACAATACCTACGACGTTCCGCTTAGCCCCAACCACGAGGGGCCTCATCTAGGCGACAAGCTGCTTGCTTACAAATTAGGAGAGTGCTCGCAACTGTAAACGCTGTATGTCAATAGCTGGTGCAGGCTGTCTACGCATAATACATTTACGTATAACCAAATCACATCAAAAATGATTTAGTTTACAAACGATTTGCATCGTCGTACATATTTCTTTTAGGAGAACCACATCATACGACAGTAATGTGTTGCTTAATATCCATTAAAAGCTCTTTGTAAATTTGATTTGTACCCGAATAATATGAAAATGAAACCGCAATATCGACCTTTGAGATTGCAGAAGCAAAAGACATAAATGAGCTGATCTAAACTGTATACGGTGGTCCAATTGTCCCGCAGTTTTGTATTCGCTGCTACTGTACAATCTTGTGTAGCCTACTAAGAAATATGCAGAAGTTGAGTTATTAAGTAAACGTATGTAGGTGCAAATAAAATACACAAAGTTACCTATAAAAGTTACAATCAGTAGCGATACCGGTTAACATTTGGGTAAAATAAACAATGTATTGACTTCAAAACTGTTGTCAATTATACAAATGCTTATGCGGTGAGGAATTCCGAAATAACAAAAAAGTTTTACCCTCATGATGATGGTAATTATACCCTCCGCTCACTGTCTACGCGCAACCAAATAACTGACATATGAGGTGAGAAATTAAGTGCGTGCCATCCATAATGCAATGTGTGAGTTACACGAAGCTAGTCTCTGTATGGACTATATTACAAAATATATCGCACTTACCCTCTGGTACCAGCAGATCCAGCACTAGACAACGATAAGCGATCAAAACATTCATAAAAAAAGTTTCCCTCTCACCTGGCTGATATGGTTGGGCAACGCCTATGCTTCCGATCCGTATCTGTAACTATGGTTGAATGTTACGAAAATAATTTTTACAATAGTACATTGCATAATTAGCGTTCTTAATGCACCAATGCTAGGTGCTAACAACAGCATGTGCATACGTCTTGGATGACAGCGTCATTTGCAGCATTCAAATATAAAACTGACACACATCCTGTTGCGCAGAGGACCGGTACATTATGTCCGATAAAAAGACGATCAATGTTAACTATAATGTTCTCGAATAAAAATGACGCGCACAGTTGTGTCGTCGTGGCATACGATGTCCCACAATAGACAGCAAATCGTGGTGGACCGTAGGTGTAGATTAAAGTATTGATCATGCACCGATAAAATCCTCATCTTGCGTTTTGGAGCAAATGCTTATATGTGTTCGAATTAATACATCTGTTTAACCTCCTAACGATTTCCAACGAGTTAACTCGTCCATGACAGGTTACCACGCGTCGTTTCCGACGAGTTAACTCGTCAAAGCACTCTCACCCATTATATATTTTTGCTGGGTCGACATCTTTTTTTATGCAGCCACAGTTTAGCAATAGGTGCACATTAGTTGCCAGGGTTTGCTGTTCTTACATTCCAGGAAACGTATCTAATTCGGTCAGAGGATTGATTTAGAGTCAGACCGGGGGTAGCAGTGGTACTTGTATTTTCATCAAACCATCACGTCAGTTTGCACGGGATGAATATATAATTTCCTTTCTCTGTCGCTGGGGCATAACATATTCATTATAAGACGACATCCATCTCCATTATCAACTCCGCACAGAGCAATATACAGGATCCGAAACCTTCCGCAAGTCTTTGTTAGTACAATGCAGTGCCGTGTGGGTTGTTGTTTGCATCGGATTAGATTTTTGTTGGCTTGAAGTTTGTGGGAGCTACTTGAATAGCGCCGGTTATGACATTATTTGACATTTGTACCAGATAGAAACGTAATCCTGGTAAGCTGAATTGAGTGAGAATGTTTAACATGACCTTAGTATGAGAGGTGAGGGTAGCATCCAGGCGCTGGCATCACAGCGCTGATTGTGTAATGTGTCAGATTGTTATGTGAGTAAGCAAGGCTTGTTGAAGGGGTTAGATCAGTAACTATGAGTAAGCCAACAATTTGTCCTGCATGCCTTTTTTGATTTTCAGTAATCTTACGTGGATGTTATTCATGGTTTTACATCAGCCGTCTTTTGTTACACTCACATACATAGGCAGCCGATAGCTTAATATTGACAGGACGCTTGTATATTTCATATAAGGGTATGTCCAAAGTCGGATGTAGACCGGGAGAGTTCTTAATACATATTAAATCGACCACAAAATATGAACCAATTTAGCATATTTACCTGATAATGGACGTCTAAAAAACCAAGTGAAGTTTAATGAAACATCTCTTATAGCATCAAATATCCACGTAATGTGGCTATCAAAATGATCTCTGAACTGCTTTTGTCATTATGATCAACGAACTAATGTATTCCTTCCCTGTTGATTGTTGCCAATTACAGCGTGTAGATAACTCGGCAATAGAAACATACTACATCGTGGGGTGATCAGCTATTTACTTATTTTTCTAGATCAAAGTATGATTTTCTATTGAACATCACAATTGCACAGCTAACAACGACATCCAATGATCACAAATTGCCTATACATTGTTACTCTGAATTTGGTCAAAGCATATTTAACTTTGGGCTACGACGGAACAACGAAGCCGAATGTTTGCAACGATGCATGAATGATGATTGTATCTACCTCGTCCAATGGCAGACAGTAGCGTGCTTTACATGGACATTTTGTTTCAATGACAGGCTGGCACATTACATGTAGTGTTAAGTAAAATTGCAATTCACGGTGGCAGCTTTGGGAATAGTCTTGTACCTGTCGGACAGGATAAGGGGTTGTTACACTGTCCCCATAATTTGTTTATCGCAACTGTTATATTTGCTTATTTTTCGTTATCGTGCGTGTTTTTGTTGTTGTAGCAAATAACAGTGTTTCTGTACATCTGCTTTATCCAATAAAGGGTATTATTATAAACAGTCCATGAAACAGAATTACACGACGTAGAGATACCGTCGAGTGCGATTCTACTAGTCAGGTAATTATCTCTTCATAGGTTATTTAGTATGAAACTCAACCTGCAAAAAATCATATATGCCATGCGATCAATTTCCATCAGGTTTAGGTTGTATAAGTCCGTGTTGGGAGGGGTGGGGGGTTCTAAATATGCGCATATGTTGTCACATGCATTTCAGCAATCATGCAATAGCATGTCGACAAGAAGGACGCATGACAACGCGCTCGGATTGGATAGGTTAGAGACAAGGAGACGAGTGGAGATCGGGGAAGGGGCCATAATTAAGTGCAACTAAAGGT
>CM067342.1:52759170-52786670 GCA_034190875.2 Urechis unicinctus
CAGGCTGTAATGGCAAAAGTAGGATGTATTTCCAATAGCGAGAGCCAAAGTGTGTTTCCCTCTTTTGTATATTCTTTTATGTATTCATTTACCGAAAATATCTCTCAACGGCACTATAAGCACATCTGGTGCTGGCACTTATCGATAGATGTGGGAGGCATATGATATCCACAGGATCTATTGTAAACGTGTGGGCGCTATATCGGACAGAGCAACGCGTGTACGCGCCATTAATCAGATTATATCTGGGGTCAATAGGTGGGATTATTTAATGGTCTTTTAATGGCCGCGGACATTGTACCTCCCAGGGTATTTTTTTAGCTATCGCTAATATGTTGTCTAACTTACCGTACTTACCGTTAATCGCAGCCATTTGCGAGGAAAAATATGAGGACATTTGGCATTTCGTGGAGCAGCAACAGAGGGTAAGTCATGAAGCTGAGCCCAGCTTTTGGTGTTTTCATGGTAAGTAAAGCGCGTATAGTACAGTTCATTCGTCTTACTGGTTGTGATAGTGAGGTGTATCGTGAGTATTTATTTTTTATTTTACCGCCTTTTACCAATTTCGCTGATTCTCTTTCAACAGTGAAAGTGTGCATTAACGCTTTCATTTGGTACCGACTACAATAATTGAGAGTAGCTCAACACAACATATATTGCGTCCAACTCCCGTTTGTTAATCAAATAAACTACTCGAATCGACGATGCAAAGGCACGCAGGTCAGCAACATTGTTCAGAGTAAAGCCAATGAGTCAATGGCGCACGTTATTGGAATACATCCAAATGCACGTTTTTATTATCTGAATCGGTGCTCTTAATGCAAGTTTATCAAAAGCAGCTATCAAAATCATATTTACCGTATATATGGTGACGGAGTTTCCGACATACCTTTGCATAGTATATCTAAACAAACACTAACACAAATAAGCTGTTCTAAAAAAAAACAGATGATCGATTGATTACATCCATCCGTAAGTTCACAATGGGTCCCCGAAGCGAAACGATGACAACTATACAGACCGCAAGTCATTTAACCTTTTCTTATCACGTAATTGACGGCAACATATGATACTATTGCCTGACTTGATGCGAGTCCTTTGCATCGTCTTTCCACGGCATGACAGCTACTAGTCAAGCCGAATGAGTCATAGATGTTACACAAATATGCATTCTAGTACAACAAAAGGCTACTTTGTGTACGATGCTGACCCTTGTAGTTGAAGCCTCATCGTTTCTCGCTAACATTCGTCAGTACCAAAGGGATGTTGCGAGGACACTCATGTACTGAACTGGATAAACACAGTCAGTAAGAATCCATGACTTCGCTGCACACAATGTATGCTACAAGTTCATTACAGTACAACAATGATGTCAACGTTACGACATATCGGTCACCACAACCCCTCTCTATTCAGATTCACTAAAACTTTCTCGATCTCAAACCTAACTTGACCTTGCGATATCGTGGTGCAACTAGACAGGGTACTACTATGGTGTGGATAACCATACCGTGCGTCACGATGCTTTATAGTACCTGTCTGCTCTATAGATTGTCACCGGTTTATAAACAAATTTGGGTAGCTACGGTCTCTTACAGTAATCCTTGATTGATATTTACTGGTTTATACTGAATTGGAAACCCCTATAGTCTCATTTCCATATCATCGACGACGAAGCTAGATAGATTGCCGATCATTGCTTGTATAAATGCTGACAACCAGGCTTCTTAGATTTCTAAATTAGACAGAGTTGCCAAGCATATGACCTTGGCCTGCCTAATATACCCAATAAGGTATAGATTATCAGATTACCAATGTGCACATGCAGTGTATGGCTAAATGGAGAGTTTAAATGACTTTGATCCGAGTGTCCTTCAGCGGTCGTCCAGCGTCGGACAAATGTAGAAGGACAGGGTAATGATTGAAGTATTGGTTATGGTCATTGTAAAGTGTATTGCTGTACCTCTCCTTTTGTAATCGTAATTTACTGACATGGGACACAAAAGGGTCGATTGCATTATGGTAAATGTACTGAGTTTGGCACAATTGCACAGAGCTTTAGAACGAAGGGAGTCTAAGATGAAGATTGCTATCGCTTATTGCTTTTTGTTTAAAGCCCATGCTAATATCAGTTAGTTAACCTACGCCGGTCCACATCGGTCGAGACTACCGGAGATCTTCTTAATGAAGCAGATCAATCATCATCAGCTCTTAGATGAGACCGCCACCGATAGCAGTAATAATGTCTAATTCAATGAATCTGATTCAATTATCGAGCGCAGAATATCCATCATTTTGTGTTGCATCATATAATAGATGGTGAACAAAAGTGATCGTCGGATTTATGTTTCGCAGATATTGACCAAATTTTCTTTTGTAACAACGCTTATAAGCAAGTATTGCAACAATACTAAATATACTAATAATGACAATAATATCAATAATAATATAATGAAAGTATCGAAACTTTATGCAGGCGCTACCTGTAAACTATATATTGCGTGGCGCGTGACCAAACAAGGTTGAACCTATATCTGAGAAAAAAAGACAACTTTCGGGAAGAAAATTGCCATTTCACGGATCATCCTTCACGCGAATATGCGTGGGTTGATGTCTGACAGATAAGGTTTAACGCGTAACTGATATCGGAAAAAGATGCTTCATCTAGTCACTGCATAACGGTACAAGAAAGTGGACGACAGCACAGATTACATTTGGCTACATGCTAGATGCTGTGGGACTATAGCCTATGGTAAGCGTCGCCTATACCAGCCATATAACTTACGTTTTGCTTTACACATGGAACAGCCGTTTTCGACGTGAATTGCCAATTATATCGGTAATTTTGCTGGTGTGGCAGTGGTCCATGTAATTAGAATACTTGCCTCAACTGCCCCTAAATAGCCCTATCAATGATGTTAATATTAGCGGTATGTAACATGCAGCGGCTATAGCGCAACACCGACCCACTGTTGACACCGAATGTATCATACCGTGTGTTTAGAATATTTGTAGTCATACACATTGTTACATGATCGCCACATGGAATATATAATTGTATGTTTATTTTGTTTACAGGGGCAACGTTTGTTGTTCACTAGCGTTCTAGCACATCCAGATAGAAATATAGCCAGTGCTTCAGCCTTTATCAAATTGTATAATCGAAGATTAATGCTACTTATGTAGCATCAATTAGCAATCACACGTGTGTAATTTATTCAGGTGTTGTTTTTTACTTTTCTGATTTTCAGCACTTCACGACTAAAGTATGCCTATCGTTTATATTCGGTAACCAACGGTAACATCAAACAGAAAGTTATGCGTTGTCAAATAATTTGTTCGTGTTCTTATTCATGATATACGGTATCCGGAAAACATTTCGAAGCAGTAATATGGCCGTCAAAATAATGTAAATTTTTCCCATACAACGAGGTATGACATTTTCAATGTGTAAGTTAAACGTATAATGAATCACGGTGCTCGATCGCCTCGACATTGGACATGGATTGGATCATTGACGTGTACCCGCATGTTCATATATGTGTACTCGCATGTTCATATATGTGTACTCGCATGTTTTGGCAGCACCAATACAATTAACATAGATATATAATCGGTATCTGTTTAGCTTGAACATATGCTTGAAGAAGACTCAACGCATTACATGTATAACGATATAGTTTGTAGCATTCATGAAGCCCACCATGCATAACCGAATAGCACTCGGACGGATGATAAAATATTTCAAGCACAACGACGACGTTAGTCTTCAGAATAATTTTCTCTTTAAAGCGCAACAGGAGTTAATCGACAAGCTTTCACGCTGTTACGTTGATAGGTTGCGACGTTGGCCGCAGTGTTCAGTCATTCGTACAATATCCGGTGTGGCACATTAATCCGCTCTATCGGGTCGGATCACATCAGATGCTGAAGTTTGACTTTGGAAGAGTACTTCATGTTTTGAGTAATAGTAGGCCGATTCATGAAGTTCGCATGCCCTTTTACCTTGCTCGTCGTAGGGATATCTAATGATTACAACCTATGAAAATATCTCCCAGATGTTTTCCCACATAATAAGGAACACTAATTTGTCTTTGTCAGTATCTCCTATGTTCTCACAATAAATTACCTGTCGGCCATTTATTCAATACGAGCTGTTGCATGACGCCAAAATGATTCAAACGGTGCTCTTCATAAATGGTTATAGGAAGGTGTCAATGATAAATCTGCTGTATTAGGTATCAGGAAAATGGTCGCTTTGTCGGCAAAGATATTCAAAGAAAATCATCTATCGTAAGTACATGTATTATTCTCCAGCACAATTGATAGTCATTTGTGCGGAACGAGCAACGTAAACATGAGTATTTGATTAGGAAGCTCCAGGGTGGGACGTAGTTTACATAAACGCGTATTAAGAAACTAGCAACACATATTCTTTTCTTCGCAATGATTACCACACGCTTGGTGACCCAGGTTTTAACAAGACGCGTCAAATAGTTTTCAATGTTTCACTCAAACCTGCCAGATTTAACGCTCATAAATAAGGTGTGCTTGCAGGCATAGGCGTGTAGATGCAACAACATGCATGCCTATTTTGTCACTACATGCACTTCTGTATTTCTATAATTCTTTAAAGAAATGTTTATATGCAGTCACCAATTAAATCACCACTTTGACTACCCCCGGAATGGTGTATTTTATTTGTAATCTGCTGCCATTCACCAAACTATCGGTCATGTATCAATTATGAATTTAAATAAGGTTCGGTGACTCCAAGTGACAAGCAAGCAAACAAGCTTAATGACAGTTGCATTGTTTCACACCATAATAAATGCTATTTCAATTGGTTTTATACTGCGACCTATTACATCAACTACAAGCTGAGTTTTTCGTGTTTGTCCAATTAGTAAAACGGACGGCGGACGACGGCGGACGAATGTAAAATGCTCGTATATACGCTTGATCTTGACAATTAAACACACATAAACACTTTGTTTAACATGAAACCTGGTTTTCGTAGGCTGCCCTTGTGAGTGGTTGGTGTTGTTGTGGTGCAGTTAACTTCTCGTCATATCGTATCGCTCTGCATAGACGAGATCATTAGGTGACTTCGAGACCCTTGGCTTTTGATGAGTAGCTGCCTATAAGCTGCTTGCCGTTGTAAGATGCCTCTCCAATTTATTGTGTGTTATTGTGACTTCTAACAGGATATATATGTTGGTTGTGGTGCGCATATCATCCCGTCATAATTTATGTCTATGCTTAGCTGGCATCATTATAAATGGCCTTTTGAGCCTTCCAATCACTTAAGCAGAATGCCCGATTCGTCAAAGGTTGTTGACGCGAAGCTGAGACAACCATGTAACATGATCATAATCAACCTTCATATGTACGGTGAATTTCTTAATTGTTTCCCATACTTGTTCGGCTGTGCTGTTTTTAAAGGGGCCCAAGTGGGCACAACACATAGAATCCACGTGGAAATCATGTGTATGTTTGGTAAAGTGGTGGATCAACGAACTTCCACGTGATATACACGTGGATTCAATGAGTATTTAATCACGTGGAATAGATGTGTCAAAAACACGTGGAAAAGACGGAGAATTTTAGGACCCATTTGTAAATTATTATTTATATGTTCTTTTTTTTTAGTTTATACCAGAAATATGGCCATATGTTAATCTGACAGCCCCAGCAAGGCATGTGCTAGATATGACAAGATATAGTGGGTTTCACAACTTTTTGTGTTATCGATCGATGAGCTCTGGGGATGATGATGGTTTGCGGCTTTAAACTACTTGGTTACTATCGTGAGTAAGGGGTCTCCTGGAATAATGAGTCAAAATTCAAGTGAGATACTCTCCAGACGTAGGCGAGGCTCGAACCCCTCTCTTGCTGAAAGTATCTTTTTGGTATAATTAACAAGTTTGTAGTCAGCAGCATAGTTATTGAACACTGCATAATTTGTTTGTGCACAGGTTTTCAGAAGCGCTGCCTATATCTCCTCAAATAAGGGGTATACTGAACAGGCAGGAGAGGAGAGAGCTGGCCGAGAGTGGCAAGCAGTTTCCCGAGGCTGTGCAGATGAACAGTACTAAGAAACTTCAACATTTCAATGAGCATTTGATGGACAACCAGAGAAGAAATTTGTGGGTATGTAAAATTGTATGTGGAATTGTAGGCGTCAGATCTAATAATCAGCAATGAAATATTTTCCACAAAAATGCCTCCATATTTTCATATACTGTATTGTCTGGAATGACCGTTACACCCAATTAAACTAACATGCTTTTGAATTATTCCTTGTGGTTTTGTGGTCATTTACTTTGCTATTACTGGTTGATTATGACTTGTTTATTTTTGCATGAATAAGCATTTATGTATGTAAAATAATATTGGGTAAATGTCACATTTTTGTGCCAGTTTCAGAAGTGTATGAAAATTGGTGGTAGCAGTGTCTGGGATACGGTGAACAATTTGACAAGCAGGTGAGATTCTCTCTCACTCTGTAGATGTATACGATGTGGACATCCACGATCCAAACAACTTTCACATATGCATTTTGTCGGCGTTGGCAATGTTTAAATATTGCCTATTGGTAATTTTTGTTAATATACTCACACATTTTGATTTGTTATAGATTTGACTAGATCATTTACTTTAAAGGCCACTGCAAAATTCGAATTTGTGTTGTCATGTTATTTTGTGACATTTTGACACTAGTATGACTGAAATGTCATTACTGGTTCCCGAGATATGACCGATCGAACTCGCAGACGTTCCTGTTTGACGTCATCAAACTTATTCACTCACTTTCGTTTAGTGGTTTACTGATGAAAGCCATTTACCCAGACGAATTGGACTGCATTGTGCTAATTAGGTGACGTCACACAGGAAAATCTGCTAGTTCGGTAATGCTAGTGTAACTAAAAAATCATCGTCAAAATTAGATAACAAAAATTCTGTTTTGCATTTCAGTGGACTTTTAAATACATTTGTTATTTGCATTTTATTAGGGTGAAAGTAAATCATGTTATATCTGTGTAGATTCATGATGCTCATGCATGAAGTGACTGGTGTAATGTGTTTATGAACAAACCTGCCTTTTTTCCACTAATTCTTTGCCTTAGTATGTTGACATTTACTCGTAATGTTTAAAAAAGATGTTTAATATTGGTATTTATGATCATGTAGCACTAATAACTGGATATTTCTGAGAAATAAATGTACTTGGTTCAATGATCTTGTCGAATCTATTAATAAACCAAATGATTGTATTGTAGCATTACTAAGTTGACTAAATAGGAAGTAAAAACCACTTGAATACAGAAGTTGTGTATTGTTGAATTTAGGTGGAAAGGCACACATCTTTTCCACGTGTCTATATCCACGTGGTTTATGCCAAGTTTCCACGTGTATTTCACCAGTTTTTCCACGTATTTTCCACTTTGATTCCACGTGTTGTGCCCACTGGGGCTATAACGTCCAATTAGCATTGGCAACGGCAATCAGCGATCGTTTGGGTTCTGTTACTAACCCTGCGCATTTAGTGTTATGGAGTATTTGTATATAGTAGGAAACATCGCTACCTTCTTCCGAAGCTTTACTTATTGGCAGCATTCTGGGTACCAAAAAGCGAGTCACTGAAATCGGTCTGTGAATGTAACGGAGATCAATTCTGTCTGAAATGGTGCTTTCAATGCCATTGATGTACCAAAAATATAAAAATCGATCGAAGTGTTCACCGAAAAATACAACTCCTCAGATATTTTATCCTTATTATATAATGACGTAAAGCACTGGAGCATTGACCAAACGGCGGAGTATAGGATTATCCCGTTGAAATGTTTCAACATACGTACATATCACTTAGTTTATAACTAGCTTGACCTTGTCCTTATGGGATCGATTCAACAGCGATTAGAATCAGTCATGCATTTTGTTCCTAAGTTACCGGCACTGGAACTATAAATGAAAGTGTATACACACGGTTCTACATATTGTAACATTATGCTTCAAGCTTGGTGTTTCTTTTAACCAATAGGCGTTTTGTGAAATTTCATCAAGGACACTAGAGATTTCTGCACCAATCATTTGCCAGCTATGGTGATATGGCTGTGCGGATGCATCTAGTTATTAAAGTGAGTTCTTAAATAAAGATTGTATTTGTTGAGAAACTTTTAACATTTGGTCGTAATATATATTTTTGTGTTAAACATATAATTAAAAACGTCTTAAATTAACGAAAAACGATTCGTGGCATAGCGCCGGGCGCAAAGTAATTTGGCGCTTCTTCAGAATGGAACAGGCAAGCGTTTGATTTGCCTATAACGCGATGTAGAGCATTGCCACTTAAGACAAAATGGATCACCACATTGTAATGTAGTCATTACATACTCATGGTTCTCGTAAATTTGTATCCAAGCGTTAGGTGTAATGCATAGCAGTGGAACAAATGAACCGATTTAGCCTAAGGCTGCAAGATGCTCCCGGGGCATTTGGCAAGGAGTTATCTTTGGGATAGTGGTGACTTTGTATGGATGTTTTCACACAGTGGTATAGCATTAGTCGGTCATGAAAGGTATTTTGAAATACTTGTCTGTAATGCTTCTCGTAAATTCGGAATCATTCCAATTAGCGTAATGCATAGCAGCGGATTAAATGCAAGCAACTTTGAGTTTGAGGAATTTTGCTTAGCACCGTGGCAATAATCTAAAGCACAAGCTAGTCGCGTATATGTGCTCGAGCTGCATATATTTTACGTTGATCTAAGTTTGAGCCCACAGAATCAGCAATATTAAAAGATCTTATTTTATATTGAAACATATATGCGAATTAGCGGACCAAAGCGTTTTGCACTAACATTATGGAAAGTAGTGGAACTGGTTAGTGAGTGCAATAAACGTAGTGAAGCTAGATATATCGAGATATATTTTACGTGTCGCAATGTATTATGTTATCGCTCGGGTTTGCTCTGTTAACAATTTCCTCGTAAATTGAATGTTTGCTAGCAAGTAGCCGAATTACATCACGCCTTCCTTACGAAAACATTTGCGCCTACTAGGGTATCTACCCCTGCAACAGTAGCAATATATTATCGTCATGGGTTCTGACGAACATTGGTATTCAGAGAGCAGTTACACAGAGAAAATGGCTTCGATATGAGTGGAAGCGAAATGGCCAATGATTTTGATTAGACATGAACTTTATATTTGATGTCTAACGCAACAAACCCAGTATTGCTATCATATTAGGGGCATTATCGTGTAATATATGTGCAGCGATGCTGTTTATAGTCAATTGTTGATAAAACCATACAATATGTATCTTTGGCATACCTTTGCATCATGTATGACCTGGGATAAGCTTTCGTAAAAATGTTTCGTAGGATATTGCCATCCAAATGGTTTGTTAAAAGATTGATTGGCCTGTCACTGCTCATCACACTTTTATTACTGTTGATATTAAGCTGAAGATTTTGATTCCGACCATCTCATAATATAATGATTAAACATTATTGTGGAGTAGGTGTGTTTTTTCTGCGCCTTTTTGATTGATCCGTGTAGTAAACAATCTTCTTCATTCAATAATGTGCCCTGTGACTATATCACATACGTTAAACTGTTATACTATTCTAAAGATATGTACAATGTGTGGTTAACCTCATTGCAGTGCAATTATTTTCAATTTCCAATGCTCCCTGTAAATGATGAAGCATGCAGATTTATCGCACCAGCTGATAAAGTGGCAATTTATTTTTAATTTACTTCCATCGTTGAAATTTCAATAGTTCTATTGCACCATCTTTCAGCAAACTCACAGTTTGACTGCCCAGTTAATCCTCTTTCATTGTCAGCTACCTCCAGCGATCTCCGCGGATTTTGTAGGCCGTTTGTTGCTCATTAGACCTCAACAAGAAGATACGAAGAAATAAAGCTGACCTGGTTTCTATTTGGAACATCAGAAAATAATAAACTAATGCATCCTTCCATGTATTGTACACAGCTAAGGGTGTGGAGGTAATTTTTAAATAGGTCATTCGAATGTTTGAAACGAACGGCAATTCCAGTATTTTGACCATATACTTTTTGAAATGCACTTGCTATTCAATCAACAAAATGAATGCACATACTATGCCCGACTTTGAACACTGGTATAATTGCAATGTAGAGTTTTAAATTACAATGCATTTTCGAAAAACAGCCAATAATTGGGGCGATTTTTCGCCAAACTATGTAGACTCATCACCGAGGATTGGTATTTCACTCATTCCGGATTAAAGCCGTTGTATTTCGATGCTGTGCATGGAATTCTTACTAATATATATGACCATAACTTGCACGAGCACCATATGATGTAGCTATTAGATGCATCACTGTACTTTCTCGTGCCAAACAAGTAGGCTCCATCGCGGCAGGATACTTAATTTGCTGAGTGGATAAATATAAAATATTCACGGCGTTCAGCTGAGCCCTAACCTCAAGAGGCCACATCTTATGATAAGCATCATTATGATGTTTGTCTTAGCTTCCTTTCGAGAGCTGACAAGTTAGGCTAAGTGCCCATAAACCAACGGGTTATGCAATGAACAACCTAAATAGCATAGCGTGTTCAAATAAACCCTAGCTATTCAGAAATAAGCATTCGTTTTACACCAAAGCAATGGTGTAACAACTCAAGATATGCACAGGGGTGATTGAAATACGTTGCAACGTTTTGAACAAATGATAATATCATTATAAATGTTATTGCATGTACTTGGAGGACATTTGTTGAGACCAAATTAAATCTGCAGAGGCGTTTGCTTCGAACAAGCAATTGGGTCAAAAAATGTCCATCTCTTCTTGCTATGGTGAATGAAACTGTATTTTTCAATGTTGTATCAGACAAATAGGCCAAACTACTACATACGTATATCCAAACTACGTTCAGAAAGTTAGCATTGCTACGCGGAGTGATTGTTTGTAAATGCCACTCATTGTACAGAGAGAGGTATTGCTGGGCACCTGAGCATTAGCCAGAAACCTATCGCTTTTTAAGGTTGTCAGAATTGCTTGGCTATTCCTCGTGGTTTCATATTCATATCAATCGCTTTTGAGAAACGTCCATTGAAAAACACTTTATCATCAAT
Source organism: Urechis unicinctus (assembly GCA_034190875.2). Lineage (NCBI taxonomy): Eukaryota > Metazoa > Annelida > Polychaeta > Xenopneusta > Urechidae > Urechis > Urechis unicinctus. The sequence goes on from CM067342.1 coordinate 52,770,302, forward strand.
AAGAAGTCACACACTACAGCGAGGAATAGTCAGCTTCATCTTCTTAAGCAGATGCATCAATTAATTTTTTTTCTCCAAAATGCGAACTCATCGGCGCATGTGTATTATTGAAAGCTACACCTAGGGTCTATCGATTTACTGTCCATTTTATACCACGCTGACGTACAGTGCGCGCATTATATCACGACATAGAGTTCATAAAACTTTCATTGCAATTAACGTTCATCGCTTCTTGTTTGGGGCTTAGGCTGACGTAATTCCAATACATACCGATGACTCTGTGAGGCCGTTTAGTCTCGTCATATCGTTTATTCGAATATCAGGCGATTAGATGTTTTTTTACGTCGATTTTCTTTCCTTTTAGTGAGGAACATGTAGCGGATTGTGATTTTAATGAAGTTTCACTAAGAATTAGAGAACATCAGTGTTGGAAGTCGAACTGTCATCCATAACGTATGCTCATTCAGTTCTTAGTACATAATTCAGTTGCATTAGGAGTGCTTATCATGTTATGTTCAGTCATAAATTCCACCGTAGTTGCCGATAGGGATCGGAAGAATATGCGTTGCCCAGCCTTAACGGTCATGTGGGAGGAAATACAGCAAAAGCAGCAATTGCTCAAGATGGTAATGCTTTTCGACTTTATTGCACGTTTCTGTAAAATTAGAACTTTTATGCGTTTGTAATACAGGCTAGCCAAGCGTACACTAATTGTCTGATAAATCAGGTGGGCCAACATAAAGAAGGAAGTGAAGAGAATCTAACTCTATCAAAGGCCGACATCATATATATATATATATATATATATATATATATATAGATATATATATATATATATATATATAGAATATATATATATAGAGATATATATATATATATATATATATATATATATAGATATATATCTATCTATATATATCTATATCTTATATATCTATCTATATATCTCTATATATATATATATATATATATATATATATATATATATATATATATATCTATATATATATATATATATATATATATATATATATATATATATATATATATACATATATGGATTTCATTCGAATTGTTATCTTCTTCCACCTGCGGCTCATATTCATCTACCTGCATCTATCAGTCGTCCTATAACTCGCCTTCCCAATCAGGTCTATCTTATCTCTCAACATTTTTCTTACCTTTTATGAGCAATATATATTAGCGCTTGTCTGTCATTAAGTATTGTACTTAATAAAATATATATACATGAAGGATGCTGCAAGTCAAGTAGATTTTAGATGACAATTGTCTTCTCCATTGGCGAACCTGGAAAACAAATTCAATGATATATGACGATCTCTGTGTTAATTGCACTTTATTGGTGGCCAGTATATGATTAACAGCACTCCAAAATGGCTGTGTTATATTTTACCAGTAATTTTATGTTGGTTATTTGGTTGTATCTTTTTGGATAATTGTCACCAGCTTACACCGACAATAGTGACCCCACGCATGAATGGTTTACTCTTATTCTGCTCTAGATCGGGCAAATTTATGTTACAACACACCACATGTAGTAGATTTTATTTACAAAGGTGATTGATATATAAGTAGCTCTATATATTTCCTTTAAGCGATATAATTTCCGCACTTGGATAATGCAGAGAAGTCTGGTGTCAGCAATGGTATTTTCCCTATCAGGATGTAGTACGTCTGGTCCCTTGCTAATATCACAGATAAATACAGTCGTACTGATGTCCCTCCGGGGAACATCAGCGGTAAGATATGATAGAATCTGGCCCCATTACTCTTGGAATCTCTCGCTGATATGATACGGAAGGTCATCTTACCGACTAATGATTCTGATAACAATTTGGAACTGAATCCATTTCATCCAGATTGCATGCGCGGTTCATTAAAAAGCTTCTACTACCAAATAACCCGGTTTCTTTCGGTATATATATGACGTTAAACCCGAGAAGAACACGTTGATGTCATATCGCCTCGGCGTCTGTGTCAATGCCAGTACGAAATCGAGCAGCAGCAAACAGCCCAATCCTTTGCAATGTCGCCAAACTGTGAGGTCGCCGTGTATGCTAGCAGCTTAATTACTTGCGATGCATTATATCCGGTGACATTTCATATATAATCCAAGTACTAACGAAACCGAATCATAATTGAGTAAAATAAATACTTGACACTTGTGGAATACAAAACTTGGTGAGTCAAAGCTGCAATAAAACTACATTATAAGCATGTCGACGAAACCAATAACGTGTAATTAATACTTTATGTGGCTCCTGTGTACCTACACCGAAGGGATGGTAGCCTGTGTATCAAGCAATGAAAGTGATATAAAGAAATGCTTTAGCGGTAATGAAGGGCACATTTCATGTGACTTATAGTATTATCCTTGATGTATCACATGGATTGCCTCGAGATGAATAAATCCAACCTCAGGTTGCCGATTTCCCAGTGTTGCGCAATCATATCTAACATGATGAACGAGCCATTGATCACATCACATTTCCAAATTTGGCATGGTTAACGTTGAAAACACGACGAATATGACATATTCAGTCATTGGGGACAAAATAACGCGGATCTAAGAAAGAAAATAACAAGTTGACATGACGATCCAAACTTTATCGGCAATCTGTCTGTAACCAAATGAGGAATCAGCCCCGGAAATTGAAGTGGAGCGTTAATATGCGTCGAGCAGATTATCGTTGCACCGCCGAGCCCTTAGCCCAAAGGAATATTGTTTTTGCGAATTGTCCTCTACATCATTTACGCTTGTATCCGGGGTTCTGCCTAGTAGGCTTTAGCGGTACTAAAACAGATATACTGCTCAACAGATTTACAGATAGTGTGGTAAATTAGAGGAAAAGGTTTATAATATATAATATATTTCTGCAAATGGACGCTCCCATATCTCCGTCAAAGAAAGAAAGGGAATACTCTGATATTTTTTCAAATAAGATATCTCGTCAAATATATATATATATATATATATATATATATATTATATATATATATATATATATATATATATATATATATATATATATATATATATATATATATATATATATATATATATATATATATATATATATATATATATATATATATATATATATATATATTTTAACGGCATATTTCACGCCTCAGCGCGCTCGCACATAATTAGTATGTCCTCAGGTGAGAGACATGACAAGTGTAGTACCGTGGTGACAGCCATGTATGCATGTACAGAACCTGGAACAAGATAGGCCCCAAAACACATGGACGGAGGTTGGTTAACAGTACAATATATGCACAGGCTGTAATGGCAAAAGTAGGATGCAGGGGATCATTCTTTAAATGGCGTGAGCCAAAGTGTTTTCTGTCTTTTGTATGTTCTCTTATGTATTCATTGCCCAAAAATATCGCTCAACGGCACTATTAGCACATCCGGTGCTGACACATATCGATGGATGTGGGAGGCATAAGATAGCTACAGTATTGGATTGTATTTTGTGAGCGATATATCGACCAGAGCAGTGCGGGTACGTGTCATTAATCGGGTTACATCTGGCGTTATATGGCGTTATATTCGCCCTCATTAGGTTCGCCTATTAAATGGTCCTTTTACAGCATTCATCTCAATCATAAAACGTGTTCCTGCAAGCCTAACTGCTGATATAGCGTAACCCTATGCCCGAAATAAAAACATGCGTTGTGCTTTTGGTGCTGTTTAGTGTTGTTTAATACTGATCGAGTTATCAGGGTTGACCCACAGACTCGTCATGCAACAGATGCGGTTAAAACTGATGTTAACTTCCACGTTATCGCTCAGCGTTTATATGCGGATATTGCCCGAAGTGTGGATATTCAAGACACGTTCATATGGGTCAGCCTGAGAGGCTGACGTGAACAATATCTTTAGTGACAATTGGCGCTTGACTGATACGCAAGGTTGGAATGTTCTTGCCGAGCAACACTAAGTTAGTTCGCTAGATGAGAAATTGCGTACCAACATGAAACTACAAACAATGTAGCGCAATATGCAGTGCGGGGTCGCCGTCTTCTAGATATTATTACGTTGAAGATTCATATCACAATTAGGCACAGTCGAGGTTGGGTATTTTCTTGTCTATGTAGCGACTTCATTGATTTATTATTTGCTCAAGCTTATATAAACATCTTAGACAATAAGCGTTCGAGGAAAAACATGAGGACATTTGGCATTTCGCGGAGCAGCAACAGATGGTGTAGCCACGATGCTGAGCTCAGCATTTGGTTTATTCATGCTAAGTACAGCGCAGATATTACAGTATATTCGTCTTATTTGTTGCGATAGTGAGGTATCACTTGAGTAATTTTACAACATTTATTATTTATGAAAGTTAACCGCCTATCACCTGTGATTACCCGCATACCGTATCCCGTCACGCCCCAGACTAATTCTCTTTCAACAATGTAAGTTTCCTCTAAGGCTTCCATTCGGTACCGACCACAACAAAAGAGCGATCTGCGCGGAATAATCGTAATATCACCAGATTGCTTAACACAACATATAATGCTTATACCTTCCATTGGTCGATCAACTAAATTACCCAAAGCGACAATGTTATAATAGGCAGGTTAGCGACATTGTTTAGAGCAAAGCCAATGAGTAGGTGGCGCACGTAATTGGAATGCATCAAAATGCAAGTTTGTTTTACCTGAATTGGTGCACTATATGCGGGTTTATCTTAAGCGGCCATCAAAATCCTATTTACCGTATATATAGCGATGGAGGTTCCGACAAGGTACGTTATAGCACCTGTCTGCTGTATAGTTTGCAACCGGTTTATAAACAAATTTGTGCTGCAACGGTCTCTTACAATAACCAATGATTCCTATATACTGTGTTATATTGGTTTGGAAACCTCCGTAGTCTCATTGCCAGATCATCGACAACACAGCCAGATAAATGGCCCATCATTGGTTGTATATATGCTGACAACCAGGCTCTATTTAGAGCATTGAATAAGACATTGCTGCCTATCATACTCAATAAGCTATGGCGATTCACCAAATTTAATTCAAACATTTCCTCTTGTCTTGTCACTACAATATAGCCTGACATGACCGCGAATGGTCTTCTATACGTATAGACCTGATTTACATGTTAGGTACCTGCAATCCGCCAATAATCCATGCAGGTCGGCATTGAAGTTGACTCGCAAATATTTGCGATGCTGCAATTGCATCGTGTCACAGCGCATATTCGACGTAGAAATATCCAAAACAGGTAACTGTTGTTTGAGACATTGCTGTCTATCATACTCAATAAGATGTGGCGTTTCACAACATTTAATTCAAATAATTCCTCTTGTGTTGTCACAACAATATAGCCTGACATGACCACGAATGGTCTTCTATACTCATTGCTTAAGTGTGTTATCTAACTTTGGTATGAGGCTAAAAGGATGTGATAAAGGCAGAAGCGATGTCGTGGCTGATGTAGCAATTATAGCCCAAACAATATATGTTGATTGCGAGTGCTCAACGTATGTCTAAATGACCAACGGAATAGCAGTTTCATTGTTATTGCTTCATGGTTTACCAATAACGACCGATGGACGTGATCCACACGAAATGAGATGAAAAGCTAATGCATATCAATCGTAACGTGCAAGTGCTACGTCAGTGTTGATTTCTTACGCAATCCTGTATATTGGTTTCTCAAAATAGTCATTTTGTGTGTCTTAAACATTCCGTCTCAAACAACAGTTACCTGTTTTGGATATTTCTACGTCGAATACGCGCTGTGATACGATGTAATTGCAGCATCGCAAATATTTGCGAGTCAACTTCAACGCCGACCTGCATGGATTATTTGCGGATTCCAGGTACTTAAAAAGTAAGTCAGGTCTATACGTCCCGCTTTATTGATGACATACACATGCAATGGACCTATTATACGTCGGTTGATGTTTTGCCTTGTTCTGGTTAATCTTCAATACCATTTATAATTTAGGCATACTAACTAAAGGAACTCAAGTTGAGCGGAAGTGCATTTGTCAAACACAGACATAAGCACAGCCAGTTTGACTCGTCTTTAACAATCCAAATATATCGTATCCCTAAACTACAACGCAACTGCCTATTCAAGCATAGTTTAAATGCAAGTATTTTAACCAGAAGAGTCAATGCTAGCTACTGCATGTAAAGGTACTTACTTCAGGCAGCGGTTATTTCGAAACAATTCTTTAGTAGTGCTTATACAAAAATAATATGCAATTTGTTCCCGTTAAATACTCTTCCATGCCATCCCCCGTTGGTGCTGTTGTGACATGCCTTTTGGGTTGAGAAATTGCGCATGACTCTCACAGGGTACACAGTCTTGTGGTTAGGCTTCTATTCTGCATTACGAGCATTTCTTCTGACGTAACCATTAAATATGGACATAATATGTACGCATGATGTACCGTTTGGTCTGCTTGTGCTGTCGAGAATTCTGTCGGATGTGGTTATATTCATCACAGTGATAAACCAGCTGACTTTATATCGCTAAGCAGCATCGGCTTCAACAATGATACATAACAAACACACACACATATGTTAATATATATTCCTATCAGACTGAAGCAATTGATTGTGTATGCTGGTCGCTAAACAACGATATCCAGATTCGTGGGTTATCAACATTATCAGTTGCCTCGGGGCTAAGGTGTCACTTCAACAAAATGCCGATTTTCAACGACACGCGCTTATGAAATAAATTTGCGCCGACATACTAATCAGGCGATGTCCTAAAAAGCCCTCAGTCGTGGCGAACTCCGGAGACTACATGTGCTTATTTTAACTAGCGTCCACACTGGTACAAATGGAAGCGGTTCGGGTTATCAATCCATCCAACCAGTCTCGCCGGACGCCTTATCTGTTATCTGCATGCTGTGCAAGGACATAGAACCTACCACTGCGTGCCATAAATTGAAGCATCTGAGAGACATTGCTCATGTGGTTGGTTCATTGTCAAGCCAAGGGTGTAATTTCATGCGAGTGAAGCTTGCTTCTGGCCAACAGCATTCATTTTATATTGAATACCAGAGATAAGGCGGTCTCTTGTAATGCCATCTGCTGCGGATAAAGTGTATCACCTGAAAGTCATGGTAGATTGAATAAATTAATTGGTCCTGTTAGTGGTTCCGTCCCAAATTACCAAAGGGTATTACACGAGCAAAATGATAGCTTCGAGATGGTCCTTAAAGTATCTATGAGTGTATAGCATAGGTATAAACTTATTGTTGCGGGGGACTTGCGAAGTTGCATGTCAACACAACTTATAAACCACGCATCTTCCTAACAACTAAACGTGCCACATATATATGAAGGTCTCAGCTCTGGATGCATGGATCTACTTTTTCGATCGGCCCTGATAGATGGTGCCATAATCTATGCAAACACATCTCTTCGATTTTGACTTAATATAGCACCAGCGACAAAGTGCTTGTATCTACTGCATATGCTCTGGGCGGTTTCAAATGACGCTGGCTGGCTATGATACTCAAGTCATAGTGATAATTTACTCTGTTATGTTAAGTAAGAGACATCTAAGGGTAAGCGAACGGACTAAATGTATACCACAATAAAACTGCTGTACTATTTGAATAACTTGCACTCATATGCATTGTCTATTAACAATTTGTGATATTAGCTCTAATCTAGGGACAATGTTAAAGTAATACCTAGCGACAAAATGAAAGCCAAGCTTTATTATGTTGGATTCGATGGTTTCAGATTGATTACTCAGTTTTACTTTTGAAATTTTTAGCAAATGATTGTGGTGCATTGTTTCCATTGATAAGTTGTCCGACCTGAGTTGCGACGCGGAGCCTAGAGTAGCATCAGATATTTATCTGTCTAGGCAAATGTTGAGATCTACAGAGAACATAACGGAGTTACAATATGAAGTTGATGATAGACCGCTTGGTGCTCTCAGTCAGAAAACATACTCGTCCGCTTGTGCAAACGATATCAATACAAAGCCGGACAGGTAACACTTTGTTTTCGTTGTCTTGGTTGTTGCTATATACAACGAGATACAACATTCATTTGGAAGCCCTTTGGATGAAAGTGAGACCTGGAGTGATGGTTTTCATGGCGTGTTTCAACGTTAATACCAAGAGGATATTAACGGATTATATGGTACAAGAATGTTAATCAACCCTAATGAGTTACATTTCAAGATTTACCAACATAAACCCCGAAATATATGACTTTAACGGTCTATGTATCGCATGAAAGTGATCATGACGCGCATAATAGAGTTGTTACGTAATTAACTAAGTTCATGAATTGTATTACTCTGATAAGCGATCAATTCAATAAGCAGGTATTCCGACACGGTGTTCCGCCACGGTGAATCATTAATTTGATTTTTATCAACAAAATATGTATTGTGTGCAGACATGCCCACTACCAGTTGGGAATAAATTGTAAACTCTGCAAGGGATTTAAACGAGTATATGAGGATAAGTTGAAGGATGTAATACTCTGCTTGACATGAGCTAACTGATTGTAACTAATGAACCCATGCCAATGCCATCCGTTGCATCGTCCGAAATATAACAGAACACACCAACAAACTCGGTGTGTAACACACATTACCCTCTTAAAATATTCATAACAGTGATATCTAGTTTTAAACATGCCGCTTTCGACTCGCTTGAGAGCCCGGCCGAAAATAAAACGCAAATATTAGTTTCTGGTTGTGACGTCCGTTCTGGAACGCAAACACCTGCAGCAAAGAAACGCACAAGTTTGCGCATGGGAAGGATGTCAGATCAGATTGTATTAATGCGTTTGGTCTTGGTAAAGCGTTATGACGTGAGATTTTATCGCAATGCTGAATAAAATGTGTTCTCGAGCTTTCAATGAGGGAAGTTGTCAAGTGTCTGTTGAGGCATTTGGTGACAGTGAAACAAGGCAAACACCAATTCTGAGAAATGTCGAATAGATTGGTAACTTGTGCTCGTTGGTACGTTACTGACCCTAAACTCTTCCCTAATGCTCAGCAACATTGAACGCTGGCCCTTTCTTAATGATTGTGAATCCAAAGTCCAGTGGTGGTCTACCACGGTATCTTTCTCTCCAGTCTGTTTCGCTTGATACTCATACATGTATGACTGTGGTTCTGCAGCGTCTTCGGTATTTACTGCATCACTTTCTACTGCGTGGCCACTCAGGGCATCATATAACTCTTATCATCTAAATCGTCCCTCGAGAGCTCATCATTTGAATAGTTTAACACGTGTCTTTGTGTTCATGTTGTATTCCAGAACTGACGTCACGAGCAGCTCGGTAGTGATTAGCGAGTTGGCGATTGCTTCCATAGATGTATGTATTTTATAGGTAGCTAGCGGTTCATTTATGTTAAAATATAATCGCATCTGCTATCTCATGGTAATAACCAATCCCCCCCAAAATAGACAATACTGTAGAGTTGACAAGCCCTATAATCCGTTGCATTGTCTTTTAATATATATATATTGTCCTTTTGTATTGTATGTAACAAATAGAAATAAATTGCATGATGAATAATAGCAAATGATTGTTCCAGATGACTTATGGTGTGCAGGCAATAACGTGAGGGTTTATCCAGCCTTTCAAAATCAACGGTTAATTTGCAGTCATTTCAGACACTAAGCTATTTGTTCTGTTTGTCAGCTAAAGTCTTGAGCGTATCTCGTACTATGATGATCTAATCTCTCAAAATCTAAACTCTGAACAGCATAAGCTAGCATGTCAGTTAGTTTCTTCTCGCAGCCATTCACGATGCGCCATGACATACGAAAGAAAAACCGAACTATGCGAGTATATTTATACCACATATATTTGTTTCTTAGGGGCTTAGAGTCGTTAAGTATGAGGTCGATATGTAAGGCGCACTTTGTTACTAACTGCTAACAGTATAATAATAATCGGTGATCAAACAGTTTCCCTGGAGTAGCTGGTAAAAAGATATTGGGCCATCGATAATTGCAAAATGTTTCAACTCTTTTTTTGCATTTTTAGGAGCAATGCATCAACAGCAGCTTGTAAATACATGTGGTCCTTATATGCAGTCATAAAAAACAAATCGCAGTATTTAACAATATTGGTTTTTGTGAGGTGTCGCCGTTTTTTATTCCAGATCTTTCGTATGCTAAGACAGAGAAATACATTTCATTTACAAAGGGTGTATTTCCTTTTCAAGTGAATCTGCAGACCCGACTCTGACATTAAGGTTTGGTTTGTCGTCAATTATCAGACAATGCTCTTATGTTGCATGATTCTTCAGCAAGAATTCTTGCAGTCATATGCAGGAGCGTTAGAATGATACAGCTGGTAGATCTATCATGGCATTATAAGCAAGTACAAGTCCAGACGAATGTCGTGGTAGCCTCAATGATATCAGGAGCAGCGATATATGGTCGTACAATACCAGGTTTTGGTGTTCTGGCCAGCACACAGAATTAGCTATGGGAGAGGGGATCGAGGAGGGGGGAGGTTTTGACCTAACATCAGTAGCCGATTTATAATCATATTACCCATAAGCTCAAGTTGGTGAAACAAGTGTGTTTTAATGATCCTGTCTTGAACCTATAATTATACATGGGTGCATATGTAAAATTTAAATTATTGTTGCTTATAGCCTTACAATACGTTGTTTGCAGTATTGAAAATGGGTCAAAACGCTTGGGGTTCCTTGAAGTTTTGGTGTGTAGATGTAAGCACCGGAAAAAAGCGACAAACTGTTAAATACGCATTTGTCCCAATGAGAATCCGCATATTTATCCCCTGTAAAATGAATAGGTCCCCCTATTCGCGATGTCAAATAATTATGCTTCTGAATTATGTATTTTCGCCGGATTTTCATTTCACATCGAGACATTCGAGTCGAGTGTTAACCATTTTGATATATACGCTCCGATAGAGATAAATGCTTTTCTATTGCTTCCAATGAAGCACTGCGGATATTGGGCTTAACAATCTTTGGCAGTCAAACACAGGTGCGCATTCTTTGCTGTTGTGATGTATGGGTCATATATACCCGTTTGTTTTATAACCGATTGATTTCGCGCGAAAAATCGCAATGGACGCTTTCATTCAGTGTTTGGCATGAATCGTATTTTGCCAGAAAATGAACAACATGTTACCATATCTCCCCAAAAGTTCGTTTCTCAAAATGTTTTGCATTCAGTTAAACGATCGAGTCCAGATGAAAGACGCCAGCTCAAGCTGACTGCCACCTGCTGTAAAAAATGTGCATATACTGCAGGTAACAAAGCGGTGTAGATACCGGCTTGCGTTCATTCATACTTGTTGACAGATCATGCTGTTTATGTTTGTAATGTGCCTTTTACGCTATCCTTTATTCCTTAAAAGGAGGCGATCCTCAATTGCTGTATTTGGGGGGTGTCACAAAATGGTGTCACGGGTCGTTAATTCAGATTATAGAGGTAATCAGCATGCCACAATGTCGCACAATTTTATTTAAAAAGGACATTTTGCTTTTACGGCCGAACTTTTAAAGGATAAACCAGATAAATCTAGCGCCATTGTCCGGCGCAGATTCTGGTGTACCTCACATATTCTGACTTGCCGCAGGATCGGTGAATGGTATGATAAAGTGGCTACACCTTAAGCTTTAGTGATTAAATTATCGAAACCAATGCAACCCACCCCACACCCGCCGATATACAATTCATCTCTGTACTTTTCTTGACATAAAACAGGCACCACAAGAGTTGTCTAAAGATTTAAATGACCCAGAGGACAGCATGCGCTGCTAATGAGATATTTGCGGGGACGACACGAATGTAAATTGCAAAATAACATTTTGAATGCCAAGACGTTCAGCAAATGTTATTTACAGCAAGTGCAGCCGTACCAAATATATACCACCGGCACCGCCTAATCTGTGGTCTGTATCAACCTATGCTGTAGGCTTTTAATGCTGACGCCAGGGTGCAGGTAACATAAGACGATATGGTTTGTGTACCAAGATCACATGACTTGATTAGCTGTTACGTTATCCTCGCGATCATAAACGAACCTAATAAAAAACAATGCCGGTTTATTTATACGTTCTTCGCGGTACCGCTTGTAAGCGCTTATATCTGGTTTAGTGTATGAGCAGCATATGCCAGGCCTGGCTACCCTGCATTGTTACATCAGGCCTTTTAGTGCAACGCTATGGGTGCAAACAACCGACACAACCTACAAGTATCACTATCGCTATCAACGAATCGACAAGTGAGTTCCTTTATTTTTTGATAATAATCGAAATTATGCTATGACTTTCATCTGAAATTTGATGAATCTGTCATGGCTTGTTTGCTTGATTGTTGATTACCGTGAGTATACTTTTTTTGTTGTAATACCGGTATATTCCGCAGATAATTATGAATATAGGCGAAAAAATATTTATAATTTAGCAACTTTTTATGGAGACACCATTACTATGCACTGCTTGTCCACGGTTAACGATAATTAGAATGTAAGAATCGTCCGCGATAGTTGCAGAATGCACATGTATCGTGGTCAAGCAAATGTTGCAATATGTTATAACTATATCCTGATATTCACGGCAAAGGGACCTAACTGTGTGAGTGGTTGTTTCGATAACGCGTGAACCACACACACACACACACACACACACACACACACACACACACACACACACACACACACACACACACAAACAAACACACACATACCCACACACTCACTCATACACACGCACACTCACACACACACACAAACACATATATATATATAAACATTGATATATATATATATATAAAATATAAGCATATATATAAATACATATATATACATATATATATTCATTGACACATGTATGTATATACCCATGTATATATATATATATATATATATATATATATATATATATATATATATATATATATATATATATATATATATATATATACATATTTACACACACATATATATATATATATGTATATATATGCTAATATCAGCATCGTGCTTCCAGCGTAGAGCATTGACGTATGGCAGCATATGAATTATTCGCATTATATAATTTTTCCGGCACATATATTTCCCAAAATGCACACTTGAAGCAGCTTTCAAATAATACATGAGCCACTTTGTTTGAGACATATTATCTGCCAACAGCCAATGTATCACAGAGTACAGTATATCGTGTGGGTGGAATTCTCGAGGTAACGGTCCAACCAATTACATAGGAAGCGGCTTGTGTTAGGTAGCACATATTGACCGATACTCCACCACATCAATTTATCCGCAAATTTCAAGGATAGTACATTGAAAGTTGTTTGCTTTTGCCCCTGCCCTACGATTGGTACATAACTTGGTGTGTGTCGATCTGATGGAATGTTGGAGCAATAAGACAAACATCGACATTATGCTCACCGCGAGGATTTTTAAAAGTCAGTTATTTATATGCATTGGCTGGTTCGTAGCTGATTCGGGTCTCTAATACAATTTGTCAAACAATGCCCGGGGGTTATGAATTTACTACAATTGTATGTGAACGGAATTCGGGGTTTCTGTTATTCACATCGATATTGTATCACATAATTCTCGCAAATTGCAAAGGTGGTTAGACTGTCGTTTATTTATTCGGACATTTCTGTTTGAGACATGTTATTATTGAAATTTTCTCATTAATAGTCAGCTTTACATTACGCGTTTGGTTATATTGCCATACTTTGCGTTGTCAGATAAGCTGGGTATACGATGGATTTATACCATTGTAAGACGCTTACATGAATAACAATGCCTGCTTTAGCTGAGCAAAAAGCCCCAACAATGATTGCTGTGGGATATTAATGCCGTGTTCTTGACGTGACCGCTTCACGACTGCTAATCGTTTATGTGAGGATGACATCGGGTTCAATCGACGTCGACTAATATTGGTACTTTAAGTAGAGATATAGGTTCACGGAAGCAGCATTACCAATGATAGCTTAGACAAAACAATCCAATTGGATCGAAATGTGAATAAGAGTGAATCGATTGCTGCCTTGCCAGACGCGAATCATTGAAATATATTTGTTTAAACTACCGATGTAACCGAATAAAAATGCATCATAAGTTCTCACATAATGCTTTTTAGTTCCTCTGTGTTGTGTGTGATGGCGACACGTTACCAATACAACAGTAGGATACATCTTTTATTCAGCATTGACTCATTCCTCGGGCCGAGCGCTTTGTAAATGGCACGAAGAGCGGTAATTGCCAAAAATATTAAGACATTACCCAATAAATATTCCTGGTGGTCGTTCTAGCAGGATAACCGCAGAGACTTGTTTTGCTATATCGACTCTTTCTTTGGGCAGTAGAAACGTGGATAGCACAATAATGTTGCAGAATAATATAGTCTAGCAATGCGTTCCTTGTCATGAGCGACGCAGATAAAGAATTCGTGCTCGAGGCTGTAAAATCCTCCGCACGTTGAATGTTGGCGTAATCATTGTGCATCGTCCAAATATAGTCAATTTATTATTTTTGGAAAGCGGCTTTTAGACTTGAGTGCCGTTATACGAAAACTGCAAACCCATACGCCGAGGTCCGAAGCCGATAGAACATTGAATGTTTGTTTCTGTTTATCACCCTCTTCAAGATGCGACAGATCTGAGAAGAGGCGGTTCAATGACTTACGAATGCATCAGACATCCTTTGAAATATAGACGGCGGCACAAACTGTTACGCGCTTATAGTACAATTGTATCTAACGGACGGCACAGAGTAGCGCCGCCTGTTTTAATGACATAAATGCGGTTATGCTTGTTCACACATGCGCTAGAGAACATTACACTACCATGAGTTACATATTTCCACACTACCTAAGTGGCAGCTTTTAGCTGAATGGAAGAAGACTTTAACAACGAAACGGTCAGAACTAGTTTTTTCCTTCAAAGTATAATCGTGTATATGTAATAATACTCAATATATGTGTTGTGAAGCAGTAAGGCAAACCATAATCATATATGAGCCTACAATGACAATTAACTAACAATAACAGTTATTGGCAGAACTCGCTACTTACCTTGGGGTCCTGGTCTCTCTTGGCCTGAAACCACTACAAAACATTCGAGGATTATTCACTGTAATTGCTTTGAAGTATTATTGCTATTGGAAATATTGTGTCTAGCCAAACGGCACCTCTGAGATGGCGGCAATAGTATTAATACGCAAAGCAGGCAGCCGTGAGCCTCTTCACTCCCAAAGGTACCTGCATGTGTTCTTAGAATGCTGAACACGTTTGACAAGGTCAATTTGTTATGCTGTGGGGGCTTGGATCACTTACTATCTAGAGATATTGCCTTTCTATTAATTTCGTACACCAGCAGCGAGTGTTCGTTCAATGTGCTAGTGAACGAAACTCTTTTAAATTTGGACTCATTGGATGATCGCTATATAAGAGCACTATTGGCTGTTAACCATACACCGCCCCAAGCGCGCAGGTTTGTACATAAACGACTTTATTTCTAATTGAGCAAAGAAAATATGACACAATGTCCACGCAACGTTGTAATTGTACACATACATCCATACAACACCGATTGGGCAAGCAGCACCGGGAACAGCTTTTGCCTATCTAAAATTACACTGATATTCTATCAACCAAATATGGGGATCAGTTTGTGTATCTGGTAATACGTGCAACCGGTAATAGTGAAATGCGCCCAGCTATGACACTATATGCCTTATAACAATATAACGTAATTCGGCATTCGTTGAGCATTCTCCTGATGCTATTAATATCAACATTGGCTTTAAAGACATTGTCAGGATTCCTGCTGAATAGATGTTTGTGATGCTGTTGTGGCGAATCCTTGATAAGAGATGATTCTTTATATATTTAACGGCAATTTGAACTGCTACAACGCCTTTAGGCCTGATCTTAGCATAACTGTGTTTACGAACGGAATTAAATGAATACCACGAAGTTTATGCGTTGTCACAGCCGTATTTGCAGATAATATGGCCCAAAAAGAAGTATATCATGGGGGTTGTTGCATCCCGTTTACAGTATCACCTGCCTTATTACATTCCAGGTATTGATGTCTACGTTCCCTGGCCATTTACTGTCATTATATTGCCCGTTGATGGACTAACGGTGCTGGGCATTACCTTTCATCAATATCCAGTCTGTTGATATCATGGTTATATCACATTCTGAAGTCAATCATCGCGAGTTGAAGCTGCTAAACGGCGACTACTGGGAGGCCTGCGTTGGGTGAACCAAAATAGCTGGTGAATCCGCCCCCCCCGCCTCCTCCCGATATAATACAGGCGTGGGGTACAACCTCATAGGGGGTTTCAGCTAGTGAAGCAACGCTGTAATACACTA
>CM067342.1:52791670-52891670 GCA_034190875.2 Urechis unicinctus
ATATATATATATATATATATATATATTTATATATATATATATAAATATATATATACATCTATATATATATGTGTATATCTATGTATATATATAAATATATATATATATATGTATATATATATATTTATATATGTTAACAAGTATATATATCTATATTCATACCTATATGTTTATCACTATGTATACATTTATATCTATATAATATGAATATATCATTATTTATATGGATATTTATATATATATATATGGGTCCAGAAAGGAACATCAAGCCCAAATAGTAAAGTCAATACCAGTTCTCAAACGTCCGTCATCCATTGTCATATTTGTAAGATTCCATAGTGTTGTCTGCATTGTATTACTGGGTAGATACAGCATGGGTGTGTCATTCGGCTCGATTACGATTATATGAGCCCGAGGTGGTATTCGAAACGAAATTCTGCATTAGCTACTGCTTGACAACGTGGTTCGAGCCTTGTGCTGTACATGCTTTGGAGTATTTATTCAATACAATGACCGTTATGCACACACAACCTTTTTGTAACAATGAATAAAATATATTCGCAAATAGACTATGGGCAAGCAATCCGATCGATGTCAAGTACTTACATATACAATAACTGTACTGCTGTCACCTAATCAAAATCAGGGTTCTATAATTATATGTAACCTTCAAAGCAAAATATCTCAAACGGTATTCGCATTCGCAATGCCAATGTTGGAACATTTATATTCCAAGTTCACACTGACATAATGGATCAGACCCAGTAAAATGCGAATTTAACTGAAATAATCAACATCTTCCACCGCACTATGTCTAGACTATGTCCATATAATAACTCAGAACACCCGATATATACGATTGTAATGCGTTAGGTTCTAGCACCAGATTATCATTATGCGTTCAAAATGTAGAAATGGACATCTTTAGTCGACAAAATCGATTTCAATAGAACACATGCCCTGTTCAAACACTATCTGTTGATTTAGCATCAATCATCAATAGCTTCTCCTAGATGCGGGATACTAGTGAAGGCAGCTCTATATCCTCGAATGAATACGGGCATTATAAATTCTACATATTGACTATTGATTGCAACAACTTATAATCCGGGCTTAAATGCATTATAGCATTGATTTCACCGTTATGCATTCAGATGGAGACATGAATGTTATTTATAGCACGCCGAATCACAGTAGCTACTGCCAATATACGATATCGACAATATATACAATTCAACATAATTATCGGCAGCAAGACTGAGAAGAGGCGGGGGTTGGGTATGGACATTGCCATATACACAATGAAAATGTGAACCACGCCTAACATTTTTAAGAATACTTCCAGCAGCAATAAGACGTGTGACGTGGTCTATGAATCAACCCATTGCTACGTCGAACTTAAGTTAGATTGATTTATCTTGGCATATCATTAAAGACCCTAAGCTCCGTTCATTTCAATTTGTCAACATTTGGTCCCAAGCCACCGTAATGCACAGTCATTAACCAAATCACGGGATGTATTCTGCGAGTTAGCACTTAGTCATCAGGATTATACACGGGCCGCATGCAGTATAGAAAGCAGTGCGCTGCTGTTGTGACGAACTTTGGTGATTTGCAAAAGCCATATGTATGAGCTCACAATTTCAAATAGTGAACGCATTTACATTGAACAAAACAATGTTGCAAATATTGTTTCAAGCTAAATAGGCTGACAATGACATCAATAAGCGATCGCTTACGCAGCAAATCATGACGGTAATTCTTTGATAGCAAATTGGTCACTACCGACACATTGATATAAAATCCGCTTACCATATATTATAAAAAAGACACTACCATGACCGTTACCCATGGGCAATAACGTCTCTGAAGCTCCCTTATCTACCGGTATGTTGGGGCGGGATTAAGTTATCGATAACGTCCAACATTCAATATGCACGTTTCGAAAAGCCCTCAAACAGCTGAACTCTCTCTAATGTGAATCATATCATATAGCCGCGATCCATCAACTGAGTCAATCTTACTAACCACTTGCAAATCTTACAGATAAATATATGATCTGCCGACACCAATCAATCCGCAACCGGAAATGCCATAGAAACTTGATTGGTTACTTGGACTTCCTGTGATGTGAGAGGAAATCTAAAATGTAGCGGAAGGGTTTATTGTGACAGGAGTTTGTGCAAATGTGCCATAGCCACTTACGTCATTTTAACAGCTGGATTGAACTAGCATTATGTGTTAACCTTAGCTTAGGAAATCGCGCAATTTACAGGTGCATTTAATCGGAAGCCTCCATGACCGGTTACCAACTGGTGTTGAAATGGTAATCTGTAACATTGAAACAAACCCCTAAAGCCAGCTATTTCTATAGCTTTTATAACAGCTGATATGTGTATGTGAATGAGCGGAATTAGGGCTGTTAATGATTACATTTGAGTTAGTGGAACAAAAAGACAAATAAAGTGACAAACAAACATGGCACTTTAACAATTCCGTGATGAATATATTTGAGTTGACCAGATATGCATAACCTCTTAATTGCATTAATAATATATTGTATCGTGATAATTGTCCCCATTGAGGAATACTTCAGGCGTATTCAGGTGAAGTTTGCTTGCAAAAACAGGGATAGACGATAGCGTAGAAGTTATGACCCATGGATAGCGTGTCTGCTGAAAAGCACAGTCTTAATTATCCTTAGTGTATTGTGGAATGTTCAGCATGAAAAGTTGCATGAATAAGATTGAGATTGATTGCAGGTCAAATGTAGCGATGCGGCGCTAACAACGAACTCTTGTGGTAATTGTGCTTTAGTAGACTAATGGGAAATAGAGAAGAAGCTGGTACGAGGATTGGAACGTCACTTTGCTCCATCATAAACAACACCCACTGTCGATAAATATTTTAACTTGGAATAGCTGTATCGTAAATAGCCTCTAATAATGTGCTTACCAATGAAGCACTTGCATTTTTAGGATAATGAGTAGTTTTAGCGGTCGTTTAGTCCCATATATAGATTCATTAATCTCTTTTATCTTGCTAGTCGGTAAGTTCCAAGTTCTTAATGAGGGGGAATCATGTGGTATATAATGAATCAATGAGATGAACAGTCAAAAAGTATACACCAGAGCCGAAGCTATTATATAAAACTACGCATCACACCGGATGCGCATCGAAATCCAGTGGCTCTGACAATATCATCGCTTATAATGCCATTCCTGAACGCGGTGACAATAAAACGAGGGAGAAAAACATGTGTCAAAATCGTTGATACCATAAAATTGTGCAAAATAAATACAAACAAATCCATGCCAAATCATAGACAAAATAGATATATCCTAATTCGACTCAGCGGTCTTTACGTCGAAAGCATTCTTACTATCGGTATCCTGGTGCAATGTTAACCAGCAGATCGCGTGGAATAGTAAACTCTGTTAAACGATTTGTGCAAAAACAAGCTTTCGCAGTTAAAGATGTTTTTTGTATCAGTATATTGATAAATTTTATGAGTGCTAGAAATATGTATTTCAGCCCCAGCTATATAATGAGCTGAATATTTGCCAGTCCGCGAGTGTTGTTTTCATGATCAATTGTATCCATTTTATTGGCACTTGCTGTGCATTTCGGTACAAGAAAGGCATGTTTATATTCACGTTTACCATTAAATTTCTGTCGTCCTCTCATTATCGTAACAAAACTGCTTTCTAAATTTTGCATCCAGCTAACAGTTGTATTGGCATTAATTTCGAAAACGGATTTTTATGTGGTTAGTTCAAGCCCCATTCCATTTGAAGTATCATGTAAATATTCTGCCACATGCACATATTACTGTTGATCCTATTTCTCAGTGTCATCCAGCATGATAAGTTAAGAACTTCATGTGCACACCACATTATATGCAAAACAAATAGTCGATAGCTTTGATAAATTACATGGTACCATCTGCAGCAGCTGTTCTCATCGAGTTATTGTACGGGGTCCTTTTCATATTTCTACACGATGTGATGAAGACGTATTTCCTCTAACCCAACCAAGTCGTCGTTGGCATAAAATGTACCTAAATTATGCTTTGAGGTTGCATCGAAATTTAGGAGTTTGCCCATAGGTTACCAATAATTTTGAGGCATGATTCATAGCAATAACTTGAATTTTTTTCGCGTACGCTAAATTAAGACTTTATGTTAGTCGCAGAATTGGCAGTTACGCAAGCTGAAGTTTTATCACAAGCATGACGTCCATGTTATTGATAATGTCATACATTGATTGATTGATTGATAGACAATAGATACAATGCTACCAAAGCAGTGCTATCTCAGTTGCCGACTGATTGTTGGAAACTAAAGCAGATAATACATCATGGCAGATATTTGCAGGATTCGATTGCAGACCGTATTGGCCGTGGCCAATAGTTATCTTCTTAATATATGTGCTTAGTCAACATTACCATCTAACAATAACATCGGTTGCATCGGTTAACTTTGTGCAAATAACAATATAACTCGTAAGTAGTGTAGCAGCGCAATTATTCTTTTTTATTCAGAACTAGCACATATTTAGAGAAATGACATTGGATAAATAATGTGGCTTTCTTTCTTTCAAAATCATTGGCATCAAATAATAAATAATGTGGCTTTCTTTCTTTCAAAATCATTGGCATCGATTGCAACCTGCATTTTCCCATGAAAATAAGTTAACTTCTCAATCCACTGAAATATACTGGTACCATGCATGTGTTGGTTGTATCTCATAGATTCGGTTAGTCGTCCGTCCTTTATACATCATCGATAATCTACGTGTTGATCATGGATGTCTTGATGCAAAGACAGTATAACCTTAAGTCGTTGTGCCCTCTGGAGGTTGATATCAAAGCGAATGTGGGGAATATTTAGACACTGTCCAGCTTTTTGACTCATTGCATCGTAGTGTCTGTCTGATAATTACCAATTGTGAAGCAGCCGGTACGATATTCCAGTAACGTTTGAAAATAATTGATTACATTCTTCTAACCCACGTGCAATCATTGCTACGTCAGGGGTTTCGGAGTAACAATCATTAGGTTCGGTTAGAAAGCTATAGCCATTTACAAAAAAACAAAACAGGTCCGCTTGTTTTCCTGTTGTCTCGACCATCTGCCAGTATGCCTGTTCCAATACGAAATTGCCATGATGGACGGGCGGTTTTTCGGCCCAGTTAATGATACATGACCGCAGCACTATGTCACATACAATCTTCCAATGTTGGCCTATGTACAAATAACATCTGAGCCATAACCTACGTTATTCTTTGAAGCATAGATTTATGATACACGAGCAGCTGAGCCAGATGACAATGTTATATGTAAACTGTCCAAAACAAAGCGAAACATGCAGGTAGCGCAAAATACGCGATCAACCATTTGATCTCAACATGCTGACGATAAATTTGACACAATATTAAACACGCAAGATGCAATAGAATAGCCAATACAATAACGCCAATAGAGTCATGACCCGACTCGCGCCAGCCGTAACACACTTGTAGCCATATTACAAGGCTGACTCTGCAGTTTCCTCTGCCTATGTGCAAGCTGTCTATGGCTAGCTTTTTACCTACATAGTAAAAACGGCAGTGATCAAATGTGCGATCGCTAATTGCGACAATGTCAATAAACTAGGCCCAAAATATGGTTATGGCCTAAACATGCAATTGTTTCCATGACCCAATACAAAGCCCATGGCTTGCATCGATGTTTGATTCCCAGTATTAGCATGGGTAATATAAATTGATTTGATCGCGAACTAATTGCTTTGCATCGCTCGTTGTACTATTCAATTATTCCAATCATCAACTGTGTGTCAGTTATTAGTTTATTTATAGAGAGATCCAATTCTTCTGTCATAGTGTAATGATCGATAAGGTAAGCAAACAGTGCCTTTACATTGAGCGGCATGTGTATTGCAACGTCTCTGTATAACACTATTACCTCCAGGGAAAGGAAATACCATGGTTACATGAAGTTTTTGGTTTCACGCCTACGAGCAAAATAGCATTTGCCAGTTGCCTACTACACGAATAAGTTAGATTGCTCTATCCTTCAAAGATACGGCCATGCGTATGCTTGAGACAGATTTGTACATTTTTTAATAGCTGAGCAAAACTATCGAACATTTGTATCTAGGTAACAGCACATAATGCGACGTTACGGGTGCGTGACAAGATAATCCAGAGGACAACATGTCGCTCTTTATCTAAAAGACATAATCTCCTTTTCTCCGTTCGTCCCCGCCAGAGACATAATGGCCTGTATCACGCTATATTTGGGGCCTATGCTGGACACATTTACAGTAATCATTTCTTAATTGCTTGTTCTAGTGGCACCTGGGTGCAGAAAAAGGATAACGTTGCTTAGGATACGAAATCTGAAGGGTCTAAGGTGAGCGCATCTGGCAGCTAAATTATACACGAACCGCTCGTTTACGATGATCACAACATGAATGCTGCCGAAAGGTGCACATTGTGAATACATTAATATATTACCGTTACTGTGCAGGCACCGAACAACATATGATATGAAGGTTATACTTCAATTAGTTAATCTAGCTTCAGTAACTACAGAAGGAATGTCATGGCAACCTGTTTATATTTTTACGGATACTTAGGCGACAACCTATATTTCGAATGCATCAACGCATTGGCGAGTAGCTTGCCCGTTATTTGAATAGATATGTATAATCATTATATCATGTTTTATGATGGTGCCCATCGTGTTGCCTCTTCTCCCAGAAATCCAGAGAGGGTGAACTTATTGATCCCCGTGACCTGGCTTAAACAACGTAACATGCGGAGTTAGATGGCTTCTGTTTGATTTAATTATCAAGTAAACATAAAATGAAAATGATTATAAGCGCAATATGTGATGCAATATGTCGATTGTTTCGATACACTCAGACTTAGGCAGTGATGCATATACATGCTATGGGCTATCAATACAGTCATGTTAACGCCTGGTTATTATGGAATCAGCTGGTACTGTAGGTAAAAAGTTCATATGGGTTAATGATTGATGCTTAACAGCTTTAGGTCATTAGTAGGTAGCCTAATTTTTGTTCATTCAATCATGATTGCATTTATTTCGTTATGCGCTATACGAGACACTACATCGACCCAGCACATCGTCATAAGTTGACTGACGAGAAAATTGGATTTATAATATATTATCTATCATTTAATAACTTTTTACGAACTGGGTTTTCGTTCATATTAGGTATTCTTATAATGGCAGTAAGCGTGTTTTGTAATCGAAGAAAACTTCACGGTAACTGCATGAATCGGCAAACAGCATGCTGTTTGGATGTGTACAAAATAAGAAGAAATTGGCGGCCAGTCTTATGTTTTTCCCGAGGGCCAAAATGAAACGCTAACACGAAATGAAACGCTAACAAGCATCAAACGGCGTAATATCCATGCCCTGTATATAATGATCATGGCTGCCTGCGGAAACATGGACACGACACTCGGTGGTATATACCTCAAAACATTGCTTATTATCCGAATATTCTTGCTGATTAGCCGTAATTTGCTATCTACTTTGCTGCACATTGCTGTTTACTACCATTGCACTTGAGAACAAAGAATAGATTCTAATTCGCATGGTACTTCCATCGGTATCTCAAGATAGAGCAGGCAAAGAAATGGGCGATTGATGCGGCTGACCAAAGAAGCGTTGAATAAATTTATGCAGCAGTCGCAAAGCCTAAGAGTGTCGTTCATGTTGTTAACGTAGTAAAAGCGATATTATAAATGCACTTGTCCCGGTCATATGGAATTATTTGGTGGAAGTCGTATTGAGTGAGAAACCTCTTAGCGAATGCAACGCTTGATGCAAGAGCCATGAACATACAATTTGACAAATACAATGCATTTATTATGATCGTTTGGTAGATTTCGACTATTTGGGAATTATTGTTCAATATTAGCGATACTCACCAGCTTTAAGACAGGGCACTGTTTGTCAGAGTTATAATTACTCCGGTTGCGATTCGTTAAAAATATAATTGAAAATCGATGGCTGTATAATTGGATCGAAGTGTTATCCCGATGGTGATTGGTCGACCTTAATATATTGTCTTCGAATTGGATAGATAGCTGATGGTCCGTCTGGGTAGGCCTCTTATTGTATTTGCCTACGGCGCGACTATAACAGATACATATATATATATATATATATATATATATATATATATATAGATATATATATATATATATATATATATATAGATATATATATATATATATAGATATATATATATATATATATATATAAATATATATATATATATACACACACACACACACACATATATATATATATATATATATATATATATATATATATATATATATATATATATATATATATATATATATATATATATATATATATTAATACGTCAGCTCATTCCTGTATTCTCACAGATACTACGGCTACAAAGGCAGAAAAACAACCTTTGCCATAACTGCCCAAACTCCTCCTGCCGCAGAAAAACGCGAGCTGCCATTGACGAGCCGGGTACGATCGACATTCTATGGCGATTTACTGGATACCGAACCACCGCCGGCCATCTTCCTTTCATGATGCTGACACCAAAGGTACCAAATTTAAACCGAACAAGGTAACACAATCTATAGAGCACACCGTAGCTGCTTCCGCCAAATGCCGACCTCGTCATAACCAACGTGCTAGCCTCAAACTGCGCAGCTACCAATTAGATGTTTATAACTAGTCTTCTTGCTCCGTGCTTCAAGATGTACAGAGGAGCCGACGACTCTATCTGCTGCGACCTCCTACCGTCAAAGTTTGATACGTATCGATCGTTTTGTATTCGTGTTGACCACAAGCATCTAAATAGAGTCCTTAACGCTATGATGCTATCAGATGCTATTGTTTGTAAATATTTTAAACAGTCGTGTTCAATTGCTGTGGTCATAAAACTTGCCTGGTAGATTGACACAATTTATGCGTCAGTGCCATAGACGAAGGTTTCGGAACAATGCGCGGAAGTCCCATTGGCAGATTAGAAACGTATTGAATGTTGATGATTTCAACATACTGATGACAGGCTGCTCTCAGTTACTCTATCCTCGGCAGTGACTCATTCCTCTTTTACATACTTACTTACCCTGCCAATGTTTCTTTCATAAAGTTTGCTAATATAACAAATATCCAAAATAAGAATGGGAATACTATTACCCGCCCATTGCTATCGTCACAGTCTGGTCAAAACTGTTTGGATCAGTGCTGCTCGATATCGCAGACTGATATCTAACTACCTGCAATAATTAATTTGGCTTCAATGCCAGTCACTCAATGGTTTTATGTATATACCCCGCTAAGATTATTATACAATACTATATAGATCTTGGCAGCCCTGTATATAAAAGTCGCTTAATAAAGTTAGAGTTGCTAACAATTACATATACCGAAATATCTTGTTTGCTTGCAGCATTCGTGTGCTTGGGATGTTCACTTTAAATGTGTACAGATCTAAGAGGTTTGTTCTGATTTTGACCGAACTAATGTTTTATAATTCAATTATGATTCGATTGTTGCGAAGGCTTACTTAATTGAGTTTTTCAATATATGTATGGTCGACACCATGTTAAAAATAATGGTCGCTTACTTACTGAATACCATATGTTTAATGATTATTACAAATATGGCCCGTCAACCGCATTGTACCAAATGAAACGAATTTACAGAGGAAGTAAGCAAACATCTCTGGCATACAGGAGATTCCAATAGACCCACTGAAAATATTATGGAGCATCTGTCAAAACTGTTGCATCATATTTAGTTATCCGTTATTCATTACTATGTGTACAATCTCTCAGTGAGCTGAATTACAATGGAACGGATCTCATATTACTAGCAACGTAACTTTAACGAATACTTAATGCCTTCAGCGACTGTCATGATGGAATGAAAACTGATTATTCTGCCCATGAATGCTGACGATACTCTGTGTCATAACGACGGAGACGAAAACAAACCCTTACTGGGTCGTTAGCGGCGCTTCTTTGAACTATGTACAGGTGCTTCAGCAGCTCACGACATATAATACACTTAGTGGAAGCATTGGATTTGTTGATGTGATTCGCTTAGACTAGTTCATTAAGTATTTATTTGCCCATAGCCATCGGTGGTTTGTTAATCGGAAACCTCACAGTTGTTTGATCGACGGCCTCAGTAAGGATCGTTCTGCCAAGAATGGGCTGCTGTTTGATTTCTATGGCAGATGTTCTCTTCGTCATCGGCGCGGCTATGACATAATTAGCCCATAAAGGTATAATGGCCAGTGTATATCTACCAGCGTGACATTAACCTTGCTATGGCTTCATTGTGTCCAGCAGAGCTATCTTGATGATGTGGGACAAGGAGTGTCGATGGTTTAGCAGATGCCGTTATGTTTAATCTTAAACGTACCATTTTTCGTACTAGTGATAGGATGTATCATCAATATCTTTGTATCTTGAAATCAATACTTTCCGAAGGTCGTACTACAAACCGCTGCATCACTATACAATATCTGTATGCAAAATACCAAATTTAATGGCAAAATACAATACTAGTATTCGGGTTTTACGTCACTTTCAACCACGAGTTGATATCCCGAAGTCGAGGGATAAGGATGATTGGGGTGGTGTGTGTGTGTGGGGGGGGGGGGGGGGGGGGGTCGAGGTTTGCCATTCTGCATAAACTTAGTGGGCACATATATATCAGCTGCTTTTTGTCTGCAAAGCCGCTGACTAAATGCAATATTAAGTTGATCTTAACAGGTTATGCGAGCGGATGATTGTACCTAAATTAGGGTTTTAAATAATCGTGCGACCTCGGTAATATAACCAATGGAACGTGGTTCTATATGGCCTGACACATCCAAGTTATCTGCAATACATTAATAAGAAGCAAAGGTTTTTAATGAAGGCAAATGTTAGACATTGTTGGAGTTCATGGGTGAACGAGTTGTGCCATGAGCTAGCGGAATGCAATCTGACGAGTATTGCAATAGAGCATATGATTGTGATAATACGGATATCACCATGCGAAAGATTCCGAGCAGATGCAATACTCATCAATTTATACTCAACCTAGAAGTTTACAGACATCTCATGACAGATCACTAAATCAGTCGCCAGTAAAACAAGACTGTGCCTCACTTAATATGCAGTCCGTCGCACATGGGCGTCTCTTCCATGGCAATAAAGAGCGCAAAATCGAAACTTGCACGGCCCGGTTTTATTATGCATGGGGAAGATGACAGTTAATACATTGTTACGGCAATAACTAAGCGCCAATAATATATACGCGCAACTGACGATCAACCCTAGTCATTAGCATGCATATAATGCCGCTACTGAGGAAAACTTAATGACATTAAATCTAAAAGAATTGCTGTCTATTCCCCCAAGAGACAGACCGCGGGAATAGCCGAATTATACATTTACCCAATTTCACTAATACGGTTTGGAATAATCCACCTTTTGATCCGATCGGTAATACAAACTCAAAATATATGTATGTCACCTGCAGCTTCAAAAGTTTTCCAAATATGTTAACATGTCTCATCCTAGCCAAGCACAATCGGTATAGTTATAGTGCAGCACAATTTTTGTGACAGTGACAGGCCACAAATGCTAACACCAAACCCTTTCAAACACAATCTATTCTACAGCTACTACGATGGACGCCTGCCAGCATAAACCAGGATATACAGTGGAAAAAAATCTCCCTGATCGTATGCTGCTATTTCTACACCGCCCGAGTACAAATGGCACATGATTTTATAAATCACGGCCCTTTAATGCAAGAAAGAGAGGATATAGATGCCTTTGGACTAACACTAGATTAAAGCAAGACACATCTTAAGAAAAATGTGGGATGTCAAAAAAAGACCACCAATATCGTCTGATAAGTCAAAATAGGGATCATTTATTGTAGTTTCGTGATGTTGCATGTAAATGAGAAATTCCCTGATGCCCCCCTTGAGACAGCTAATTAACATTTTGGGTAGTAGAACTGTTCGTCAAAGGCCGACTAGGTCAATTCTTAGAATAATATACAGCTGAAATTCTGCCGATGGATGCTAAATCGCATGAGTATGCAATGAAACGTGACTGTTGTACACTAACCTTGTAGCGATTCCTGGCGGTCACGTGTCACGTGGGAATTATCCGGGTTGTAAAGCAATAATTTGGGCACTTAAGTATTAACAACCTTTTTATAAGACCAGCAACTAGATTAATAGCGTATTTCTACATCGTTTACTCGTTAGTCGGACGTTCATTTGGCCGCAGAGTTTGGCATTAGTTTAAGTCAAAACTACAAACATCCATTAATTTCACAGAAGCGAAAGCGCGCTTCGTTGATCACCAATATTGCGGATTGATGCGCTGAGTCAGTGAGGTATTATGCCTCAGAAATTGATGACCTGTTTGATACAAAATGGCGTTGATACATCTGCATGAGTGCCAACCGCGAAAGTGGTTTGTCAAGGTAAATTATTAGCCTCTTTCACAAGTATATTTATCACAACAAGAGCACTTTTAAGCACCATGAGTCCAGGGCCATCAGCTATCTATCGTCATTATATCATTATATATATAACATATGATGGCACTTGTATTTGGCATGGTATAATTTCGACATAATGGACGAGAGATTGAACAGGTAATGAATACCTCCACCACTAAATATCGGAAAGTACTTCTATGTGACCTCTGTTTGAAATACGACCTATTCAGACCTACCAGTTACACCAAAGCCAATATCGTATTTAATCATCCATTCACTGCTGCCAAAAACGTTTTCACAAAAAGCGGCGCCGTCATGTCCAATGGACGGAAATAGATATAGGTCATTCCTCTAATATGTTGAACGACATGGTTTAAAGTACCCGTATTTTCGTCCGCATAGCTTAAATACCCTCGCGATGTACTGTGGTCAACAAATAGTAGCTGTCTTGCGGTCAACAAATGGTATTGATCCCCAGTTTTATTCAGCATTCTGTGGACGGATGTAATTTAAACAAAATTCTTACTAGATCGAAGCATCAAAGGAGAAGAAGTGAGCTTTGTATGCTTCCGTTAGTTAAGACCGGAGAAGAAACAAATGTTGTGATACAAACGATATCCAACATGGTTTAAAATAGGTTGGGCCGGGCTGTCTGGGGTATTCCACATAAAGCGCAACAGAGATGCCGGGGATCAGATGCTGCGGGTCGGCGTTAATCCAGTTGCACATTTGAATAGCCAGCCAATTTAGGTAATGAAATGATCAACCTTTTCATTTCAAAAGTTTCTCTTTGGTCGGCCAGTTTTGTAGAAACAAGGTATATATAGCAATGGAAAGGCCTGAAGGTATTGTGCGGAATGGGTGTGAAATTGATTGTTATTTGAGAGTCTGTAAACCATGACCACTTTGATATTATATTAAAATTGTGAGGATGTGGTAGATGTAAATGTCTATAGGTCGCCTCGCTGCTGTGTACAAACCACGTTCACATGTGAAGGGACATATTATCAAACAACGTACGAGGATACCCAAAATGCCACGTATGTGATCAGGTGTCAATGTGAAATATTTTAGCGCGAATGCATCAATATTACCTACACTTTGTGTATAACATCGACTGAGCTTAAATATACAAGCAAGGAAGTTTTTTATTGGGATATCTTTGCACGCTATGCAACGAGAATGCGGAGTTTAACGTTGATATTATGAACAAGATCATGAAGGAATTATTTGACAAAGCGCAATTTTTCGATCCATGTTACCGTAGTGAAGCTATTATAAATGATTCGCATGCTTTATTCGTGAATTGCTTAAAACCCAGAGGTCAAAAACCACACCTACGTAAGTTACAACCGGGTGATTGTTAATTGATGCTAAATAAGTAGCATTTATCTTTGATTATGCATCTCGATAATGGCTGAAGAACTAGCTTTATTCCACCTCCGATGTGCTAGCACGCTAGTAAACAGCAAACATTGCATCCACAATGCGTGAAATCAATTATCCACAGGTATTCAAGGAGCATCAACCAAATAAACAATAAATCATTTGGCCCCCAAGCAATTCATTCCATCCAACGATCATGTTACAATGTGTTTGACTACAAATATATTAAACACACGAAATAATTAATTTAGCGTCAAAAGTAGGTTGGTGCTAAACTGTAATCACTTAATGTTACATAATGCCTACACTACAACCGACTTTTAAGAGTACACAGACGTTTGTATACCAACTACATGGATTACTGACACAACAGGTAAACATATCAGTGTAATTGATAATTCATATTAAATATCGCTGCACCGTGTGTGAAGGCTATATGGCTTGTAATGCGAGGAACTAAACGTTTCTCTGGTATAAACGACGTTCACCACCTGTCATAGCCCCCCGCATCAAGCACTTGGATCCAGCCATTTGGAATTTGGTGCTTCTTTCCACTCTCTTTTACTGTTATGCAGTAATTTGTATTCATTAAACCTTATCAATGACATATTTGCCTGAAAGATAATCCGTAGAATAGCATTCTATTAAAGAACGACTTTCTGTTGTTCTCAGATACGGTTTGACGCTTGTTTGGTCACGCTGCACGCAATATATATCAACAGGATTATAGGTAGTGACTGCATTAAGTTTATATACCTCATTTACAGTATTATTTGCATTATCATTACTACTATTAGTATATTAATTACTGTAGCGCATCTACTACAGTACTTGAAAAGTTAGTATATATGATGGGAACAAATTACAGCAATTGCAATTACGTAAGTAAAAGTTATCTTGTCAATATCTGTGGAACATAAATCTGACGGTCACCTTTGTTCACCATCGGTAATGTGATGCAGAATATAGCACCTTATACATCGAGACAAAGCAATGATTATTCTCGGCTAGAATCATTGAATCTGATTTATTGGATTGGACATTATCACGGCTATCAATGGTGATATACTCAGAGAGCTTGTCTGATGTTGATTGATCGGCTTCATTAAGAAGATCTCGACCGATGTTGACCGGCGTTGGTTCACTAACTGATATTATCATGGGCTTGGAGCAAAGTGCAATAGCAGAGAAACCGAAGTCTCTTTGCAAAAACTGCATCTCCGACTCCCCTTGTTTCAAAGCTGTATGCAATTATGCCGATCATAAAACATTACTTTGATAATGCAACCGACCCGTGTGTGCCCCGCGTCAGTTACCAAATATTACAGACGGTGAGATACAGCCATGCACTATACATTAACAATAACAAATGCTTGATACCCAGTACTTTTTAAACTCGACGTTTACTAATTTTACCTGTGCACTGAGCCATACATTGCATCTACACATTAGTAATCCGGTAAACATGTGACCGGTCGTGGTCAAAGCCACATTTGAATCTACTGAAATTTAATCACCATGTAACTTTAACAGGACCAAGTAGGTCAACTTAATTTTGAGATCGAGAAATCTAAATGGGAAGAGGTTGTGATGGTCGCTCTGTCATTTCATTGACATAATAGCTGTTCTGTAATGACCCTACATTGTGTTCAGCGATATAATGGACTCAACATCGCGCTTTGGCGTTAACGAATATAAGCGTAAAAAACGGTTTAACTTTCTATGTGTTCTAAGTCACATAATAATAACTAACGTAATCTATGTCACTATAACTTCACCACTCCACATATTTTAGCAGCACGCATACCTAAAAACGACTAAATTGAAAGCAGTTCAAGAGCACCAAGTATACCAACTCCAAGGGAAAAGATAAGACACAATACCACCGTTTGTTGTACTAGAATGCATATTTTTGTAGCATCTATAACTTATCCGGGTTGTCAGGGAGGTATCATATTGCTGAAAGGTGATTGGGACGATGCTAGTGAGGTGTATCACGTCAGGCAATAGCATATGATGTAGCCGTCCATTAAGAGATAAGAAAACGTTGCATAATGTATGGCCTATATAGTTGTCGTTGTATCGTTTCGGGGACCCATTATGAATTTATGGTTGAGTGTGATATACAATGATTGTAAAACGGCTAATGTAATTTTGTATATACTACGCTAAGAAATGTCACAACATTCATCGATCTTAATTGGGTAAAATATATGTAGACCCTTTCAATAATAAATATGATTAAGATAGCCCCTCACGATCCTCAGTAAATGCACCAACTCAGATAATGCAAAACTGCATTAGATGCAGTCGCGATGCTATGCGCCATCGACTAATTGGCTATACTCTAAACGATGCCGCTAACCGGCCTACCATAGCATCGTCTATTAGAGTGGTTTTGTTGATCGGCCAATGGAAAGTTGAAGCACTATACTTTGTGTTAAGCAATTTGATGATATCACGATTACTCTGCGCAGGTCGTTGGTCCTGTTGTGGTCGTTACCAAACGGAAGCTTCAAAGGAAAATTTACAGTTAAAAGGAAAATTAGCCTGAGGCTGTTGTGCTGGCCTTCGTTATACAGGCAGTCAAAGGTTAAAGGCGGTTAACTTGAAGAAATGATTAATGTAGACAAATATAACTCCAGAAACACCCCACTGCATATTGCGTTACATGGTTCGTAGCTTCATGATGGCACGCAATTAATCACCTAGTGAACCTTCTTAGTGTTTTTCAACAAGAACGTTCCTACTTTGCGTATTACAACCAAAGATCTTATTCACGTCAGCTCCGGAAGTTTACCCATATGAACGTGAACGTGTCTTGTTAAGCCATATTTCGGCCGATATTCGTATCTTAACGCAAAGTGCTAACGTGAAAGTTCACATCAAAAGCAGTTTTGGTCACATCTGTTACATAAGGTATAATGTGCTCGGCCATTAAAGGACCATTAATTAGTCCCACTTAAAGGACCATTAACTAGTTCCACTTAATGTGAGCGAATAGAGCGCCATATAACGCCAGTAACCTGATTAATGACACGTAAACGCGTTGTTCTAGCCGATATAACACTAACCCGTTACAACCAGAACCTGCAGCCATGATTTGCCTCCCACATTGATCGATATATGCGAGGATTTGCCTAAAGTGCCGTTGAGATTTTATTTGTAATGAATCGAAAACAGAACATACAAAAAATGGAACCAAACTGACTCGCTATCGGCAGTATGATTGGTACTTTTGACACCTCTCATCCATCTAGGAAAAATGTCGCCCGTATATATTCGTTTTCTCTTCACCTCTTATTCTGGTATGGTATTGAAAGTTAACAGTGCTTTCTAGGGTGCCCAAAAGCAGTTACGGTTACCATTGCCTGATCATTGGTTATAAAACGCTCGAGTAAATGCTCGTAATAAGCCATGGATTACTTATGCTGTTGAGGTACTGGCTTGCTGTGCAATGATGCACGATGCAAAATAATCGAGGGATTTCCAAAGAATACCACACAACTATATAGTGATGAAGTACGGTGCATCTTAAAAACCGCATCGATGCTTGCTTAAAATAGGCCGGATTCACTTGCCTCATTCCTGTCACAATATATGGGATTGCAAGCTTACAAACGCAATTTGTCATTGCTTGTTTACAGTAACAGCCGAAGCAATGAAAGTAGAGTTCGCAATATAAATCTGTCCAATGCAACATCGCTTAAGGTCCCATAGTAGTCGTCATATGATATGAGCTGTGGCAACTCAAGGCACAGGAATATTTCTTGTAAAAGCAAGGATAATTCGTACCGGATTAGAGCTGGCAATTAAATGCTCGCAATAAGCCATGGATTGCTTCTTCGTGAGCTACTTTTTTGTTTTGTCAGAACGCACGACACAAAATACTAGATGGATTTTTCTGAAGAGTATCACACAACTATAGTGCGATGCCGTCCCATGCATCTTAAAGGAGCACATTCATGCTTGCTTGAAATGGACCGGATTTACTGGTCCTATTCCTAGCTTAGCAAATGGGATTACCAGCTTACAAATGCAATCAATACTGTTTGTTCGGAGTGACAGCCCAAGCAATGCGGCTAGAGTTCACATTAATGCGAGCATCTAACTGTGTGTGCCTACATCATTACAACACATCATATGTGCGCATTGTTCTTAGCTTATCATGCTCGCCAAGTGCAATGACAACCGATTTCATAACACACAGTGGACTAAGTCAATCAATGTCCACTAGCATAACCACTGCATGCAGCGCTGCTTCATATTGCAATTAGCCCTAGAGTTAGGGAATTACAAAAACACTGATTCTATGCGCTGTATATAAAATGTATTCGCAAATATTTAGATATATAAAACAGCAAAAACAAGTGGAAAGTTACATAAACAAACAACGTGGGCAAAGCGATTATTTATACGCATGTTTAAATAAGATTGTCTTAAACATCTTTAAGAACATAATCATAGTCTGTAGAATTCTGACAGGCAGACAGTTCTAGCGTCCATCATCTGTTACTCTAGAGGGGCCACGACCATACCGGAGGCGGGATCTTGGTACAACAAGTGTCCATACATCTGATGATGCTTACGTGCAATTAATCCAACTGCCTTGAATTATTCAGTGTGAACACCACGAACCCTGTTCTTGCATCGTTCTGTTAAGGTTTGGTGTTGATGATGCATGACCACACCTCCGAGATATATATATATATATATATATATATATATATATATATATATATATATAGATATATATATATATATATATATATATATATATATATTATATATATATATATATATATATATATATATATATAGATATATATATATATATATATATATCTATATCTAGATATATATCTCTATCTATTTTTATATATATATATATCTCTATATATATATATATATATATTATATGTATATGTATAAATATTTTTCTACATATTTATATATATATTTATATATGCATGCAAAACATATCCGTAAGGACTTAACGCCTTCGAAAAATTAACACTATATAAGAAATAGACACATCTTTAGAACGTTAGTGTGTGTTTGAAATATG
Organism: Urechis unicinctus; assembly: GCA_034190875.2. Lineage (NCBI taxonomy): Eukaryota > Metazoa > Annelida > Polychaeta > Xenopneusta > Urechidae > Urechis > Urechis unicinctus. Next base: position 52,810,678 of record CM067342.1, read on the forward strand.
TACAGTGCGTGATGCACGAGCGAGATGGGTTTGTGAGTGCTGACCAACCTCGGTTCAGCAGACCCGATTTCACGTGGTACGCTTCTTTTTCTGATCGTATGAACTGATGGCGAAACGTTATTGCATCAGTATGTCGTTGTAACGTGGCCTCTGATGAAGGAAAGGTTTTGCACCCAACACTCCAAAGAGGACTGGTTTATTTAGCGTAAGGCCCAAAAGAGATACATTTGATTCGATGAAGCAGGCCGGCAATCGCAGATTTACACATTTAAATAGCCAGCAATGAAAACTTATTACTATTGATTGACGGGGAATTGGGCTGCCTCGGATGCAAACGCGATAATCATTCAGTTTTGTTTTCAAATGTTTCTCATAAGTCGCCTTGTTTAACAGAAATAAGGGACCTGTGGCAATCGCGTAAAGTATTAGTTTTTAATGGGTGTTTAATTTATTGTTAAGGTCCTGCCGCTCACTATGTGAGCATACAACGACTAACGTGAAATTATATCAAAATGGTGAGGATTGGGAAGACGTGAACGTCTAACGGTCGCCTCGCTGCTGTGCACTAATCACGTACACCTGTAAAGGGATATAATATCAAACAGCGTACGGGGATAACCAACATCCCATGTATTTGATTAGATGTTAAAATATAATAGCATGAATTCAGCAATATATGGTTATGAGGACAGATCATGCAAGCTCACACGGCATTAACTCAGCTTTATCGTTCATAATATTTTATTTTCAAGTAAAATACAGCATCTCTCATTACAGTTTTATGCTAGCCCTAAACATTATTTTAACAATTTTGGTACAACGTAAGGTTGGGATCCAAACTGACCCAAAGTTTTGCAGTTCCTGTTTATATAAGTAAGAAAAGTCATATTATTCATACTGAATGTTTATGCAAGCAATTCTCTCTGTAAGAAAAACATCGGCCATTAACTACAGCCTTTATAGACCATTTAGGCACTAAGAGCATTCAAAGTGATAAAGCAACGAACAAATACGAGATGAAAGTAGGCCTTATAATGCTCTTTCTAACGGTCGTTATCTTCTTTCCACACACTTGTTTCCAAAACAATTCTCCAGTGACGTCGCGTAGAATCGATTAGTATTTATGCCACCTGTCAGTGTATATCGACTTCCAATGAAAACAAAAATACCAAAAAATAACAACCGTCAGCAACGTTCATTAATTATCTTCTCTTTCTGTGGCAAGTCACATCAAAAACCGTTTACCGCTAGGTTAAATCACCTTGTTTAGCGAGCATAAACAGGCCTAAGGTACATGGGTGTTGCACATCACCTGTTCATATATCATTATATAAAATGAGAAATAAATATATATAGAATAAAACAGCAACTAGTTTCATGAGTTGTTATCGTTCCGAGGGATTAACTAGTACCCGATTGCTCGAAACGTTTACTATGTGAACGAATACAACCAATTTGGACATGTTAAAGGGTTAACGGATGGTTGCGTGCGCATCAAACAGCCTGATGCACATCACTTCCGCTTTCTTGTCCCGATATGCAGTGACTAGATAAAGCATCGTTTTCCGATATCTTTTACGCGCTAACCCTTATCTTTCAGACATAGATTCTTCTATTTGCAGCATCAGCAACCCACCCATATTCGCGTGAAGGATAATCCGTAAAATGGCAATTCCCTTCCCGTATTCTTCTGTTTTTGTCAGGTTAAGGTTGACGCTTGTTTGGTCACGCGCCATGCAATATATTGTTTATAAGTATTGACTGCATGAAGTTTCGATACCTCAATTAAAGTATTATTGATATTATCATTATTAATGGTAGAATATTAATTATTGTTGCACATTTATGTGGCGCTTCTACCAGAGTACTTGTACAGAAGCGTTCTTACAAAAGGAAATTTTTTCAATATCTGTGTACGATAAATCGGACGGTGACTTTTGTTAACCATCAATTATGTGATGCAAGACAAAGTAATGGATATTCTCGGCTCGATTCAGCGAATCTGATTTGTTGAATTGGCTATTATTGCGGCTATCGGTGGTCGTCTAATCAGAGAGCTTGGCTAATGTTGATTGATCGGCTTCATTAACATGATCGTCGGTAGTCTAGACCGACGCTGACCGGCGTAGGTTCACTAACTGATATATGCATGGGCTTTGAACACAAAGCAATTTGCGATAGCAGAAAGAACATTTCTTGATAATGCAACCGACCCTTATGTGTCCCGCGTCAGTCAACAAAGATTACATAATGTTAGTTACAGCCATATACTATACATTGACCATAACAAATACTATTATTATTACCCAGTCTTTCTTCTATTGTCTGACGCTGCAAGACATAAAATTCGGATAAAAGTTGAGTCATTTAAACTCTCCGTTTAGCCGTATATAGCGTGTGCTCATTGGTAATCTGATGATATCGCCATGTGGCCAGCCGTTAATCATTGGCTGTAATACCAGGCTCTATTGTTGTGACAAAAGAAGAGGAACTGTTTGAATTACATTTGGTGAACCGCTGTAGTTTATTGAGTATAATAGGCAGGCAAAGGGTACATGCCTGGCATCTCTTTCTCATTTTGAGCTCTAAGTAGAGTTTGTTTGCCAGCATTTATGTAAGCAATGATCATGAATATATCTTGCTTCGTCGAGGATGGTTTGGAAATGAGTATATAGAGGTATCTAACATTGAGGTTTCATTGATATCATTGTTGTTATGCAATGAAATCGAAGCATATATTAAGTGTAGCAATTGTGGATTATTACTGACTGTGTTTATCCAGTTCAGTACATGAGTATCCGCGCAATATTGTTTTAGACATCACAATTGCTCACCTCTCCACATCATTAGGCAGCATGATAACCTCCGATAGCATAAAAACTACAATGGTCAGAATCGTACACTATACAGTCGTTTGTTTTCGAGAATGCATATTTTGGTACGATATATGCACCATCCAGGTTCACATGCAATGCTGTGAAAAGGTGTTTGAGACGATGCTACCGAGGCGCATCGAGTTAGTATAACGGTGTTGTCGTCAATTAAGTGACAAAAACAGGTTGCATAATTTATGACCTGTATAGTTGCCGTTGTATCATTATGAAATTACGGTTTGATGTATTCAATCGATCACTAGTATATTAAAACAGGTAATTGTGTTAAATTCTGGTTAGATACACTAAACCTAGAAAAGTCGGAACCTTCATCGCTATATATCCGGTAACTTAAATGCACACCCTTTCGATACAAAATATGATTTTGATAGCTGCTTAAGTGCTACAACGCAGATAATACAGACGTAAATTTTGATGCATTCCAATTACATGCGCCACGGACGCATTAGCTATACTCTAAACAATGTTGCTGACCTGCTTACCGTAGTATCGTCGATTAGGGTAATTAGAGATGATCGACCAATGAAAGGTGGAAGCAATATATGGTTGTGTCAAGAAATCTGATGATATTACGAGTATTCCGCGCCGGTCACATGTTTGTAGCGGTCGGTACCTAAGCATTTTTTTTGGCCACATATGTTGCATATCGAGCTTGTGGGTCGACCTAAGCCGACACAACCGACATAGCGTCAAAAGCACTTAGTCCACTACGCCAACAACTACTGATGTACATGGGGTCAAATGCAAGTTTTAAATCTGCTACAAGGGTAATCCCGACATCAGCCCTTAAGTTTTACAGGATCAAGTCATATAATGGAGTTGAAGTAGTAACGCGCCATCGTTGTCATTGATTCATCAATAACATCGCGGTTGCAAATGATCGCAGTATTCAGGAGGTAGGTCGCAATTGTAACTTGGCAGTGTATTATACGCTGCGATTGACAGTAAGTAACGAGATGCATATTATCGTCAGCTATTTAAATATCCTGGGAGGTATAATGTGCTCGGCCAAGTAATGAGGGCAAATGGAGCGCCATATTACGTCAGCTGAACCTGATTAATGACACCTGCACGCGTTGCTTTAGGAGATATAGTTATCACCCTTCACAATCAGATCCTGTAACTATCACGTGCCTCCCACATATGTCAAAATGTGCCAGCATAGGATTTGCTTATAGTGCCGTTGAGAGATCTTTGGTAATGAATATGTAAATTTAACATACAAAAGAGGGAAACTAACATAGGCTCTCGCTATTTGAAGAGAGATTCCCTGCATCGTACTTATGCCATTACTGTCAACAGCGTCAGCGATGAAATTCAACTGCATGTAATGTTCAATGTACCTGGCGACGTGAGCACCGCTGGCGAAGCTGAAAAAGACTAAAAGGTCGGCGCCTAAGATCCTATTTACTTTAATCATTCCCACGAGCAGTTTCGTTTTATGCATGGTAAAGTTGAATGGAGTGACGCAAACTGTGAAGTCGCACATTGGTTGGGTGGACGAGTTGAGAGAACATTGGATCCGGCTCATCACACTTATTGTGGACTATAGATCCCGCATACGGAGCCTATCTCTTCTCAAGCCTGCAAAAATGCATTGATCTACCATACCTGTGTGGAAATAAGTAAATATTATAGGTAGAACCAGGCTCATAAATGATCATATAAAATATATTACAGTCTGTCAACCAACCTCCGTCCATGTGTTTTGGGGCATATATTGTACCAGGCTCAGTACACGCGTACATGGCTGTCACCAAGGCAACACACCTGCAACCCTTGACAAGTATCTCACCTGAGAACATACTAATTATCGTGACACCGGCCGTCAAAATGGGAAGAAAAGACATATGCATCCATTGAATTACTCTTAACCCAGAGCTTGTTACAGAGGTGACTGTCATATTTATATATATATATATATATATATATATATATATATATATATATATATATATATATATATATATATATAGATATAGAGAGATAGAGAGAGAGAGATATATAGATATAAGATATATATATATATATATAGATATATATATATCTCTATATATATATATCTCTATATATATCTATATATATCTATATTTATATTATCATCTCTATATCTATATATATATACATATATATATATAAATATATTATATATATAAATATCTGTATATATCTGTATATGTATATACATATATATCTGTATTTATATATATGTATATATACATGTGTGTACACGTACATCTATGTATATACATACATTTATATGTATATGTGTGTGTGAATGTGCGTGGGAGTGCGCGTGTGTGTGTGTTGTTATGTTCTCTTACACATAATTATACAGCCAAACTATTACATACATTAGGAGGTATTAATTCAAGCATTAATGCAATTTGCATACGTACTTGTTCAAAGACATCAGAATAATCACGTTTTTCCCCTGACAGAGATATGGGAACTTCACTTTACATTACGGGCAGTAAAAATTATATATCATAAACCGTGTCTTTAAGCTGACCAACACTATCTATAAATCTGTGGTGCAGTATATCTGTTTTAGTACCGCTAAATCCCACAAGGCCCAACCCCGGACACACGTGATTATGATGTAGAGGACCATTGACGACAGCAAAAGTCCTTTGGGATAGAGACTAGGGGGTGCAACGATGATGCGCGCGACGTATATTGAATATCCACTGTACTTTCTGGGATTCATTGCTCATTCGGTTACAGAATGCTGATAAACAAAACAGCAAATAATCCATACTACTAACGTAACTGCCTGAATATATCACATTTAACGTATTGGTCTTCGCTAACCTTGCCTGATTGGCAGATGTGATATGCAATGAGAGTTATGAGCAGAGATCAATAATTGGTAGTGGGTACTGATCTTGCTTCATTTGAATGTATATTTTGCAGAGTCAAGGTTGCTTTCTTTGACATTTAAAACATTGGAGTACGATCGCACACACTTTGCCACGTGCCTGGTAGCATTAGCAAATGCTTTGTGGCAGTTTTGACTTATTAGACGAAACGCAGCGAGGACACAATCACATTATATTACGCTCGCTGCATCAAACTAGCTGTGTCCGATACGTGTTATATACCTCTAGTCTGTTTAACATATCACCCCTTACCTGCCATTAAGTGAGGTGTACGCCCATGACAAATTGTCCTGGTTAAAAGACCTTATACTACAGAAAGCCAGTAAGGGTAGGTCTTGCAAAAGGTAATAGGCGGGGAATAACCATAAATCAGATGCAAGCGACGGTTATTTAAATAGGAATCAACAGAGAGCAAGCTCCCGATTATAGCAGATGTATGTATTTATATACGCTTATGGCATCATTGCTACACCAGCTGTGACAATTACATCATACACATGTTATCAAGGGTGTCGTACATCACGTTACATATGATTCCGAAACACTGGGAACTCGGCAAGCTGATGCTGGATTTATTAATCTCGAGGCAACCCTTGTGATACTTCAAAGATAATATTATATGTTACATGAAATATTCCCTTCGTTGCCATTGTTTCCGCTAAAGCATTTGTTGATATCATTAACATTGCTTGATACGCAAGCTACCATCCCCTCGGTGGAGGTTTCATCCACACGTTTTTGGTTTCGTGTCATTTTACTTAATTATGAATCAGCTCATTAGTATATGGATATTATATGAGACATGGCAAGAAATAATGCATCGCAAGTAAGCAAGCTGCTAGCATACGCGGCGCTTCCGCAGTTGGGCGACATTGCATCGAATTGGGCTGTTTGCCGCTGTTCTATTCCGTGATTTTAATGACACTGACGCCGAGGCGATATGACTTCTCATGTTTATTGTGATATAAACCCAAAACGAAATAGCGAGATACTTTTGTCTTAAGATTATATATAAGCAGCGCAAGCAGACTGGATGAAATAGTTTCAATTCAAAACTGCTATCAGAATCATTTAATGTTAAGATGACCTTCCATATCATACCAGCGAGAGATTCCAAGAGTAATGGGGCCAGATACTATCATACCTTACGACTTATGTTCTCCAGAGAGACACCAGTACGACTGTAGATAGCTGTGACATAGGCATGGGACTAGAAGTACCACATCCTGGCAGAGACAATGGCATTGTGGGCCCAAGACTTCTCTGGCCCAATCCAAGGGCAAATATTCGAGCGCATAAACAAATATATATATAATTTTTATAATATAATCAAATATCTTCGTAAATAAAAACAACTAAATTTGGTGTATTGTAACATTATGATGCCTGATGTAGAGGAGGGATAACCAAAAAAGGAATAACCAAATATCCAGCAACAAAAGATTTGTGCAATATAACAGAACCATGTTGGTGTGCCGTAAAACCTTTAACCTAAAACTGGCCAACAATGAAGTGTCATTTAGCAAGCAGATCGTCATATATCATTAAAGATGTTTTCCCGGCTCACTGAAGGAGAATATATCGGTCACCTTACATGTACTTGACCTGCCACATCCCCTCGCTTTCAAGGTCAGTTAAAATAAGGTATATACAAGGCCTAATGACGGACCAACACTCATATTTTACATTGCTGATCAAACGTAAAGCAAATGTGAAGAGATACGATATACCTGATTGAGAAGGCGCGTCGTAGGACAAATGATAAATCCAGGTAGACGAATATGACACGGAGGGTGGAAAAAGATAACAATGCGAACGATAATGCCAGGGCAAGCCTAGGTTTATATGCTGATATATGCGTAAAATCATCCGCTTCTGTCTCAGGCGAACATTTAACTGGCTCTATCTCATTTTGATACACCTAAAATATTTCTGAACCCATAGATATTGACAGTAAAGGGTGCTGCCGTAAGTTTGATACATTCTGAGTTTTACCTGCGATGAGCATTGAGCAAAGTTTGTTAAAACTGTTTGACCGACCATATAAAACTCGCATTTGCTTCAGCATGTCATCATCATCGCTGAAATCTGCATTTTGTAATAACTGGAAATTGCCTGTTATTCAACGATACCAAAGGACAAAAGAGTTGAGACCAAATGCAAACAGATTTCCATTGATTGAACAATATATATATCATGCTGAACTCCGAATCGAGCGCAAAAGGTCAAGAAGTGTTTGCAGCCCATTGGCACTAGGCGATATCAGACATAGACATAAAAAACATGGTTAATATAAAATTTAATTAATACAACTACAGAGCGCCATTCGATACAGTACACTATCGAGAGAGAGATTAACTGTTTCTGATGCCAAAACATTAAGATTCTGACTAAAACTAATAGCATGCCATGGTTAATGAGCTTTTTAAACAACAACCAGGTATTGACCTTGTCAAAGGCCTTAGAATCATATAACAAAATGTGTACACAGTGCTACTAAGGTTGTTATAGTATTGTATAATGCTCTTAGAGGTGTAATTACATAGGTCCAATGGCTGACGGCCTTGACGCCAAATTGATTGCCGCAGGTATTAAGATACCCGTCTACGAAATTGAGTAGCACTAATTTAACAAGTTTTGAACAGGCTTTACAGAGAGCAATGGGCCGCTAGTTAATTGTATCACTTGCATCGCATTTCTTCGTTTTTATTATCGGTATAAATGCAGACGTTTTGAAAGAAACTGTTAGATGCCCAAGCGTTTAAAGCATGAGAACAGCAGTAACTTATGGACTCTCGTTTAAGCGCCTGTACTGCTCGACGAATGTGAGCAGGGGAGATTACAGTGGTAATGGTGCCAGTTTCACATTTGACCGTTTTCGTCACCTCGACCTTATTCTTGCACTCGCTCGCACTGTTGGGGATTACGGAATATTGGTCACGCCACTCATTTCCAAAACGAGGCGGCGTTACATTCTTCATGTGATTTTGCCATGTTGTCAGCACGGGCAGACATCTCTTGGTATTGGCTTTTGGAGTATTTAAAGTTGAGAGACGTTAGCCTCATCAGCTATCATGTAGGATCATGTTATGGCTTGCCCTGATTGCACCAACTTATATACGCTCGCCGCACTACGTAATCATTAGAACTAGGGACGATAAAATCGCAATAGGAGTTAACTTACATATATAAATGATTTTAGTACTGGCGAAATCTCGCAACACAGACGATCGATCTGCGCCGTGTTAGCATCACAAAGGTAAGCATTTAAGAAGAGGAGTCATAACCCGAAAATAGAGTAACGGAATGCAGTCTGTCAATATAACGGTGTATCCTAAAATTATCGCATCAGTGCGAATGCATTTGTGCCTCAAAAGTATAATTCAAAATCTTTAGAACAGCAGTTTTTCCCTAAGAAGTTGTTCCTTTGTCTAATTTGGGCCATAAGTTCTGTCATCATCAGTGCTTATGAATGTCCTAGCTAATCATGTCAAAACTAATATGTTTGTAACAATGTGGTTGTTCACTACGTTCAGCGACCATTAAGATTTTTTGTTCATTAAAACCGCTGTCATCTGGTTACAAGGTTGAATGGAACAATTTTTCAAAAACATCCACGTTTATTCTTGTCATAACATTGACCATTAGGTCCGTGACCGAATGGCACAAACCAACTCCATTGTCCATAGGTATGGGTTAAATTGTGATCGATAACGATCTGGGACTTTTGACAGCAAATATTTTCCGGTGAATATGGTCAATGAGGTCGTCGCCGAATCTGGAATAAACATGGCCGAACACATAGTTCAACAAAGTATTCATGAGCTCTTTCCAGTGTAGATATGATGCCGGCTTTTTTTAAATATATTGCTCTTATGTGAATGAAAGACATTAATTGGGCAAGCCAGTCCAGTACGTAGTCTAGCGTAATATGCCCCAAATGATCAACCATATTTATTCGCTTTTATCTCTTTCCCAGGAATATTTACTCAGACGTATTACGTGTTCGAGTCGGAAGGTACCAACAAGTGATGACTGTCCAAGCCGTGGTATACTAAGAGAGCAGTCTGTTGCAGTAAGAGATACAAAACTGGCCTATATGCTCCTTGATGGTGCTTATGAAATTTATCCTGAAATGAAATAAGCGCTCTGTAACCATAACCTTTAAGAGGACCAGCGTTAGCTTTTGCAGTGCTCCAAACAGCCATGTGGCGTTTTCTTATGAAGCTCTTGGAGATGACACATACCAAGCGCAGGACCAAACCTTTCACGGCTAATGTACGTATTGACAATCCGGACAATGGCTCAAGGAAATTATTGGATGGAAGTTGGTGGGATGTGTTTTGTGTCCTTCGTCACAGGGGTGTCCGTAACGCATTTAGATTATCTAGGACCTCCACGAACTGTGGTCAAATCAAGCAAACTATTGAGCAGGGCATACTTTGTAGCTTCTGTTAAGAAATGACTTAACAGCAAAGTCGCAATAAGGCGATTGCAGTTGAGCAGCCTTCACACGGAGTAAATAAATAGCCTCTGGATACCAGTGCATGTCATCGCGTATGATGTAACAAATAATAAAACCGACGGTCCTGAACAAGGTGCCTTACAGGAATTACATTTGGCTGTGCAGCGCTATATGACATGCGACAAAGACGAGGGCGAGGTGTGTTACAACAGATAATGCCGACCAATGGGACGTTAAATTCCATTAAATCAATATATAGAGCCGGTCACGTATAACTAACAACATAAGTTCGCCACAGACGAGGAGCTTTATAACTGTCTTAATGAATGCCTGGCCAAAATATAAACGCGGGTACCGTGTTGTTTATGGATTTCCATGCTGGATACTAACAAGGTGGGTTATGATTAAATACCATGGTTGTCACGTGTTTTGCAGCGAATAAACATAAGGGTAAATGTTCGTAATACAAAAATAACTCTTGCTGTCGGAAATCATAATAAAATGAGTGCGAGCCACATAAGTAATCTGTAAACACAACCGCTACTTGATGTTAGTCGACATTGCGAACACTTTTGGATTTTGGCATGGTTTATAAAGCGCTTAAAAGTAGTTCATACCCCCAACCCCATACCCTCCTTGATTCTGTAAGCACAGTATACCATATGCTCGGATCAGAACAGCAAGGTCGAGCGACGATGACACAGGTAATTATAATTGTGACATGTGATATCGAATCATCGTAATCACTGAAGCAATTTGACAAAGGTGCTGGACATTTCGACTAACAAGGCATATATGTAGTATGTGTGTGCTGTGTATCAGCCCGATTATATTTTTCCGATCAGCGGCACGTATTTTGCTGTCAGCTTATTTTTTTCCTAAACGCAGAGAACCCATAAATATTAACAAACATTGGTGTGTACAATTCAGCCCTTGTAGTCAATATTTTGGCTCACCAAGCAACGTTCAAAGTACTCACACACGCTAAATGAAATAGGAAAATATAAACGAATCATATCCAGGTGCAGAATCATTCGATATAACGATGCTATTCGTAAGGGTCGTTTACATTATAATAGCTTTATGTTGCTTTAAGCCTTTGACATGAAATATATCAAGCTTAACCCTCCTGCTGACATGCAAATATGCGAATATGCGGGGCTGTAATTCTGTTTTAGTATTCCTAAACCCTGGTTGACCGACCCCCGGGCACACGTTTTAATTATGTAGAGGACCATCCCAGGTAATAATGTCCTCTTGTGGCGAAAGGGCGAGGCGGTGCAAGGATGTTAAGCACGATGCATCATGCCATTCCTGTGAGCAATATTCTTGCCTCATTGCTTATTCGCTTACCCATTCATGATAAATAACTACATGGAACCAGACACACAATATATACTACTGTTGTCAATTAAATGATTCATGTAATTTCATCATCAATTGTAGACCGTCTCATGCAAGTAGCGTTGGCCACAGTAACTGATGTCAACATCTGCTTCATAGGGAAACGTTTCTTGAATTTAATTGAAGCCAGAACAAATTATTGCTGAAGTTATTGTACGATAATATGGATATATTAACCAGTTGTTGCTTAAATATTGGTAAGAGAGGTGAAAGTAGATTGCTTTGAAACACGCTACACTATACACAGACCGTGATAACAAAAGCAAATATATACGTGTGACATTTTGAATATTGGCAACCATGAGCGTTGCGATTTTGCTGACTCGCAAGTGCGTTGTGTGTCAGCTGATAAATCTTCTAGAGAATTGAAAACGTATCCGATTATCATTCGCAGAAGTTGATCCGTTTATCCCAATCTATTGATGACAACATATCTTGCCATTCAATCTTTTCGGCTGCACTCAACATTCGCAAATACGAATAAAAAAAACCGACAAAGGAGAGCAGTTCTTGCCGGATATAAAGTAAAGGGCAACAATAAGGAATCTGACGCGGCGACATTGATTTAAGAAAGGATTGGCGGAATGACATTGACCATTGATTGGGCTCGCTTGGCGATCCTAGCATAGAGCTAATAACTGTGCTAAGATGGCGAGAATATGCAAATGAGGCATGCTCTCGGTCAGGTGGCTTTACCATAAAAAATAACAAAAGCACGTTGGTATGTTTATCCGAAATCTGGTAGGGGCTGCCCTTGTAGCATATGTTGATTATACAGTCTTCCAATTGGTCAGCTGTGAATATGTTCTGGGAAATTCGGGTTCTGCACTTAATACAGTATCAATCAAATGCAGCAAGAAATGGTGTGCCACTATGGTAACCCATTAGAGGATGATGTTACGTTCTTAGGCTCTGTATTATACTGAAAAGGTAATACCACAGATAAGGCTTATGCGTTTTTCAAAGCCATCCACCGAAAGCGGAATGACAAGACAATATGTATTATTAGTTCCCATGTGTATCGTGCCTAGAGACAAGACGAGTTCGATGCGTTTTCTATAGGGCACCACACTTGTTATACAGTGGGTGGGGTGACACTAGCAATGGTTAACAGTTTTATTTACATCAAGCATCTTGTTTCACAATAGAACCAGATAATGCGCACCGACAGCACATTGGACCAAACATGTAAGACATTTCATGAACTGTACAGCATGGATTAAATAAGCAAAAGTAATCGGGCCCTGCATAAGTTCAAAACTCATCCTATTGAGGTCAATTTGAAAGACTACTAAGCAGCTCGGGCTCAAGCTCGACGCAAAATTAAACGAAGCAAGCGTGACTCGCAGCACAAATTTGCATCCCTATTGAACAGCAAAACATCAGCCGAAGAAGCATAGAACATGGTGCAAAAAATCAGAGGCAAGCCATCCAATAACAACATGGGACATCGTCAAACGTCAAAAGGAAAGGACTGGTTATAATTTAAAATCCAACAATACAGACCATAGCAACTCCTTTGAGCATCCGAGAGTTGACAGAGTCATTAAACAAATCCAATGACACAGCAAATGAACCTAAATATCAATCGTTGAAAAATCTTCTTAAGGATTCTCTTCTTGTGTTTTTAGATATTTTCAATAGAATCTGGGATTCTGGGGATTCCCAGAAAGTTAGCGCGATGCTACAATAATTCCCATTCATAACGCAGGGTAAGAGGCGTGTGGTTGTAGTTTGCGACTTCCTGTCTGCTCTGGAGGCAATAACAGGGAATAACTTTCGTTATGTTTTTGTTTTAAATATTGTGCTTTTTTATTCACAATTGACGATGAATATTTTGTGTGTATAGGTTCCGAGCCATGTCGGTATCTCTGGCAATCCGAGGGGAGACAAAGCTACCTAGGAAGTGCTTAACAAGAATGTGACCGAGATCTAAGTCCCCTTTGCAGACTTTAAAACTCAGGTCGTCAAACTTTTTATACAGAAATGATAGGACCAGTGGGATGAATCCATTCCAAACTAACTGCACAAAAATCAACCCTATCCTGGGCAGTGGCCTAACACCTGCTGAGACAGCCATAGCGAGGAAGTTAATTTTGCTCGCGCTCGTATTGGACATACCTATGCAACTCGTGCATTCCTGCTTAGGGATGAGCCCATCCATGACTGCATTCTCATTGAATGTGCTGATCCGATTCTGATCCGAAATCGCTTCTTCCGGGTGCATACCCTTTCCGAATTGTTTGAAAGAGTGAAGCCATCTATGATTCTTGGCTTCATCAGATAAATTAGACTCTATTACAGATTATAGATAATTCTTGTCAATTTCATATAACTCAATTAATACTAATGGGTTTAATTTTAACTTTAATCCTTGATTTCTTCTTTTCCTTTCGTAATCGTATTTTCTTACCTTAGTGGGCACCATATAACACACTAGTGTTGGTGTGCCATTAAACCATATGATTGCCTTACCTTACGTAAAGCTGCTAGCATGAATTGCAAAAATACTTAACATTACATGTAATTGTCATTGAAACAAAATTTCCATGCGAAACACGCTACTTTCTGTCATTGGATGAGGTAGGATACAATTATCAGAGTAACAATGTTGTAGCATATTGTGTTAATTACACAAACATGTCGTTGTTTGCTGTGGGTTTTCAGTTATTAAAGTAGAAAAACATACATTGATCAAGAAAATACATATTCTCATGGGAAATATACATACGTCCCATCAATATTAGGTTATCGACTGCCTACGCGTGTGTAAAGAAAGACTGCTGATGTATACCTATTAAATTATATATCCACTTAAAAAAATGGAAAAATCAAAAATGGCAAAGTAGACAAATTGTAGGCGCATTTTTGCCACAGTTATTGATGTAACCACTCTCAATCAGCCTTGCCTTCTCATATAACAATCTGACACATGCCACAAACAATGGTGTGATGCCAGGGTTCGGGCGTTATAATAAGGCCATACTAAATGTCCTCACTCAGTCAATCTTACCAGGGTTATGTTTCTATCTGGCACAAAAGTCCATTAAGGTCATTGCCGGCGCTATTCCAGTGGCTCCCACAGAATTCGAGTCGCACATCCAATCCAATGCACAAAACAACCCAGACGGCACTGCATTGTGCTTAAAAAGACAAGCGGTAGGTTTCAGATCTTGTATATTGCCCAGCGCGGTGATGGTAATGGAGATGGATGTTGTCATATAATGAATATGCTATGCCCCAGCGACAGAGAAAGGAAATTATATATTCATCCCGTGCGAACTGACGTGATGGCTTGATGAAAATGCAAGTATCAGTGCTATCCCCGCGCTGATTCTAAATCAATCCTCGGACCGAATTAGATAGTGTCCTGGTATATAAGAAAAACAAACCCGGGCAGCTAATGTTCCTCGGGGTATTTCCTCATATTACAAACGTGACTGTCGAGTGACTGAGTGACGCAGCCAACGGGCGTTCTTTTAGCAGATAAGCTCATCTCTTGAGAGAGTAAAGATGCATTATTTGATTATTCGCTGGATTTTGTCTATCCTAAGTTCATCAACAGATCGCTGTAGATGTTGCCAACTATCACTTTATTATAATTGACGTATATGAGTTTGACTTACACGCAAATGATTCATGTCGATAATGTCATTTTATCTCTCATGTTTCTGATGATAGCGTTTCAAGTATAACAGTCATAACATTTTTGATTTTGTCGACCTTTGATGTCGGTCTTCACTTCCGTCTTCCTTTTGGGCTATCTGATTTATCAAACAATGAGTGTATGCTTGTCTTGTCTGTATTACAAACGCATAAAAGTTCTTATTTTACAGAAACAGGCAATAAATTCGACAGAACATAATACAAGCAAATTAAAACTCGTTACAATCTTGAATAATTGCTGCCGATACGAAATGCTGCATTCCCTGGTATGTACTAAGAACAGCATGTGCGTACGATTTGGAGGGCAGTTCGACTTCAACCCTGATACACATTCTATTGCGCAGAGGACATGTAATTTATCTCCGAGGAGCTATGTTAACTAAAATCCTCTCTAATTCTTAGTGAAACTTTATTAAAGAATAATATCAAAACCTACCATATATTTCTCACAAATAGCGAACGTCAATATATGTAACAAAAGGATTCCCCATCCTCCCCCCCCCCTCTCCCTCCCCCGGCGGATTTTCGAATAAACGATGTGACCAAACGGCCTCACAGAGCTATCTGTAAGTATTGGCATAGCGCAGGCATAAACCAAAAATAAGAAGCGATGAACGTCAATAGCAATGAACGTTTTATGAGCTCTAGGTCGCGATATAATACGCGCATTGTTTTGTCGGCGTTGTGTATGATGTACTAAAGCAGGCAGTTAATCGGTAGATCGTAGGTGTAGTTTCTAATAATACACATGCACCGACGAAAATCCACAGCTGGCGTTTTGGAACTAATTGTTCTGCTTGAGAAGATGAAACGGACTGTTCCTCGCTGTAGGGCGTGACTACTTATTAAAGATCAAATGGTCGTTTTTCTATGCACGATTCTCAATAGCAATGACTATAAATATCCTTCTTTTTCCAGCCCCATTCGTTAGATACATTTATATGTGTAGTGGGCTATCTGTCAAACGAAAGGATCGCTACAATACTGCAACTATCATAACTATTGCCTGTTTAACGAAACGCAGAATCATTTCGATCAATCTTCATTAGCGTTCAATCAATTTATTTATTCGTATAATATTCAGCCGGTGTTATCAAACTGTGTTGCTAAGTTGGTTCACACCGATGGATTTAGTTAATATTGAGCACTTTGTATACACAATCAGCGTGTAGGTAATTGATCTTTCTTTTCACCCACGTTGGTTATAAAAGTATTCTCCGACAGCACGTTGGTTATACTGCTTATGCAAATCGTATCAACACTTAGTTTGTATATACTGCTGTCCAACCACAGGCGGAGGACATTGCATTATTACTCATCAATATTGATTTGGCAAGATATCGCTATGAATCTCCCACTTGTAATACTATGTGTATTGGTTATTATCTTCTATAATACCACAGTCACATCCATCTACAAGCATCGCATTATCACGTGTTAAAAGAGCGCAAGATGAACTTACCTCCTAAACAAAGCTAGAAGTCGAATCGATTTTTCATTCCCGTTGATCTGGTTCGACCCAGTTGAAAAAAGTGATTACAGTGTGTACCAGTGTTTGTGTTGGCTGATCAAAGCGATTGGAGTCTACCTTCTACTACTCGATAGAGGTACAACTAAATGATACGGATAACAGACAATCAAAAGCTCGGGTTTAGTTTATTGTGTGGCCCAAAATCCTTGAGTGATATAATCTTCGGGTTTAGCATTTGCACCATAAGAAACTATGAGAAATAGCACAGCGACCAAATGCTGCCGACCTTAAGAGACGCTAGGATTCTGTCTAACGTTTGCATAATTGTGGCTGCATGCAAAATGAGGTTTGTATGTCCAGCAATACCTGTTCATGTACATTGAGTGGCAATGCTGACCTTATGAAGAGATGTACCTATGTATAATTTGACGTATTTGTCGCAGACAACATTGACAAATACAATGTCATTCAATATAGCTAGAAGGGATAAAAGTCCGATTGATTCCCTTCTGTAAAGTATAACTGCTAATTCCCTGTGCGGTATATTCGCGCCGTTTTATATCACAGCCATTTCTGAAGATTATCTAATACAAAATATTTAAATTCACTCCGCACACTGCATTGCATATTGTATCTTCTGTTTTGGCCGCATCAATTTAAATCAAGTACATCAGCAGTCAAACCATACCTGTGGTATTTACCTGAACAGCCACTTGTCATTGTGTTCTGTAGCGAGTAGTACTTACATATTTCATCCCGGCGAATCTACTTTAGAAATACGACTTCTCCTCGCTTTTAATGGCACAAAATGGGCAATAGCACATGTCTCTCGTATTCAAGGCAGCGATATATGGGCTACAATTTGTTACCCAGAAGAGAATCAATACCTCTTACTGTAACGTTAACGCACATCAACTGATGCTGAACACGCTCATCTTGTCTAGCTTCTCTCCTGTGATGCGCTGTTAATAGCATCCATCCACAGTGATAAATAGGCTCTGCACGCATGTCTAGCAGCTCATTGACATGATCGTCAAGGTTAGCGCAACTGATGTCCCGTGATTGCGCATCTTAAATCTCCAGATGATCTATCAAATTTTCTGCGGTAACCTGCAATGGCGTTTGTCGCTGTTGCCATGGCATTACGGGAACGAGGTCGCTTGCTCGATTTTTTTTCGGTTAAATGCAATAACCCTATCCATAGCGCACGCATACGCACACTCAGGCAGTATGCAAATTATGATCAAACGCGCTAACGTAGCCTCCTTGCAGGAGCCGATTGCACGCGCTATACATCAACGGAGCCACCGCCCAATACCTATCTATAACCAGAGGCTATAAACAAGCAGCAGTGGTGGCCGGTGTGTCGATAAACGTGAATGCGCCCCATATTCTCGCACGGAACTTAACCACGTACTGTGAAATATACGAAATATCTCTGCATTCGGGGATCGCTTTATCGAATAGGCAGAGATTAGACCTTAGTATACCCCTAAGTCAACACTAAGAGAATGCATGCAAAAACTTGGGAACATCTTGTCTGATAGATACAGATGTCTACCTGGCTGATTATTCGCTTGACAATTAATGGCATGTTATAATTCGGCACTATGTGTTATATCAAAGGAGGGACGCACTGGCATGAATTAAATGATGCCGACATCACCATTATGAGTCACATCAGTAAGTCATGTATACTGGGGCTTCCGAATGCAGGCCTGCAGCATTCCCAATAGCAACTAAACGTTCTGAGACGACAAATCTGTGTAAGTTACGGATCAGCAACGCATTCCTTGTAAATGTGGGTAGTAATGTTTGTGTCACCTAAAACCATACTTGTGATACTTCAACTTCATGAACCAAGTCACGTTAATTACACTTATCGCATGGCACCCTACTCTCAGCCAATCAGAGCTCGAGAAAAAGCTCAGTCTTTCCCAAATCGCCTCAAACGCACAGTTTGCCGTGCGATAACTGCGACCGTGTCGATATATCACCAAGAAACAACTTCATTTGAAAAGGTCCCTCACAGAGCACCGCTGCTCTTACATGGCAACACTACGGAGGTTCTTAATATCACGCGCACCTTGCAAGTCTTATAACGAAGGTTTTCTCAAGAGTCATTTGCATGCCAACCGCTAATCTGGTTGCGTATCGCACATCGGGAAGTCACGGTATTATCCCATCTCCCCGAGTCATGCCGAGGCGCAAAATTGTAACACCTGCCGCGCCGTGTCTACTGCGCTTAAGTGTTGCTAGCATAAAACAGCGACAAAGTCGGCGGAGCTCTGATTGTCGGAGTTAGGAAGGTTCTGCAAGTCTTACTTAACAAACTATCGAAGCATATTCTAATCAAATAGACATACAAGTATAGAAACAAAAGTATTTATTTAATCATCACTAAAACACAGGCAGCTGAGACCGAATGGGGGATTAAGGGACTAACTCTCATATTTACAGGTCCCAGGCAGATACCTTACATAACATAGGTTCACGCTAATTTTCATTATTAGGAGACAGCGTCGTGCTTGATTATCGCGTGTAGGTGCCATAGTGATAAGTTTGTTATCGCATGATCGCGTGGATGATATGAGGAAAGTTCTTTCCCCATATCACCCGCATGACCGTGCGATAACCAACTCATCTAATAATCCATTTGCCTGCACTGCGAACTCATTGTAAAACATATCTACATCAGCTCTCAAAAATTATTGGCTGTCTATCGCAAGTACTGTAGCTGCCAACCACATTCAATAAACAAAGTGGCGTTTCTGTCATTGCAACAAATCGTGCATAGCTAAGTATAAAATTAGCTCTAGCATCTTTGAATACCTCTCAATCGCTTCCTATATGATAATTACCAGAATAATGCCCCCTTGTTCGTTTCATATGATGCCAATATAGTCACAAATAGTACGGCTTTATAACGGCTTTATTTTCCGAATATGTTGTTTTTACTGACACCTACCTCTGTAACCTAGGCTTCGCAGACGACATAATGTGGTGTAATTGTTAATTCCGTGTGGCTCACAAGTCACGTGTAATTAACAAAGCCATAAACCAAATGAATCGATCAACAAAATGGCGTAGGCGTATATCAGGAAAGTTAAAGCACGTGATTAAATGGCAGGGCGGCACGTGCTCCAATTAATTCGAACGTTCTAGCTCTAACAGTGATGTACAACCTAACAGTTGGCCGCAGGTTTTCGCCTTCTTTTTGATGTTTATTATGCATGGGTGATTTAGTCTAATGCAATCATATATGAATACAATATTGCTTACTACAGGTAATAACAATAACACCTCCGCCTCCACATTACTTTTAGTCACGTCACTGCCAGGTTATATGATAATAGTCAATTTCAAATCTCCATAGACATTGTGCTGTGATCACGGTTTATAAAGTCGCCTCCAGTTGACCACTCAAGCAACTTGACACGTGACCATATTTTCGCGATGTGCTAAAGCGCTGACGTCACAAGCAGCTCTGTAACAATCAACGATTGGTCGCGATTGCTCCCATATAATGAACAAACTTTTTTTGACATTTCTGATGATAAGCGTCCGATTTCAAATTTTACACAACTGTAATTATTATATTTAGGTTATCACAAAAACAACAAAACAGTTAATTTGTACTATACACGAGCTGTTAAGAACAAATTGCTCTGCGGTTGCTTTAATCGTAGTCCTTACAGATGGTGACCCTTAGAAGGAAGTTTGTATTAAGCCGGGAAAGTAAAAGTTTAATTCAAACCGTGAGCCAAATGCTTCCCGACGTGTATAGGCTATCTTCTCGGCATAACTGCTCTCTCGGGGTCATTGTTTGTAAGAACACAGGACAGGAACAAATAGCCACTGCTGCAACAGAAGGCATCCAATTATGCGGTTAATTTGATGTGCGACGTGTTCACATTTAGCTCATATATATATATATATATATATATATATATATATATATATATATATATATATATATATATATATATATATATATATATATATATATATATATATATATATATATATATATATATATATATATATATATATATATATATATATATATATATATATATATATATATTTGATATCTTTTTATAGGTGCTCTTTAAAGTATCCATGAGTGTATTACATGGGTACTAACGTGTTGTTATATATAGGGGACATGCGAAGTTGCATTGAACTACAGCATACCAACACAACATGCATACCACGCATCTTTGTAACAAAACGTACGTACTATATATATATATATATATATATATATATATATATATATATATATATATATATATATATATATATATATATATATATATATATAGAGATATATATATATATATATATATATATATATATATATATATATATATATATATATATATATATATATATATATATATATATATATATATATATATATATATATATATATATATATATATATATATATATATATATATATATATATTATATATATAGTTATATTTATATATATATATATTAGGATCTCAGCTCTGAATGCATGGATCTACTTTTTCTATCAGACTTGATAGATGGTGCAACAATCTACGCAAATGCCTCTTTTCGAATTTGACTTAATATAGCACCTGCGACAAAGTGCTTGCATGTACGGCGACCTGGGCGGTTTCAAGTCACGCTGGCTGGCTAATTACTAAAATAATATCTAAATAAGGATATTATCTAAAATAAGGATACTCAAATCAATAAGATAGTTTACTCTCCTATGTTAAGAACGAGACAGCTGAGGGTAAGTGAACGAACTAAATATATACAGCACTAAAACTGATGTACCATTTGAATCACTAGCACGCATTTGCATTGTCTAGTAACAATGTGAAGTATTAGCACTACCTCAGGACAATGTGGAAGCATTAGCAATACCTAGTGACACAATGAAAGCCCCGTTTAATTGTATTAGATTCGATGGTTTTAGATAGATTACTCAGTTTTACCCCTTGATATTTATAGCGAATGATTGTGTTGCATTGTTTCCAATGTTAGGTCGTCCCTCCTGAGTTTTGCCGCGGGGCCAAGAAAATCGTCCAATAGTTATCTGTCGTAGCACATTTGGATATTTACAGAGAACGGAGTAACAAGATGAAATTGATGGAAGCCCGCTTGGTGCTCTTAGTCAGAAAACATACTCGTCCGCTCGTGAAAAAAATTTCCATACATATGCGGAGAGGCAGCACTTTGTTTTCGTTACCTAGGTTGTTGCTCTATACAGCGAGATATAACATTCATATGGTAGCCCTTAAATTGAAAGTGACTTCTTTAGTGATGGTTTACATTGCGTTAATGGCGTTAATACAATGAGTTTATTAAAAGATAACATGGTACAAGATTCTTTATTAACCCTGATGAGTAACATTTCAAGGTTTTCCAACATTAATGGTATATGTATCAAAGGAAAGTGACCATGACACGTATTATACAGTTGTTTCGCAGTTAACTATGTTTTTGAATTGTATTACACTGATACCAGAATGGCAAACCATCCAATAAGCAGGTACACAAGTTGGTCCGCCACGGTGAATCATTAATCAGATTTTATCAACAAAATATGTGTTGGGTGCAGATATGCACACTATATAAAGGATGGGAATAAATTGTAAACTCTGCAGGTGATTGAAACGAGTATATGAGGAAAAAATGGAGGAAGTGATACTCTGCTTGACATGAGCCAACTATGGTGTAACTAATGAACCCATGCCAATGCCATCGTGTCGTCTTGTTGAATTCGAGATTATGCATTATTGTTTGTGCGTAGCATCATGCTAAATGGGTATAACTACGATATTGCCATAGATGGACCTTCACAATAGTTATTGGAAAGTATGATTTTTGTTGACATTGATGTTAATGCAGGATGTAATGTCTGGACATTTAATACCCTGAGGACAGCAGATATATGAGATATTCGTACTTGTGGAATAATATTTGAGTCCAATGATGATCTTCTCTCTCGCTCCGTATCAAAATCGACTAATATGCAATATAAAACATTTCCAATAAATCTTTGAGCACTAAGCCGCTTACATTTTATTCTTTTTGCTGACATCAATTAAAAATGACAGCAGCTGAGCAAGCTCACGCTTTAGTGTTCATTAATCAATTAGCAATGTTAATCATATCGGGTCGATCATAAGATGTGCGAGCTAATCACATGATACTTTGCTTTTTTAAGTATATCTTAATCGAGCCAGAAATTTAAATCATATCACCAAACTCGCTAGAGACCAAAATTCATATGCAAAACTGCATTCCGGTACGGTATAAATTGCAGCAATTTATCATGTGTCTTTTGAGACCAAGGGGTTTACAAAGCATTATGATATTCTCGTTACGCCTCGCCTCGTTTCGGTGAGATAATGTATTACGTTGTCACCATATCCAGCCACCTCATATGTGTAAAGAATGCTATCTTTCTATATACATTCATCGAATGTTGTAGTGTTGCGTTTCAATTTGGTTTGTGAGTGACCCAAACGGGCATTGCTGCCATTCATTATCTGTGCATAAATGATATGTAAAACATCTGGCCCTGCGACGCACCTAATCGTCATTAAACGCGCAATATCTGTGCTTAAATGTATAATATATATGTTAAACCTCCGGCATGGCCATAATCTTAATTAAAATCAAGCCGTTCGGTGCTTGGAGGCTCGTCATAAGGAATCAACCGCCTATGCCTGAAGCATGTACCAAGCGCTTGCCACAACGCATAATTGTTTTTTACAGCGAAATCAAGCGATGCCATATTCTCTGTCCAAATGTAAGTTTCAACCGAAGGCCAAAAAGCGACCCTTAGCCAATATTTACCAAGAATTAAACAATTTTCCAGATGACGAGGGAGGGGGTGTCACGTTGAGCCAATTTGATAAAACTGTCCGACCGAAATCCAAACATAAAATATATTCAGGTGGGCCTGTGGGTGCGACTGCTGCAAATACTCTACGTTATTGCTCACAAATAGATCAAAACGCAGTTAAACCAGTTACATCTAGCATATGGCTTAGCTAAGAACAGCTCTTTGCCATTGTTTACTGGTTATATCCCGTCCATAGACGTGACCGATATATGTCGCATGATTAGTTTATTGAAATGGCATACCCCTATCACTTACGCCTACTCAAGGTAACTGGCGATGTCGCCCTATTTATATTTTCTAGGAATGCCTAACATGCTTCTTCGTGGATTGTACACGTGACAAGCTAAACATAATTCCGGAGCACTGCTGCTTATTACATCCTGACAAGAAGTATTGCAGCCTCTTATATTTTAATACTAACTGATTAGTTAATGCAGTGTGCAGTATCTCTGGGCTAATGGTAGTTGTGGCGTTTAAGATCATTGACATCAATAAAGTGATGTCACGACGGATTATGTGATCCTGGGACTGTACTCAGTGTCAATGCCCGCTTGACGCAAACCCCTTTGACGCAAACTCCTAGCCTAGATCGAGCTGTAAAACCCTCGCCGCCAGGAGGAAAAATGACCACCACAACGCGATTCAGCTAACGGATTGGGTTTAAAGGCCGTCAATTGAAAAATTAACACTTCTCCGGATTGCTAATCAGCAATAGAGCGACCACTGTAAACCATCGATATACAACCTTAATAGCATCCAGCACTGGTTAATTTACAAACCAGGAATAAAACGTTGGCTCCTGTAGCGAGTCAGGCCCATCAAACCGCACTTAATTGCTTATGATCTTCCATAACTTTGCTAAACCTAATGATTTGACTAGATGAAAGGTGTTATAGAATATTGTAAATACAATTCGCATTACCAATGCATATAATTGAATATTTGACGTTACTCTGATATTGGCCGTTATAAACCCGGTTGCACGAGAGTAAGCACCATTAAGCGCAATAGTAAAGCCCAAACATCCCAGCATGTGGCCTATTCAGCGGCTGAAAACAACCCGCATGGATCACCATAACCGCGACGACCAAGGTAGTACTAGATATGCTCTGGCAGTTAAGTATCTCTCGACATTTTAAACGCACCAGTGAAGCCTATTTGAAATCTGTCGGCGTTTATAATGCAGAAATGTGTAATAGACTTCGGGTGTGATATCTAATTGTCGCTTAATTTCGGGGTTGAATATAAATATTTCATCGAGATGCGGGAAATATGACGACGTTGTGCATTGCTGTTAACTCCACACAGGATCACTTTTGTGGCGCTGTATTTGAAGTAGAAAAACCACTTAGCCAGCTTGCGGTTGTATAAATGCTAAAAACTGAATACGTATTATTATTGAACTCTAATGTGTCGCATAAGAAGACAGATAGAAGACTTTCACCAAACATTCATACCCAGAGATTTATCATATGAAGTTCACCGTCATTACACAAACGAAATCTTTTACAAAACAGATGTTTATTTAGGGTTTATGCTAGAGCATCAGTATGGGTAGCATGAAGTGCATATTAGTTAATTCTAAGTCGAGATTATGATAAAGACAAATTTCGAACCAGATATGAATATGTAAAGGCTAGTCGCACAACTCAAGAGCCCAATCTATGCATCGGGTATAGACAGCATGATAGCGCCCTTAATGCACTGGCCAGCTGATTCGTTTTCTTCTCTATTCAGAATAAGTACAATTACCATGACGCATATGGCACCAAACTTAAGTTCAACCTCAACTCAGAATACACTCTTCGATATGACTTTCGTCATCTTCCCGTGACATCGAATTTCTTACACAAGCTATCTCTCGTTCTGAATATTCACTTATTAGCCATACGCCCCTCCCATGCAAGGTTGATCAATCGCGAATGAGTGCTATATTTAGCCATCAGTAAGTTCGTCTTGATTTCACAGACAACCTTTCAGTGTACATATCTATTAACAAAATACACGAAGCTGCTGAATGTTGCCGTGAGGTGCTCTGTACTCTGTGACTGCTACTGTATTAGTATTTTGACAACGTTGCATAGTTACACGATGTGCATTGCAAGCACTGTAACGTATAACATCAAGCCATGCTGAACAAAATACGCAGCATTTACCAAACATAAGCGACAGGATAGATTAGGTGAAAATGCATTAAATACGCATACTTTATGAGGCACAATTATCTTCGGAAGCCATTCATTCTGCCACGATGCATTTTAACCCCTTTTCTTCAATATGTGCACGCCTCATTAAGAGATTAACGTAAATGATAAGCTGGACTTTACATCGAATGGATTCCCTCGCAGAGACTACTTCGCCTGATGTGCGGCCCTCTCTATCTCCACTTCCATTCCTCAAAACCCCTCCCCAACGTCTCGGCAGTGGTATATAATACTAACGCCTCGTCACAACATAATAAAATAGTCATAGATGCTATCATGTTTGTCTGCATAGGGCGTTGGCAGTAACCAATAGTTGTTACATTGATATATTAGCTGCTCCTTAACATCTTCATCCTAAATAGACCACACACGTGTATTGACTCTACACCGGCACAAACGCTGTTCAATTATATGACGTTGCTGGACATTTAACAGTTAAACAATGTATAGATTTCGGATATAGGTGATTACTAGGTGTGTTATAACCAGGAAAATACCAATTAGTAACAAAGACGCCACGCATAGTTCAGCGAAAATATATTTCAAGATATTTTATCCTGTGGTTGTTTCGTACGTTATGAACAAGGGATAGCGATGCACCTTTGAGTGGGCACAAGGGCTGCATATAAAGTCATAATAAATCATACGCAACGGACGGATTCTATTCACAAAGTGGGTATTAACAACCTCTCGGCTGTTCCCCTGATTATTCTGATAGCGTTTACCTGCAGTAATTGGCGTTGGTAAAACATACCCGTGATAGCCTAGCAACTGTCGTAATGGTCTTGCCTATGACTGCGTAATAAAATGCGATTAATGAGCACTTAATTCGTCCTCGAAACTATGTACAACTAGTTCCGAGTACGCCATTGTTAGTTGTGCTCATGGGTATGTTAGCAGGAACGAGCCTTGGCAAATGCATATCTGTCCATGGCTGCCTAAGCTGGTCGATACCTTTTATTCTGGACCAGTTAATCTTTTGTTTTTTGCAAAAGCGTTACATTCACGTTCACATTTTACATGTTTTAAATCAATTATCAATGACCGTGTTAAGTCCATTGTTCAAAATACTGTTGCGAAATGAAAGCGTCACATACCCTTATTAAGATTTACCCGTAACGCATAATATCAGTGATACGCTTATTTTAACATTCGATGCTACGTCGTTAATTTATTAATACCACATATGCTTTTGAAACTTTGATTTACAGGCACAAATTGTTGTAGAAACCGCGGAGTCATTCATATGATCTCTGTGGAGTATACATTGACAGCCATTAAAGCATTATCCAAGGTCGACGAGATCATATTGCAATGCAAGCGAACAGGCGGTAAACTAAACCTTAGCGAAATAAGAATTTTGTGTCATTTAAGCCATCTTGCTCTACTTGCTGCAATATTTTAATTGCGCAGGTAAATGGTTGCTTATCATACAATGCCCAAAGCGCTTATTTGTGTTTTCGAAAATGGAACAAACTGGTTAGGTATTCGATTTTCATTAAATGTGTTATGATCAATATTCACGTATAAAAGTACGCATGCATGCAAATTGATCAACTGGAACATATCAATACCAATACCGATTGGAAGAGCTCGATGCTTTGAGTGTCTTGGGACAGAAAGGAATCATAGCCATATAAACTTCCGCATAAGAAGCTACATAAATGCGTTTACATGATAACAATATTCGGTCGGAATAATATATACAGCTATGCACCACAATCACGTCCCTGTCGATACGTCGAAGTTTATATGCCGCATATACTGAGCGTGATGATAAAACCTTGTTCAAACCTGTCACTTCTACCAATTTGGTTATATATATATATATATATATATATATATATATATATATATATATATATATATATATATATATATATATATATATATATAGATATATATATATATATATATATATATATATATATATATATATATATATATATATATATATATATATATATATATATATATATATATATATATATATATATAAATGCATATATATATGTAT
This sequence comes from Urechis unicinctus, assembly GCA_034190875.2. Classification (NCBI taxonomy): domain Eukaryota; kingdom Metazoa; phylum Annelida; class Polychaeta; order Xenopneusta; family Urechidae; genus Urechis; species Urechis unicinctus. The sequence goes on from CM067342.1 coordinate 52,838,579, forward strand.
ATATATATATATTGCTTATCTTTATCATGGTATGCCAATAATAGCTTTAATGCATGAAAATATCGCCGAGATATATCGCCTGGCGATCATCCGATACTTATCCGATACTTATTTCACCAATCGTTACGCCAGAGTATCACCAAATGGGAGATATCTATCGTCTGGAATATAGTCATGATATTTCAGATTAAGTAAACGTTTATATAAGTTTAAAGAGATCCGTTGATTTTTTATGCGATAAAGCAGTATCAGATATTGGTAAGACGACAAGTTAGAAAGATAACAAGGGGTGTTTGTGGGGGAGGGGGTGGGCATATTAAAGGCGGTTTCGTCCAGTGCGTTAACTGCAAGACGTATATTCGCTAGCCACTCTAAGGGAATTATTATCAAACTTATAGAACACTTGTTAGATACCATGTTTTGAACCTGACATCGGCATTATAACACGTGTTCCTAGGCGTGCTACTTTCCTGAATCAGACGGGCTACGAGCAAAGATTGCGCTTGTTCTGACTGACAACACTTTAAACACGGGACCACATACCACAGGTATGTAAACTGTTCAATGGGTCAGAATATATTCATTTTAATTCGAGCTTCACCGGGCTACAGACTCAAAACATAGGGAATATTCATACACCCATGTCCACCACAGAATTAAAAAGAAATGGTTTTTCCAAGACGGGACCCCATATCCTAATTAACTCCCAGCCAATGTAGTCTCAGCCAATTGCCTGAACTCATGTAAACCCTGCTTGACGCATTTTATGTACAAATGTTTTAACTCAAATTAAGTAGCACTTTATTGTTGATGACCTCTAGCAGGTCACCTGACGACCGAATAGTCTTTTTGGGTGGCCATCATTGCAAATCATTGTAAATCGCATTATTCAAATAAGACGTTTGCATCTTCTGCCACGTCCGCGCGGGTAAAGCAAGCAATATAGTTATAATATTTTATTGTCACTTGTATTGTAACATTCCCTGTTATTGGTTTGCAGCATGAGCAACACCAATGGTTGTTGCAATTGCTTCCACAGGATATAATCGTTGGAAGCGGAGGCAATTATCCCAGTTACTTATAGAAATACATGTTTACTAGATATATTCTATTTTTTTATTTTTAGGATGTGTCGACCTGATTTCAGCTGTGACCTAAAACAATCAGGTGTTTGAGTACGAAGCGTGCCTTCAAAAGGAAGCCATGGCAAAGTTGGAGCATTATCATCTTGATATTTTACAGGCGCATGTATACCTCGGCGAGGGATATCCTGAGTCTAACAACATATACATGATGTATCAGTTAAACGTATATCGTTTTTGCCAAGCACCTGTTTAAATGTTTTACATGTTAAAATTCCGAACGCATGATAATTAGTCTTGAGTTATTGCTGAAGATGAGTGGCGAACATTATTGCGAAGTACCTACATTGCCCAAATTTCCATAGTTGAGGATGATAATATTGTTGCTGCGCATAACTTAACTTGGTGTTATTGGTCAGCAAACATTTTACTAAGATGGGTAATTTGTAATGTCACAAATCAGTCGGCCAAGAGATTAAGAAGGCTTACATCTGAGTTTGTAGATCAGTTTAAAATACAGCAATAAAACTTACGCCGGGCTGAAATCCGCTCCGAGCAAGTTTATATTTCTGTAGTGTTGTATTATTTTATTCGAGGGCTCATCTTAGTTCCATCAGCGCCATTGCAATGATCTTGATTCCCCTCCTCCATGACATCAGCCTGCAGAAGAATGCGTTATAATACGGAAGACGGTGTATCATTTCTTTCTCAATCGGATGCATACTTAGTTTTTGCAATTGCAGTAGGATAGGAAGCTTAAGTCTCACTGTAAATGAGAGCAATTAAGAGTAAATTGCTAAAATGACCAAGCATTTGTATTGCTTTGTTATACTTTATTGATTGGTTTCATGAGCTATACCTAATGCGACGTAATGGTTAACATGGCCAGTCCGGTTGCATGTTGTATTCCTTCAGCCCACGTAAAAAAAAACTCCATGTACAACGAACTTGCTTCCTACTCCATTCTGCTGTTTACTGCAAACGCGGTCTCCGCATTAGAGACCTTGCAATAAGAATTAATCGACCAATTTTATTTAATTGATGATGGTGACGCATTTAAACTCTTACGATTATAGGTTGCGACGTTGGCCCCAGTGTTCAGTTACTTGTACAAAATGCGGCGTGGTGCACTAATCTGCCGTGTCGAGTAGATCATATCAGATGCTAAAGTTCGACTTAGGTTAGGTACCTCGGGTTTTGCTGCCTAGGTTGCGAGTTCATTTGAACGCTTTTTAATTTTATTTACGCAACAGTTTATAGTAATCATAAGGGGTACAGCCATCAATATTGTCTTAGAGAACCACGACAGCCTCACTGAACAGATGTATTGCTACCCTCGCTTATTTGCTAGCTAATTGAAATCACCTGACTATACCATGCTGACCATGTACAAGAGCGATTGGATAACGAAAAAACGATCGACCAGCAGAGTTCGTTTCTTATGCTTGTAATATCAAACTCGGACAGTGACAATCGTCTAGCGGTTTTTCTTCGGAGAAATTATACTGTTCAATTAGGTTTTCATGGTCTAAACTAAAAATTACATACGAATAGCTGATAGTAATTCCGCACACCGAATTAGACCAGTTAACCTTAGGTTGAAGTTGCAAAACCCATTGGTTGATCGAGGTGATTATTATCGTAATCAATAGAATTCATAACATATACCCTTCGGTTGGGATTTATCGATATCAAAATCTGTTATAACCAGAACATTTCCGACTTCTTTGGTAAAAGTAAATGCATATCAGCATGACCATATCCGCATATTGGCCCCTAAGGTGTTATTCTGCGGAATATATTTTACGTATGATGAAAGAGCTAACTTAGTTAAGTTAAATTGCTTTGCATTGTCGTGAAGAATTGAAATCAGCATACTAATATTTATCATCTCAACCAGCTTCTAAGCAAAGGTATATCCCTCAGTGGAAAATAAGGCGTTATAAAGATAAAAAAGCGCTCAACTGTTACGTTTACAAACATAGTTGGCCTCTATAACATGTTTGGTACAGGTCCGCAACTGTAATCTCATCGTAAATCTCCAACATTTCGGTATTCCATCAGCGAGGTCTTACAATTACACCAACGGAGAGATTTGCATTCCTGCCCAATTTCGCATTGACGTAGAAGTTATATTTTCGCTTCTGAAAACGCATCTATATCAGTTTATGTGATAACTCCCAATATGTTACTTTCATTTCGGAAGGGGCTTGCAACAAAGCTGAAGCTATCTACTCCGTATCCTCTCACTGGCTCGTTCGTGCCATAAGTGTGCTTTACAAATCATAACGGTGATAAATAACGCGTAACGACCCCATTGCACTTCAATAGGCCTACTGGTTTGTAGAAACTCTCATCGCATTATTGCTCATCATTTGGTAAAAATGGGACTCTTGCAATATTTGCGCATTGCATGCGTGCGTTCTCTGCAGAATGTTACTGCTGTGGTAAATGCTTTCTAGTCAACCGGTTAAGTTTCGCAAACCCCGGCCTGCATTAATTATTGTGGGTTTTATTCAATTATTAGGTTGCTATGTTCACATATAGATCATTATACCATGGTCACTGCTGTTAAACTATACACCCGTAAAAGTGGTGTGTGTGTGTGTGTGTGTGTGTGTGTGTGTGTGTGTGTGTGTGTGTGTGTGTGTGTGTGTGTGTGTGTGTGTGTGTGTGTGTGTGTGTGTGTGTGTGTGTGTGTGTGTGTGTGTGTGTGTGTGTGTGTGTAAATGTTTGTGTGTGTGTGTGTGTGTAAATGTGTGTGTGTGGGGGGGGGGGATGGATAGCCCAGCACTAGTCAAATGTTGGACCGATAATCAAGTTTCAACTCTTTTTGTGCAAAGCATATCCTCCGAGATAACTTGTTGCTTTGCTACTAGGTGACTGCATTCAACCAGAGTGTAGCTACGCTGGTTTTAAATCACAGCTTTGGCTTGCCCTAGTTTAGTGTAAAAATGAATGGGCCCGTGCTATTATCTTGCTGACCCATTAATTGAGGGCATGTATCAGTGTTTTTGGTAAGGCGATCAATTCGCAAACCTCGTTAGCAAAGGTTCTCAGATGCTGTAATTTAATGACCACTGGGTATGGCACTATGGTCTTGCACAGCATGCCAATAACTGATAAGGTGTCCGTAGGGACTGGTTACACAGTCTGGTTACTCGAACGGTTTCTGTTTTTCAATTCATCGGTGTTGAATATTTCGTTTTTAGACTACATACTCAACATAATTGTAGGCAAAGAAATATAATTCGAACTGACCTGGTAACTGATACAATGATTTATAGCTTTGCCAATTGCGCAACTCAATAATCAGTAACAAAGGGAAAACTCGATTGAGTATTAGTTAAAGCAATGACGTAAGATTCTGAGCGCATTCGAACTATAGTAGTAGTTGCACGATCAGTAGTTAGCATATTTAATTGAAGAGGACAAAACATTACTGATAGCTGACTGAATGTGTTCGGTAACCAGTTATCCGCATTACCATACATCTAAATGTTTGACGGAGTAACGAGACAATTAACAGTCGAAAACTTCGTTGTTATCGACTGGAACATCACGTCATAATCGTTTAGTTGGACTTGATTTGCAAGGACTGCGTATCCACTTTCTGCCATTGCGTTAAAACATACTGCATTATATCGCTTAAATGATTTTAATCATTTTCAAGAACACAAAGCATGGCAGCAGAATTTGTCGTATGTGTTGATTCGAAGTTATGCATGCGATTTTATGTGATTAATTCCTTAATCTCATAAAAATCGTTTGACAGTTTCCATAACATACTCGGAAATTTAGTTTCTGCGACTAAAGTTTCATAAATCAGGTAATATCCGCAGAGTACGCATTGAGAGCCTTAAAGATATCAGCCAGCGAGAAAAAATGTTAGATAAGATTGTACGATATTTAGCCGAATCTCTTTTTCGAGAGCTATTCTTCTTTAGTTGATGAAGCACCTGTAAGTCTCCCGCAAGGGTGTGCTTGATTTCGGCGTCGCATTTTCTGTAAATAATGTACCTCTCATGCCAGCTGTGAATTTAGTTCAGAGAAATCCTTTTTGCTGAACGGTGAAGCAGACAACATTACTCAGTCGTTCGGCACACCACATTAGAATATTATTCGTTTCGTTTCTTACATCGCGAATCAATTGTTATAAAAACTACCCTTTACGTTATAAATGCAACGCTTGAATCTATTATGCCGTATCTAGTTCTGTATGATTCCGTGAAATCGGCCCTTCAAAGTTTTTTCTCACCTTCTATTGTACTTCAGAAGATCAGTGCAGAGACTTGCCTGGAATAGGCAGTTTATAATTTATACATATTTTTTTAATTTTCCGGCCCACATTGTTCCACAAATGCATACTCCAAGCAGTTTTAAAATAATATATTAGTCACGTTGTATTAGACATATTCTCTGCTAACAACCAATATATTAAAGAGGGAGATAACTAGAAAGAACGTGTGGTGTGTGATAATATAGTGTATGCTATGCGTTGCAGTATATCGTGGGGGTGGAATTCTCATAAGGTCATACGTATTTATGATACAAACCACTACATAGGATAAGGCTTGTGTTAGGTAGCACATATTGACCGATACTCCACCACATCAACCTTACCGCAAATCTCAAGGATAGCACATATTACCACTCAGACAAATCTTACGCAAATCAAAATCAGATCAATATAGCCCCTTGTGTTTACCTCATTGTAAGGACATTCTTAGTGCCCAACAAGCATCGCAATGTGCTAATAATGTGCAGCGATTTTTCAAATTTACATGAATCACATATGATTATGTTTAAGAGACTGTTCAGCCCCATATTTGGAACGAGATTGCCTAGCAAGCTGCTTGGCAACCGCACCTTGGAAACCAAAAGTTTTAAGTTTTCAGACTTTCAGTCGCTACGTGGCGCTGTGATCTAAGAAAATAGATCCTTACTTCGGCTGTCGCCATATATGTTGTCGGACATTACCCTCCCTGCTTGTCGGTCTAATGTGTGCGCAGAGATGCCCACAACTTGAATGAGTGAAGATTTGATGAAATCTATATTATGTAACCAAAGCGGAAGAATACACATCGATAGCGAGGTAAATTCAGAGCGCGTTATGATTTACAGCTAACATTCGTGTGGTTCGTGGTTTTAGGGAGGCACCGTTATCGATGGAACGACATAACTGAATAAAACAGATTTCCACAGTAGATCATGAATATTTCCAGTCAAATAATAATGTTAAAGACTTATAAACATAATTTTCCATCATTTAAACTTTACGGCACAAATTAGAAGATGGTATTACTTACGTCTGCGTTAAACGTAGTAATGTAATAACGAAATGATCCCTGATTGCCTTACATGGGGCTTAACAGTCTCTTTAACCTCATGCACTGATGTATTGGCTGAATAGTTTCGTTAAAGATTACGTCGTAAATGTTATTGCAAAGGCATGTCATTGTAAAGACAATGTATCGACCTAAGGGTAATAGTACATTGAAAGATGTTTGCCTTTGCCCCTATCCTATGATTGGTTCATAACTCAGTGTGTGTCCATCTGCTGGGATGTTAGAGCAATAAGACAAACATTGACATTAAGCCTACCAAATTGGGCGGGCGCTTATACTACTAAACTGTCCAAAAATGCCCGGGGGTTATGTAGTCGGAATTTAGGGGTATATTTCTGATATTCACATCGATGTTATGTCACATAATTCTTGCAAATTGCAAGGGCGGTGGGGCAGTCCCGTATTTTTTCTGAAATTTCTGTTTGAGATTAAAATTTTCTTATTAATAGTCAGCTTTACTTTACGCGTTTATTATATTGAAATATTTTGGGTTGTCAGATAAGCTTGATAAATAATGGATTTATACCATTATGTAAACAGTAAGCTGCTTACATGAATAACATTGCCTGCTTCGGCTGAGCTAAACGCACCGAACATAATTGATGCGATATATTGATACCGTGTTGTTAACGTGACCGCCTGACGACTGCTAATCCTATAATTTAGGATCGAAACACATCTCACAAATGTGCCTGGGAAGTGATCGCTCTATTCCGATGATACAACATATTAAAAAGGTGATGATTCGAGCTCAATCGACGACGTCTAAAGTTGATAGTTTAACTACAGATAGAAGTTCCCGGAAGCAGCATTACCAATAATAGTATAGACGTCAAAACAAGCCCAATCGGAACGAAACGTGAATAAGAGTGATTCCATGCTGCTTTGCCAGACGGAAACCATTTAAATATATTTATGATTAGTCAATCTAGTAGTCTACAAATGTAACTAGTTAGAACACCACTAAAATGCTATTGAGTACCTGTGTGTTTGATGTCACTGCGACAGGGTACAATAGTAGGATGCATGATTTATTTAGTTTTGACACAAACGGGCCGAGGGCCTTGTGAAAAGCATCGTTGGCAGTAATTGCCAAAAATATTTAGAAATTGCCCAATAGATATTGCTTCTGGTCGTTCTAGCAGTAGTACCACAGAGACTTGTTTTGCTATATCGGCTCTTCCTTAAATAATAGAAACGTGGATTGCACAAGAATGTAGCAGATTAATCTAGCCCAGCAATTCGACTCCTTTAGACGGGCTCAGCCAACCTGGCTTCGCAAACGTAATTCGCAAAGGGTATAAATTCGATTCCTTGTCATGAGCGATCCTGATAAAGCACTCGTGCTCGAGGCTGTGAAATCTTCCGCTCATTGAATGTTGGCGTAATCATCGTACATCGTCCAAATAAAATCAATATTAAACATATCTTTTAGCAATACGCTTTTAGACTTGAGTGCCGCTATGTCGCTTGGGCGCAAGCCCATACGTCGAGGTCTAAAACCGATGTAACATTGGATGTTCTTTCTTCTTCTCACCCTCTTCTAGATGCGACAGATCTGAGAAGAGGCAGTTCAATAACTCATGAATGCACCAGACATCTCTTGATATATAGCCGGCAGCGCAAACTGTTGTATCTATTGATTCGCCGCAATATCTTTGAATTGTGATACGTATATGGTTAGGCGTAAGACTCAGAAGGCCTTAGCCCGACGGATATAAAAATCATTGGTGATTTACTCTGTATATTTACAGGTCCTGCTTGTACATAATATCCCATACAATTGCAGTGGTTCTAGTTAGGCGGCATTAAATTTTAAAAGACGATGTAGCAATTGTAATAAACAGCAATAGCTGTCTACTTCAAACACTAAATGTTTGTGTTACTGGCACCAAATGGTGTAATTACTCGCGCTTATTGTGATTATTTGCTGAATTACGTTGTTAAAATAGGACATGTGCAAATGTGCTCAAAGGCGAACAAAATACACTCGAAGAACACAAGAACAAATAAGCTTACGGCTGTAACAACAAATACGGCTTAATTGCTATCACTATTGCGCAACTCCGATATGCCGGGTCTGAGCAGTCTGATCACCAGCTTAATATACTCCCTTACAAAATTCTTAACTAGGAATGCAGTTAATTTGTCACTCTGATGACAGTTAATTGTAGTTTCAATCGTGTGTGATTGGTTGATTTTGCGCAATGTACTTTTCACTGACCTGCAAGCATAAGGAACGTATACGGGCCTGGAGGCATATTTGAAACGTTGGAGTTGTGCATATCTTTGGCAGCAACTGATGGTCCGCGTGAGAATGTAATTATATTCGTGGTTTCCGTGCTCAACATACCGATAAGCTGATGGAACGCCTATTTGGAATAAGGTGGCGAAAGGTACTAGTGTTATTGGTTCTGTTGTATCTTAGACAATAACGATAGGTGAGTCATTATCGCTTTATTGTCTGTTCGGCACGTTAGCATTTGCATTCGAACCTCGACATGTAAAGGATACATTGTTGATTATAGTTTGCCACTTTGACAGAAACGAGATGTCATCGACTACCTTGTTCTTGTCTGCTCGGCAAAATAGCATTTGCAACATGTAAAGGTCTAATTATTGATTACATTTTTAAACCACTCACATTACATTATACCATGCTAATTATATAGCCTCATGATGAGATAGACGTAATATCTCAATTTCTAACCCATTTATCGCAATGGCTCAACCTCTCACGACATTAACTCTTGCAAATGTCTAACAGCCTCTATCGGGGTTGTCCAAATGACGGCCAAGAGAAGCTCCGCCTATTTTAGAAACATTTATGCGGTTATGTTAGTCGATCATATGCTAGAGGACACGTACACTACCATGGGTTACATATTCCCACACTACCTAAATGGCTTTTAGCTGAACGGAATAAGACTGTAATAACGAGACGTTAATAATATGTTTTCCATTCTAAGCCCAATAGCACAATATATTCGAGTATATATAATGATACTCTATATGTGTTGTGAAGCAATAATGCAAAGCATAATCGTCATCGAGTCCACAGTAAAAATTACCAAACAATAACAATTACTGGCAGAACACGCTACTCATCCTGGGGTCAAGGTCTCACTTAGCCAATAACCACCTCAAAACTTTAAAGGATTTTTCATTGTAATTGCTTTTAAGATTATTGCTATTGAAGATATTGTGTTCAGGCAAATGGTAACCCTGAGAGGGCAGCCATAGCAGGCAGCCGTGAGCCGCTTCACTCCCATGTGTTCTTAGAATGTTGAACACGTGTCGATTTGTCACCCCATGGGTCCTTGGAACAGTAACTATGTAGAGATATTGCCTTTCTAATAATTCCATACACCAGCAGCGAGTGTCCATTCATTGTGCTAGTGAAAAATATAAAAGCACAATTGGTTGTTAACCATACACCGCCTCAAGTGCACAGTTTTGTACATAAACGCTTTTTAATTGTAATGGAGCAAACAGAATATGACTCAATGTCAACGAAACGTCGTAGTTGTAAACATAGATTCATACAAAACCGATTAGACAAGCAGTATCGGGACCTTGTTTGCTTATCACCAATGACACTGATATTCTATCAGCCAAGTACTGATGTCAGTTTATGTGATACGTCAAGTGTAACTGGTAACAAGGAATTGTGTACAACTACAACAGTATACCCCATATAACGATTTAACGTACGTGGACATTCGTTGCGCGGTTCTCTTGATGTCATTTATATCAACATTTGCTTTAAATGAATCGTCGGGATTCCTGCTGAATAGATGTTTGTGGCGCTGTCTGGCGAAACCTTGATTAGAGATGCTTCATTATAAGTTTATTGGCAATATAATGACAGTTAAGACATTACTAGGTCTTTAGATCTAGTCTCAGCAAAACTATGTTAACGAACTGAAATAAATGAATACTACAAAGTTTCTGCAAGGTAACAACTGTATTTGCAGGAAATATGGCCCAAAAAGAGGTATATCAGAGTGCTGTTGCATCCCGTTTACAGTATCACCTAACTTATTACATTCCAGGTATTGATGTATACGTTCACAGGACTTTTATTGTCTCTACATTGCCCGTTGAGGGACTAATGGTGCTGGTCTATACCTTTCATCAATATCCGGTCTGTTGATATCATGGTTATATCACATTCTGAATCCACTTAATCATCGCGAGATGAAGCTGCTAAACGGCGACTACTGCGATGGGTGAACCAAAGATGCTGCTGAATCCGCCCTACCCATCCCTCCCCGATAAAATGCAGGCGTGGGGTAAAATGTCATTGGGGTTGTGGCTAGTGAAGCAACGCTGTATTACACTACAGAGAGTCACCTCAGAGCCGAGATCTTCCTTAACCGTCTAATTGTCGATTTCTAAGCACTTTTTAGCACAACGGTCTGATATTCATTATCAAGTACAAATTATATAACAATTGACACCAAACATGGAATATTCTATTTTCTTGTAATGATTTACGGTAAATGCTGTATCTGTCGCTGATATACTATTCCTAACCAACCTACCATGGCCGAATGTTTAGCAATCGCTTCCAATTTTTGAACGGACAGTAAGTCATGATTAACGCCCATTGTGAAATTTACAGGTCATAGCTCCAAAGGTGCTTTAAGGGTCGGTCAATTATATCCCCTTATCCTAGATTTACAGATTTACCTAGGGCACAAGTTACAGATTGGTACCTAGGGCACGATGTTTGTGCAAAGTTTTTTTTGGAGCGTATGGTACAAATATACAAGAGATCGGGCCTTATATAGAACCAGACGGAGGGTATAGAAATAGCAAAACTGACGGGAATAGTGACTCCGTGACGCTTTCCATCAAGTATACTTTAACGCATTTTGTGTTAGTCGTAGTTTGATAGGTCTGTCCTAGCAGAGACTAAGACGTCCTTGTATCGGATTTCCATATGACGAGCTCACATCCGATAGTGACGTTTATCTCATTATATCACGTAATATCGACCGATGGCAGTCCTCTGAAAGAAGAGTGTTGCAGAGCGCACGTAATGCTATGTGTAAAATCACTGAGCTATTTCGTCGGATATATAGTTCAGTGGGCGCGAATCCCAACAATTTGCATTTGTAACATCGTTACCTTAATCCTTAGTCAAACTTATCTTTTGCCGGGAAAAATATGGCCGAGGTAAAATATGGCATCCATAAAAGATCTCATGTCACGAGGTGTCATACTCCTAAGAAACTATTGGATAGCATTTGTCCGAGGCGCTGTTCTAGTTTTTGATGGTACCGTGATGCTATGAGTGGATATGACAGTGGGTTCAATTGAAACCTAGGACACGCCACCGCACTTAATGATAACAGTCGCCATCCATAAATGAAGTGCAGAGTAACTTCAAATGGCTAATCATGGAATTAAGACAACCAAAAAAAGCACTGACTCATGTAAATAATTCAATATGGGCGATACCAGCGTGCGACTTCTGCTGTGTAAAGGTACCAATCACTGGGGTCTTCATGCCATCACCACGATAGTGTAAATGCATCTACGGTTAATGGAGATTGTTTTCGATAGCCAATACAGGGTCATGTATATCAACTGAAGGATATCATGAACGCAGCTTCTATTTTCGCACACATACATAGCGTTCAGCTAACAACCTTATATGACGTCAGTATGCTGCAACCACACTAAATCAAGGCACATAACTTGCCTGTGGAAATAGCCTCTGTACAATAGTGAATTAAATAGTTGAGGAAACACTTTTGTGTCCATGATGCAGAGTTAGCGCTATGGATCAGTATGGATGTAGCCCCGTTGGTCAATAAGATGCATGCGAGGATAGCAAATGCTAACGCCAGGATTAAATCTGCTTAATAGACTATTGAATGATATGATATCCCCAGTAAACACAGATGGACTACTTTGCGGCGCTTCTACACTTTCCTTTCCAACCAGGTCAACAGTAGCTGACGCGGAGCTAGCTACCATAGCGACGGGATTTGATTTGGACTAGGCCAACTACTCATTAGTTCCAATGAGCCGCGTCGTATGTGATCCAAAGGCCAACAACACTGCTATAAGGTCAATTAATACAGACCCATTTCCTTGATGCACTTGTTGTGGCCATGCACATGGTTAACTGGGCGAGGGTTTAAGTGGCGATTGCAGGCTCCAAGTGACCGATGACAGGCATCTGTACGATGAGCGCTTTGAAGCTTCAAAGTGGATGCCTTACAATTAATTGCGTAAAAATAATTCTGGTTAGGCTGGAAATAGGCGAAAGACAGGACCATTTTATGTTTGATATCTGTCGATGATGTGCGATTTTAGCCAAGACTGTACTATGTAATAGGTACGGTTTCAATGGATCGTCGCCTCACCAATTGATAACTTATATACTCAAACCATATAAAAAGCTGTTTTGCGGCTCGTATATTTCAGGCTTAATCTGAACTTTATTTAGCGCTGTGCATTTCGTAGTTGGAACAATATGTGAGCGAGGAAATCATACAAAACAGTCAGCAGATTCTGATAAGTTATAGATGCATACTATATTCGAAAAGCCAAATATGCTGGCCGAAAAGTGATATATTCCAAACATGAGTCCAGCAATCATCAGTGAAGTAAAACCATTTATATCGTTATGTTTATGTTTATATAAGCTTTGTAAAATAACTGAGGCGCATTCATTGCAACTTTGTATTGTTTATCACTCGCAATAACCTTGATGTAACTATTGCAAATTGTTTAAGAATATTTGAGAGTTTTGCTACCAAACTGTTCATTTCTAGTAAGTGGCCATAAGGCATGAACGAGTATGTTCGTTAATATTTGGAAGTGTCTGTCTATGAGTTAAATAGGTAATACATTGATCAAACACATTTAACCCTCGCAACACCTCTGTGTTTTTCTCTGAAAACGTGATATTGACTTTAAATAGTACACATAAATCTCTACCGACGGTAACTGTAGCCAACCTGCCTACCGAGTGGGAGAGTAATTGCATTTTTATGAAATATCAAGTATCATGTATGTTTTGTTACTTAGTAATAAGTCCTGACTCCATGAGCGCGACGGGATGGAGCCGAGCATCCGCGTTGGCTAATATAACATCCGGATATTATTCGATGCTTGATTACTACGGACTAAGCTTGGCATTACAGTAAATTGGAATATAAGTCAGAGTTATGCGGAAATGTTCTTGTCACTGCAGCATGAGCTTATTGGATGCAAGGCTTCTCCTTTAATTAACTTGTCAGAGAGAAAACCATAAACACTGCCATCAATAAAGCGATTCAGGGCTGACATAGGCATTGCCGTTATTAGTCCCCGCCTGATATGGGTTCGCCAAGTGATGTCTATATGGCACGCTTATCCACCGTCCTCGCCGAAATAAAAAAACAACATCCAGTGAATCTAGCTTGGCTGCCAAATATCATCGTCTATAATGACGGTTAAAATGCTCCACCATCGAATGTGTTAGCCCATATCAAAATAGTGTGTACAGCAGGTTGTTAAAATCAAGTCGCTGCCCGGGACCAAAACGTCCTTGCCAGACTAGAGACAATCCACATATACTATGTATGACATACACTAAATGTTCAAAACTACGCAATTAAACAAATGCGCAAACAATGTAGCCAAGAAGGAATTTTAACCATAAAATTGGCAAATCGGATATCAGAGATTTATGTTTTCCGGCAAGGGTGACAATGTGTGGAGTATGTGCCAGTGTGAAATAGCTTTTAAGGCAGCATTGACTGGGCCAACGACGCACCCCTTCCCCTTCCAAATCAATGTGTTTTTAGGAAGTCCCCGTTTACTTCGGTCTTCCAACTCCAATCTAAGAACGTCGATTTAAAAAGAAGTTGACAAGAAGCACATTGTCAATGGGTTGCCATAATTGCAAGGCAATGTCGAAACACATACACCCATCCCGGACTAACACCGCCACACCGCCACGCCACGATCTTTCGTATATACATATATATATACATATATATATATAAATAGAGGATGTAGATATAGATAGATAGATAAATAGAGATTTATATAGATATATAAATATAGATATATACATATATATCTATAAAGATAGATATATATAAAGATATATATAAATATATTTATACATATTTATACATATATAGATACAGATAGATATATATATATATATATAATATATATATATATATGTATGTAGTGTATATATATATATATGTGGATACATATATATATATATATATATATATATATATATATATATATATATATCTCTCTATATATATATATATACATGAATATACAAAAGCATCGAAAGCCATGCTAATCCATGTATATATAGATAAATATATATATATATATATATATATATATATATATATATATATATATATATATAATATATATATATATATATATATATATATACATGCTAATCCATGTATATATAGATACATATATATATCTATATATGCATATATTATATATATATATTCACATATATATATATATATGTATATATATAATATATATATATGTTAATATATCTATATATATATATATTCATATGCATATATATACATAAATATGTATAAATATATACATATACATATATACATAAATAAATATATGTATATATAAATATATTTTTTCATATATATATAAATATATATATATATATATATATATATATATATATATATATATATATATATATATATATATATATATATATATATATATATATATATATATATATATATATAATTGTAAATAATTGTAAACATTTCGTACACACATCGCTTTTGAGATTGTGGGAAGATATCAGAAGTTTATGCAGTGTATTAAACAGTGTTGACACAGTGTAAGACTGCGAGATGCGTAGATTAGGATATCAATAATGTATGTGTTAAAACCGCACCACTGGTGCCGCTATGCTTCATTGCTGTTCTAATTTACTTCACTTACGGGTCTACTCGAACCGATTACGTAATATCCCTGGTGGAAACATCTGTGGAATAAGTAAGATCAGGTAATTATTCGAGTGATGGGTTTGCTGCTACCGGGACCGACGGCGTAGCGAGAGTTTCAGCTTCGACATAATAAGACCGGGCGGTCAGTTATTTACCGAGCATTGCAAAAACGGAATATTTTGCCTGGATCAGCGCCGCTCATCGTAGACTATGGGCAAGATTGGTGGGTGAACAAATGTTTTTTAATTGGCATAATATACCACAAACGATCTGTTTGCATAGCACAAATACCTACAATTTCCATTCAATGCCCTTTGGATCGATCGTATTTTAATCTGACAAATGCGATTGTTGCAATGGTATTCAGTCAGTCTCAATCAATTAACGTGCTCACTCACTGATACTCCATGGCATTGTATGAATACTTAGAGGGCATGTTGGCGTGGCTACGAATTGAAAGATGACCGAGCGTACAGAAATGTTACCCTAAAATTACAAGGTAGGGACCATAGTCGATGTGAATAATCAATTATGAATGACTGTAAATGACAACATTATATATGTAATCATGCGTTGATATATTCGTTATTGAGAAACATTATTGCTTGATGCCGTCGACATAGCAGTATCTACATTGTACAGTCCTCGCAATGCAATCATCCGTGGAATGAAATAGGGACCAACATCAAATCGATGTGGTGCAATATTTGCTTTAATGAAACTTCGATAAACACGTATAACCGCAACTCATTGCACCTTAAATGCTATCATTATGTACATCCAACCTGCTCGTATAAACACGATAATTATATCGACTGAAGGTTAGATTCACCCTGATAGGCATGGATATCCTGGACAACGCCATCACCATAAACTTCGAGGAAACCATTAAGCATTTAGAACGTAAGCGTATGTTAACGGTTAGTTAACAACAGCTATTCAGTACACTTTGGTTGATGTTTATCGCATTTGACACTTACTATCGATGCGGTATGTAGAAATCATATTAGCCATAATATTTTTGTCATTCTGTGATGTTGCCTTAAAATTAGGTATTGCTTTTTGATTTACACATATTCGATTATTTGCAATTCCCTAATGTCCCGCGCGAAACGGCTTACACACTTCGTAGGTGGTAGATCTTTTTATCAATAGCCGTGTCGATCAATGCCTGGAATAATATACAGCGTGAGTACATGCTACGGTTGCTACACATGAATATGCTAATGCAACAATTCCCGTATTTTATGTGGGCGTACTAAAAATAATTTCTCTTTAATTTTCACTTTCATGTTTTTAATTACCTAGAGCCCAAGCAGCTGCATCCTACTTAATTAACTACTGATAATCTGATAACGCTCATCGTGCAGTGCAGCAGCCTTTACGTGCCAAGTAAATCATATCAAGATCTGAAAATTTATCACCTTGGTTTATTCTGTAGTAGTAAGATACTAATATCGTAGTCAAACAAGAATTGTATTTCGTCTCTCTACGCGCACGAAAGTTCGAACATCGGTGCGCAGCATGGGTTAAACAATTCAAGGCCAAGCACATTCGATGCTAACATCATACAGGAAATGCATCGATACATGAGCTGATCTGACATATGAAATACTCAAGCACCGTTTGATTGTGGAATTTTGACATTGATAATTAGTGGGCTGGAATTGTGGTTTCTAAAATAAATAGAACTGTCTAGCTGCGATTTCCTCTCAAATCTGTTGAGAGGCTGGCGTCATTCTAATATCAATGTACACCCGAAGGAAGATCGTTAATCACATGCAACATAATCTATCAGACATCAGTTAAGAGAACCCATTACGAACCAGCCAAGATATACTTTCATGAATTTAATAACGCAAAACTCCACGAAACCATTACATGGTTGCTTCAGGGAAGGATATCACAGGCCATGTCAAGTTTAATCAGAATAATAGTTTACATGAATATATATTGTTAGGATCTGTACCTCGCTTTGTGTGCACAACACACAAAATTAAAAGAAATCGAATCAAACCCTCGTTATGGATATATATATATATATATATATATATATATATATATATATATATATATATATATATATATATATATATATATATATATATATATATATATATATATATATATATATATATATATATATATATATATATATATATATATATATATATATATATATATATATATATATATATATATATATATATATATAGTAGCTTTCCCGTTATTTGCCATCAGCACTTACTGAATAGATGTGCATTATCATTATATCATGTGTTATGATGGTGCCCATCGTGTGCCCTTTCTCCCGGAAATCCAAAAAGGTGAACTTATTGATCCCCGTGACCTGGTTTACACAACGTTATATGTTGAGTGTGATGGCTTATGTTAGATTTAATTGCATCTGCATGATCACGCTGTATTGCAATTAAGAAAGAGCTTTGGTATTTCAATGGAGACAATCGTACATATGGTTTCCAGTTGCATAATACCATCGAATCAGCATCTATAGTAAGGATAATGAGGGCAATATAGCAACGCACACTATTTTACGATCAATCCGTTGGATGGGTTGATATGAAATTGTTTCATCAGTCTCCTTCATAGCAACAAATTGCAATTCAACCGTCAACTTGTAAAAGGTATTACGTTCAATCGGTTTGAAGATAAAACAATCCGCTAGATCGGACAGAATCCGCATTTAAACCCATCAATACGTCGTGTATCCAGTCAGCCATATCCTAGCATAAGACTGCGGTAAATCATTATTTGGACCGTAAAGCACGTGTTTTGTACCACCCATTCAGAGAAAACGCAACACACCTCCGTGCATTGACCTTTATACGGCCTCCATACAGAGAGCATTCCAATCACATAGACCACCATCAAGTCCGTTACATCCGTCTGTGGAATAAGAATGTCAAAAAGAGAGTTTAAGTTTAAGCCCTTGAGCGGCTACCACAACATGAAAATGACAATAAGCGCGCTAAGCGTGTTTTGTAATCGAAGAAAATTTCAAGGTAACTGCATAAATTGACAAACAGCATGTTGTCTGGATGTGTACAAACTAAGAAGAAAGCGGCCAGTCTTATTTTTTCCCCGAGGGCTAACTACCAATGCGGTGTTACGCAGTGAAGCATCTGGAATGCATGAGACGGCATAGTATCATACGCTGTACAATAATGATTATGGCTGCCTGCGGCACGAACTTACAGTTGCATTACAGTTCCTTGGTTTCTCATGCATTTCGGAAACATGAACAATTAACTTGCTGATTAGCCATTATTTGCTATCTACTGTGCTGCACACTGTTGTTTACTACCATTATACTTGAGAGCAACGAATAAATTCTAATTCGTAAGGTACTTCTATCGGTATCTCAAGATACAGCGGGAAACAAAATGGGCAATTGATGTGGCTGGCTAAAACAGCGTTCAATTAAGTGTCGTCTATGTTGTTGAAACGTAGCAATAACAATATTATAAGTGAATTGTACCAGTCATATTGAATTTCATAGCGAATAACTTCTTACTGAAGAAAAGGCATGGTGCAAGAGCCATAAACACACACACACACACACACACACACACACACACACACACACACACACACACACACACACACACACACACACACACACACACACACACACACACACACACACACACACACACACACAAACATACACTCACACTTAATTTTCGTTTTCATTGCTTTATTAAACTTATATATTTGTGTACCAAATATATATATATATATATATATATATATATATATATATATATATATATATATATATATATATATATATATATATATATATATATATATATATATATATATATATATATATTCTTTATACATATATTGGGCACAAACATGTCGGCTGGCTCTTTTTGCAAAGTATCCGACGTAAGAAAACATTAATTTGATCTCAACAGGTTGGGCGAGCAGATATCTGAACACAAAAGTAAGTATTTTAATAACCAATCATGCAACTTCGGTTACGCATAACCACTTTATTTAAGTACATGGGTGAACGAGTTGTGCTATAAGCTATCGGAATACAATTTGGCGAGTATTGCAAGAGAACATATGATTGTGATAAAACGGATATGACCATGCGAAAGATTCATGCGGATGGAACTTGGTTCTATATGGCCTGACACATCTGTGTTATTTGCGGTACATTAATAGGACGCAAAGGTTAATATTGGAGGCAAATATTACACTTTATTTAAGTACATGTGTGAACGAGTTGTGCTATAAGCTATCGGAATACAATTTGGCGAGTTTTGCAAGAGAAGTACATATGATTGTGATGTTTCCCCAAGAGGCAAACCGGATATGACTCAAAATTCCACTATTAAGGGTCGCAATAATTTGATCCTATCAGTAATGCAAACTGTATAAATATGTATGTCACCTGCAGCTTCTAAAGTGTTTCCCAAAAATCTCAATATGACTTATCTAGGTCGTAGCCAAGCAGAGTCGGTACTGAGAGGCCAACACACAGGGTTGCATGCTAAGCAAACAGCTCCTTTTGTCTCTATAAAATCCAGCCCTAGGGCTCTATTTAGACGTAGTTATTTTTTATAGTTGTTTCAGTGATAGAGTAAGAAAGTTAGAGTGAAGTATCCTTCTGAGAACAAATGGAACATTCTAATAGATTGATTATTACAAAATGGACCTATGCCTTACTCACCGAGAGAGAAGATGAGAAATAAAATGTCAACATCTATGTGAAATGTAGCTATCGATTTGTTATTAAGATATGGTTTTTACACTTTCGAGAGAAAAATGATACTTAGATAGACCCTCCACTGTAGAGAGAGAGAGAGAGAGAGAGAGAGAGAGAGAGAGAGAGAGAGAGAGAGAGAGAGAGAGAGAGAATATAGATGCCTTTGAGCTAACACAAGATTAAAGCTAGACACAATATTATGGTGTGTAGAGATATTGGCTCGTCATCCATACAAACAACCAATATCGCTTGATAAGTCATAATAGGGATCCTTTATTGTAGTTTCGTGATGTTACATTTAAATTAGCAAGTGTGCTGATTGATACCGATTACGCGATTTGCAATTTCATGACGTCCCACTTGATCAGCTATTATACATTTGGAGAAGCAGACCCGTGCGTAAACATCCGGCGTGGTCATTTCTGAGTTTAACATGTAGCTTCTATTCAATGGATGCTGAATCGCATGAGTAGGCCATGAAACGTGAATGCTGTACTCTAACCCTAAAACGATTCCTTGCGGTCACGTGTCCAGAGGGCTACAACTTGGGCACTTAAGTTTTGTTAACCTTACTATATAACCAAAAACTAGTGTCCAGTGGGCTTTATTCGGGATGAAAAGCCTCAACTTGGGCACTTAAGTATTGTCAACCTTGTTATAAAACCAACAACTTGTGTCCAGTGAGCTTTAACCGGGATGAAAAGCTGCAACTTGGGCATCTAAGTATTGTCAACCATGTCATAAAACCAACAACTAGATTAATGACAATACCGTATTCCGCATTTCTTTACTCGCTAGTCTGACAATCTGCATGAGTGTCAACCGCGAAAGTGGTTTGTCAGGGTAAAATATTAACCTCTTACACAAGCATATTTATCACAGCAACAGCACTTTCAAGCGCCATAAGCCCGGGGGCATCAGCTTTCTATGGTCGTTATATCATAATAACTGCTACATATGATGGCACTTAAACGCATTTTGTATGTCGTAATGTCGACATAATGGAAGGGAGATGGAACACGTAATAAATACCCCCACCCCATCCCCCCCCCCCCCCCGCCACTAAACATTAGAAAGTACCCCTAGAAGACCTCGGTTTGAAATATGACCTGTTTAGACCTACCAATCACACCGAAACCGATATCGTAATCAATTATCTATCCACTGCAGCCAAAAACGTTTTCCCGAAAAGCAGCGGATGGATGGCAATAGATATAGGTCATTTCTTTGATATGGTGAACGACTTGTTTTAAAGTATCCGTATTTTCGCCTAGCAAAGCTTACAAACACTTGCAATGTAGTGTGTTCAACAAAAAGTAGCGGTCTTGTGGTCAACATTCCTTGGACGGATGTATTCAAAACAAAGAATTTACAAGATCGAGGCATCGAGAGGAATTAGTGCAGAGTATAAGCATGTGCTGATCAAGACAGGAATGTTGAGATACGAACGATATCCAACTTGGTCTAAAATAGGTTGTGCTTGGCAGTCTGGGGTATTCCGCTTGAGACTCAATAGAGATGCCGGGGTTCAGATGCTGCGGTTCGACGAGCGAGCCAATTTAGGTAATAAAATGATCAACTAGGAATTGCACTGCCGCCGATGCACTCGCAATAATCATCAGGCCAGCTTTTATTCATTTCAAAATTTTCTCATCAGTCGCCTTGTTTTGCTGAAGCAAGGGACATGTAGCAATCGAAAGGCTTAAAGGTTTTGTATTTAATAAATTGATTGTTATATCAGTGTCCGTAAACCACGATAATATATCAAAATGGTGAGGATTTGGTAGATGTATATAGGTCGCCTTGTTGCTGTGTGCAACTAACGTACATCTGTGGTGGGATATGTAATCAGACAGCCCACGATGTTAACCACAATGTATTTGATCAGGTGTCAATACTAAATATTATAGCTCGAACGCTACAATATTATTTACATATTCTGAGTAACATCGACTGAGCCTAAATATGCAGCGACGATCCTGAGTTGCAATCTAGAAATTACATTCTAGCATTCCACTAGTACCAAAATGCTCTTTAAACGTATGCAAGTTATTTTGACATCAGTCATTGATTATCCACTCTTTCTTCAGAACGTCAAATTTGTGGCTTTTAACTCTTCGTGTTAAAGCCAAGCAAGATTATTACCGTCACTGTTATAGGGTTAACAGTTGTTTGCGATTGGTAGCTTGTCAGTGGTACAATCCAAGTCCCATCTTGTCGATGGGAAATCAATCAGGATCGGTAACGATAATTGGTTTCAAAATCAACAGTATGTAAAGAGCAGAGGTAATAGTTGCATCACCGATTCCCATATCATTAATTTTAAATAACTGACCTGTTCGATGCGATCAAGCACCGTGACGCGTTCTACGTTCTTTCTTCATCATCATCATCATCAAAATGTCCTACCTCGTTGCCTGGCAACAATTCACTGCATTATGACGGCCAGATTAGTGCTCCGTAACGCTTTTCCTGTTTACGTTGATATTATGAATAAGAGCACGAAAGAATTGCTTGACAAAGCGCAAGTTACTGATCGATGATCTCGTAGTTAACCTATTGTACATTATTTGCATGCCTAACGTTGTATCCAAAATGTGTCAAATCACTTTTCTAAAGGTATTCAAGTAGCATCAACAAAATAAACACTGAATTATTTAGCCACCAAGATATGCATTCCATGCAACGACCATTTTACAATGTCTATGATTACAAATATTCTAAACAAACGAGATAATTAATTCGGTGACAGAAGGGTTGATATCTTAGGGCACTTGTCAAGCAAGACCTTACGGGCCATTAGACCTCCATCATCTGCGAAAAGGGCCGCTTGTGTCAGTTTTGTTCACTTATGTGCATTGGCTGGCAGCTGCATGGAACCTGAATGGAAGGTTTTGGTGACCGCTGTGTCGTTATATTGATATCATAGATGTTCTGCAATAAACATACAGTGTGTAAAGCGATCCACTTCAGTACGTGAGTGTCCGCGCAACAACGCGCCTGGGTATCGACGAATATTAAAGTACAAAGTTAAATGTTTTAACTTTTTAAGTATTCTAAGCCACATGATAATAAAAACTTACGTAATCTATATCACAATTGCTTCACCTCTCCACATATTGTGTCCGCACGCATACCTCATTATCGACCAAACTGAAAGCAGATCAAGAGCATCTAGCATACCAACTCCAAGGGTCAACATAGTACACAAAACAGCCGTTTGTTGTACTAGAATGCATATTTTAGTAACATATATGTCTCGTCATGCGTGTCAGGCAGATGCCATGTTGTTGGTATATGTTTGGGACAATGCTAATGAGTTGCCTCATGTCAGGCAATAGCATTATGAGATATCAAAATGTATGGCCTAGATCTTTAGTATTTTGAAAAGGCTTCTTTTATTAAATGTTAAGTTAAATATCCTATGCTTAGAAATGTCGGAGCCCAAATCGCTTAAGGGTAACATAAATGCACACCATTTTCAGAAATAAATATGATTTTGATAGCACCATACGATAAAAACGCAGTAAGTGCTCCACCGCAGATGATACAAACGTGCATTTGATGCATTCCAATTACATGCGCCATCGATTGATTGGCTGCACTCTCAAACAATGCCACTAACCAGCCTACCATAGCATTGTTTTCAAATAACTAAAGTGACCCCTTACTTTTACAACCTGCAAGACAAATACACTTATTATCCGGCGACCCCACTGCTTTTTGCTTTACATTGTTCGTACTTTCATGTTGGTACGCAATTTCTCATATAATACACTTACTTAGTGTTCCTCAGCAACAACATTTCTACCCTGGGTATCGGGCAAACGCCGCTTACCGCCAAAGATCTAATTCACATCAGCTCCGCAGGTTTACCCGAATGAACGTGTCTTTTTCAGCCACCTTTGGGCCATATTCGTATCTTAACGCTAAATGCTTAGGTGGAAGTTCGTCTCAAAGGCAGATTTGACCAGGTCTGTTGCATAACGAGTCTGTTGGTCGACGCTGGTCACTCGGTTAGTTCAGTCTAGCCCGACACAGCGCAAAATGCGCTCAGTCTAGGCAATCACAATTTTGGTTATGATTTTGTTACGCTGTTTTATTAACACGGACATCATTACATTGATTAAACCACAGCTATCAGTGATGTTTTGAACAGAAAACCTGTCTGAAGTTGATAGATTTACTTTATTAGGGACGCCCTCTCTTGCAATGAATCACGGTTGGCCTAGCTAGGAACACTTGTTTGTTATTCGCCTAGTTAAAGACAGAACTAGCCCATAAATAGGTAGCAGAGATATCACTTCTAATTGTATGATACCAAACGGCTCAATTTAACACGTAAGGTGGCAACATGCGTGAGTCAATATTGCAATTACTCGCACTGCGCTTCCAGTACTATCCAGTGCCTCCCCACTCATCAACTGTGGCTAGCCTGCAAACAAGTGAAAGTTTAAGTGCTTTAGCTTACGATCGAATCAAACATTGTTCACGCACTGTGCTTTGTCTAATGGTTGTACGAGTGCTCCGTCGTGCGCTAACGGCTATGGATACGAAGCGGGTCAAAGGGGCTATGGGCTATCCCAACATCTGCACTTAGCCTTTACAGGAACACGTAACATGATTGAGATGAAGACAGCTACCTGGCATCGTTGTGATTGATACATCAATATCATCGCCGTCGCTAATGACCATAGTATTCAGGATTAAGGTCGCAAAAGTAACTCGCCAGTAGAAGTATAGAGAGTGGCGGTTCTGGCGCACCGCCCCTATTCCATACTACTCATCCTTTGACAGCTAATACAATATTTTTGCTCACCCTAAGTTAAGAGAAAGGCGTCTCGCATCCGACCCTCCAAACAGGGCCGAGATGGTTTTGCTAGTTATTAGGTAAAGTAGAGTGCCCTTAAGCCAAGGTGTCCACACCGATCGCGGCTATCCACCTCTTTGAATAAAATGGAGAGAGTGACACCTATTGACATGGAGCCCATATGTTGTATGACCATCACTGCGTAGCATGTTCATTCCATGACGGAACTGCTTCTTTGTGAATAGAGACTCCACCACCGCCCCCACACCACTATCACCACCTCCACCGCCATCACCACCGGCGTCACCGCCATGAACGCCACCAACGCCACCACCAGCACCACCACTGCAACCGTCGTCACCGCCACCACCACCACCCACCACCACTACCACCACCAC
Organism: Urechis unicinctus; assembly: GCA_034190875.2. NCBI lineage: Eukaryota > Metazoa > Annelida > Polychaeta > Xenopneusta > Urechidae > Urechis > Urechis unicinctus. The sequence continues at coordinate 52,863,939 of CM067342.1, forward strand.
CGCCACTACCACCACCGTCACCGCCACCACCACCGCCACAACCACCACCACCACCACATCCACCACATCCACCGCCGTCACCACCACCACCACCATCACCACCGCTGTTGCATGCAATACGATTCACGCGGACTGCAGAAGCCCCCACCTCCTTACTGCTACCAAGTTCAGACACCGGGTTATAAACAGCGCCCTCTGTGATTCCCTGTGGTAGAAAATATTAACCAGCACTGTCAACATAGAAAATGATGGCTCGCTAGCATTGGCTTTCGTCAGGAGAATGATATTCTGCGATAAATCGTAACAAAAACCGGATAATTCTCCCAGAACATACTTTCCATAACTTTCCCACACAATATCTGAAATAAGCCCATATTGTACTCGAAGCTACACGCATATATCTAAATAAGCTGCATTGCACATGAACTCTGGTCTTGAACACATGACAACATAATCAAAATTGTCCTGACCATCTGTCTTATGATGATCATATGCATGCGTGTAAGGAGCTCCATCATCATGTGTTTATGGTACTCAAAAAGAAGTTCAATAATGAAACCTTGCGTTTACAACTACTTGCTTCATTTGACTTGCAGGCTAATGATTTTATGGCCATTAACAACCCTCGGTTCCCCCTCACAGTCACACTTTTTGTTCAAGGCGCTAATTGAATCAGCGCCTGACCACCAGATGCTTGTATTATCTTCCTTCTGTTGATGCTTGTTAAGTCTTTTTGCCTCCCATTTTCATTCAGGCGTGGAGAAATGTACTGTATATTCGATGTTTATGGACTTGGTTGGCATTTCTGCATAGCTCATTCTTGAAATTTAATAAATGAACAAAACTATTAAGGATTATGTAATCATTGTGCTTACTATTAGTGATATTGAATGACTATTTTTTCCCTTAAATAGATGTCAACAATGAATACAGAATGTATGAAGAGAAGATCTCAAGACAACAAAGAATGAAAGTAAAGAGGAATTTACAGAGAGGTTAAGGAAGAGCAACGTTATGTGTAGGTTACATTTCGATGACAGTCAACATGGTCACCACCACAACGCCAAAGACAGTAAGAGACTGCTTCGAAATGCTATCCCGACATTGTTTGAAATCCCGAGTTCTCCAGAAACTCCAACAACCAAGCGTCCACATCATAAACTAAGATATGACTTGCAACCAAGGTCAAGGTCAAGACAACAACACACCAGGAACAGTCAAAGGTATGTTCGCAGCAAATTGCCAAATAATGTATTATTGAGTATTATTATAATCACAGCTGATAAGTGTAAAAGGCTTAGTTGTAGGCCTACTTTTATCTCCATATGTGTACTCATACAGTCGCAGATAGTGAGGAACAAAGAGATACTGATACTCCTCACTCTGAAAGCAGAGGTCTGAGAGTGATTGTTCACGCCCGACGATGGATGTGAACGGGCTCCTCAGTCAATCCCCCCAATCTCCACCCAACAAGACTGCTTAATTCAAGAATAGGAAAATCGATACTCTATGTGCTCAACTTTCCGATCATTTGCCAGAAAAACAGATCCATTTTCTTTTGTTTCAGCCCAGGAAAACTTTCCTGTTTGGTGGGATGACATCATGCAATGCTGTCTTGATAATATGAGATATTTCACAATCTGGTTATCGTATCAAATTAAGTCAGCGTGAAATAACAATAACCACATAATTATTTAACAAGGCAAAGGAGTGAGGATGGTAAGACCACCATGTCCTTCTGTAGATGTCATGTTCTCGCGGCATTGGTGAGAGGGGCGAATCTTCTCTGGCATCCCAAATGATGGTAGCGTGGTGCCGACCGGCAAAGGCGACATAGCATCTGCCGCCTTGTTCTTCATGCCCGGCATATGTATGATGCAGAAGCGATAATGCATGATCTTCTCCTGGAGCGGGAGTTGGGTATGTCGTCAAGTGTTCTGTCCGCCAGGAGTTTTAACAGCGACTTGGTATAGGAACGCATTGTGCTCTGACAGTATATTCTGAGTAAGTGTTTTTGTAGAATTTCTCTGTTAGCCTTGGTCGCGGCACGGGGAGTTTGGTCGGCTTGCGGACAGTCACTCTATTTTGAGTGTTGGGAACTTGTCCGAGATCATACCGAGGTCCACGCAGACTGCACGGGATAGGAATATGCGGTCCGAAGTGTCCTTCATGTAAGCGATTAGGCGCTTTTCCAGCCTCCGAGTGTCGTCACTGTCACCGGCGAATCTGATCACCACTGCTCTGAAAATACGGGTATCGCTACATTATGTGGAAAGGGTGGCAACTTCACTATCAACAGCAAACTATGGAAGCAGTCAGCAAGCTGTCGCCAGCTACACGTATTTTTTGTTTACATTTTACTGTATTGATATCGTTTCAACCTTTGCGACCCCCCCCCCAGGTAAAAAAAACTCATATGAAATTCGAACCCGTGAACTTAGGTTTTCCGTGAAAACCACTTTACCAATTGATCTACTTTCCGATATATAGCTTAAGGGCATGTTATATTCCCCCCATTTTCCGACCGTACTACTTCTTCTGCGACTCACAAATTCACCCTACGGCTCCTCTATCATGTGTGGAGGGTATTTGTATTTGTACACCTCTCTCCCGCTAACACCGGCCACGCATTAGTGACTCGCCGCGTTGTCCATCTCAGCGGGGATTTGGTCTGGTTAAAACTAGCGGTAACGAAAACCCGCAACTAGCGGAGCATGGGTCAGGGTAGTTATTTCTGTTTTAATCGAAACAATATGGGAAGTTTACATTTATTGATATATATATATCCATCTCAGCGGAGGAGAGAGAGAGAGAGAGAGTCTGGTTAAAAGAGAGAGAGAGAGAGCGAGAGAGAGAGAGAGAGAGAGAGAGATAGATATATATATACGAAAACTATCCCTATATATATATATATATATATATATATATATATATATATATATATATATATATATATATATAGATAATAGCAGCTAGACCGTTTTGAAGCCATCTTTACGTTACGGCGAAGAGCCTAAAGTAACACTATATAAGTTAACTTTTGCATTATACCCACTGTGCAACCGTTATAGATGACATGAAGTGTCTGCTATCCCTAGTAAAACCCGTTGAGACTGACCCACGATTCTTATTTCGCTATGAACCTGGTCTCACACGATTGATGTTCAACGCTTATATAACAATTATATTAAGTTGACTTTAGATAATAAATTCTTGCCACTATTCACCTATTGTATATTGCAGCGAGGCAAACTCGTTGGGGCGCTACTTCGTGCTTACTTCACTCAAGCTAATTAAACATAACCCATACTTCAATCAATGGGCGAATACTTATTGTATGATTAGATGTTCCCTCAATCAAATATAGCACGACATCAACAGGCTATTAACTACAGCTTTTAACGACACAGCAGCGGCAGCAGTTGTTCTTTGCCGGCTGTAACTGTAAAACACAAATTCATTTGTCCAAATCCATTTCCGCAGCATCTAATCACGGGGCATTATTATATGCCTTTTAGCAATCATCAATCATACCAACATGTGACACTTGCCATTCAAGGTAGGATTAAAGGCCGTTTACATCCACGACTATTAATGAGTCTAATTTATATGATACCCATTTGGTCGTACATCACACAGCGATATATATTTTATTCAGTAATCATTTTGGTTTCAAAATTGATCTTGTTTGCAAGTGGCCAATTCAAGTTTAGCTCGCAAACATCGGTGTGCAACACCTGATTTTAATCTCAATATATAATTGTGCTCCATTTTACGGTGAGCCGAGGAAAAAAAACAAACGCTAGCTATACATACAACATGGTCCACATCTTATTCTAAAAATGACGCAGTGACTTATCCATCCTATCTTAGATCCCAATCAAGCAGATCAAAAGGTGTCTCTTAAACCAAACGTTGCAAGCTTTTCAATGGATCAGTTAAGGGCCAGTGCAAAATCACAATCTCATAGACTTACCAGTTTGCAATACTATTGTGCATGCATCTTATACATATTGCATATCTTAAGTATATCTTGTCAACCAATATTTTGCAGAATAAGTGCATCGTCGCTCTGATGTAGCTGAGCTGATATGTCCGTACTAACTATCAATAGCCGGACGTACCCAATATACACTGCTGTACTGGTGAGTAGCCAAGGTGCCAGATATTGCGATGGGTACGGGTATATGCACAAAACTAAAATGGCACAAACATATTCATTGTCTATCTTAGTAATCACAGGTCTGTAATAGATTCCAAGAACAATAAGCCATGGGAGGAAGAAATCTGGTGACTGTATTCTTTTGTTTTTGTACATAAACGCCGTTTATAACCCTCTGTCAACACCATGTACAACAAGAATATTGATCGTTGCCGAGAAAAAAGTATGATATTTGGTGTGAGAAAACGGATAATGATAAATTAATTAGTTACTTTCGCCGAACTGTTTCTATATTTAGCATGATGCTGGAGCTATACAGAGACAAATAAGACAAAGTAAGGCGAATACAGCATGCTAATCCCATCATATTTACTTGTAACCACTGGGTTTAAAAATAGAACAAGCTAATACATGAGATGATGAAAGTGTGTTGCAGCTGAATTCGGTACTAATTCACACACCCTGATTTAATGGCTGTTAATGCGTACTCACATGATCGATGCAGCTGTTTTCTCGTTCCCGGCTAATATATCTACCATCAATGATAAAGAAGATGCACGTCGTTTGTGGACCAGTTAATGGCCTATTATTCGCGTTCTGTTACTTTATCAATGAAGGAGCATTATAGTAACTGCTTGGCCGTCATGAGTAGATGATCAATGTAATACTTCATTACAGGTTTGTGTTAGTTTTCGACTGAATTATGAACTGTCGCTTGTTTCATTGTCAAGGCTCATTGAAGCAATAATGACTTGTATGGGTACCTATTCTCTCCACCGATTGGTTAATCTGAAGAACAAATGCATAATCGCCGAAACATTCAATGAACCAGGGGTAGGGATAGGATTCGGGCAAACCTACATTGAAATCCAACTTAACGGTTATGTTGAGGTGCAATGGCAGTCGGAAAACCACAAAATCATAACACTTGAACGCTACACAGATCACAGGTTATTGGTAGCAATAACGATGCTACAAATGAAAGCAAGTATATAAAGAAACACCAAGTTGAGGAAGCTGTTGGCCATGAATATGATATATCGCTTGAGGGATTCGATATCGCGGTATGTGTGTGAATGTCATTACTACGCCAGATTCGTTTGTGTCTGCTTTACTGCAATGTGACTATGTTAAAGAGCAATGCATTATGATCACGAATGATCTTTTCAGCACCTTAGCACTACCTTTCTCATGTATTGGTAAATACTTGCATAATAAATACCAGATTACGGCGCATGAAACCTTAATGCACTGGAGATCAGCTCCAGTCTCACTATACGACCATGATTTGCTCCGCGTTTGCGGTAAGAAGCGTGTCTCTTTGGATACGCTAGATAGATTACAGGTTCACATTTGCGACAACTGGGACCGACCAACCGCGATTTAGGGTAACTAGCATAGCGAAGAAAGCTGGAATATTAAAGTATGGTAATCATACAAGAGCCTACCTCCGGTCGAACGGTAATATAAATATATACCGTTTTGCTTCAACATTTTGGGCGCACATTAAAACCTGCGTTTGGCTTAAGTGCTGCATCGCACATCTAGAAAACAATATATATCAGGAGCCTGTACAACAAATAGTCATAGCGCACCAAAAAGATTACCCGTGATCGACGCTATTCTTTAAGAAATGCCATCTATATATCATTTCTGAAAACTCGCGATACGATGACCGCCATTTAGGAAACTATTGGGTCGCGTGATTGCCCGCGGTTTCTCGCAGCCTCATCCGAATTGCTTCCCTGCTAAGCGTGCGAAGCACTTTGAATACTATCTGCTGTATCTTATCGAGTTCAGACGCATAAAGCAATAGTCGTCGATGGGTCAGGCAATTCTGAGCATGTGTGATGTGCGTGGTCTTGAACATGAAAACAACCATGTTGCTGTGTTTCGGACTTTCTACCGCTTCTAAATTTGTCGAACTATAACTAATTACCATGGATGAAATCCCCCGCCACAAAGGGATAAAACTGTCCGTGAACGTCATTGCAATCTAAAACTCCATTACTTGGGTATGTTTGGTGTTTGGTAGTTGTCTGATTGATCTCAAACATGTTAATATTATGTCGTTTTCAGACAGAGTAAGACGTCTTGTAGGGCTTACAAGATCCTAGCTTTGTCCCAGGACACTTTCTCAATCAAGACTTCTGAGATGCGAGTTTACCTCTTAAAGGCAACCACAGGAAAAGCCGCAAACCAACTTACCCTCCCTCCTATTCGTTATTACGTAACGCAAACGACCTGTATCGTAGGAGGCTTGGAGACTCATACACAAGATCTGTCGCTAACTTCCGTGTATGTTACCTATGCACATACCCACAATGATAGCAACATCCTTTATTAATGAGCATGAATGTGCCCGAGCTAATGTAATATGTGAGGGTTAACAGCAGCTTCCCTGTGTGCTTAAAATAATTTGGAACCATGCGATGTTTACAAAGGTTGTTCCATAGTAAACTAATGCAGCGACAGTATGTATCCGGTATGTTATTAAGGAAATGAATCTGGGTTATATGCTATAAAGCGACGTTGTGTCTGGCATACGCTATCATAATCAGCAGAGACTTAAGAGACAATCAGTAACTAACCACGTCAGTAAAGGAATCCATATGTTGCGTATGTTATCTTATCATTATTTTGTTTCTACCACTCTGCAGCAATTACATAAAACTAACTCTTTTTCTGAATGCACACCCAGGAGTCATCACAGACCATACGACCAAATGACTATTTATCTTGACAATTTATTTTTTGTGCGCGTTAGTCTTCTACTGGGCCTTTAGCTCTATCCGAAACCAATGCATTTTCAACTGTTAAATGTCTAGCTACTCCATCAAAACTGTTTGTTTGCCTGACAGTGTGGAATTGATTGTACACCTAATGTATGTGATAAGTCGATAAACGAGTATGAGTTATTTATTGGGAAAATGTTAAGGAGCACGAAATTGTCAGCTAGTACATCAGCGTAGCTTTTCATAGAGGCGACCATAGGCTACTGCAAAAGCCCCATTCAGGCAGACACTATGACATCTATAACGTGTTTTACTATGATTGCACTGGTTAGTCAAATATTGACCAGCATATTGGTTTAGCTATGTAGTTGTGACGAGGCGTTTGTGTTATATTACACTGCCGAGAGACTGCAGAGCGTGGTAATGGCTATGTGGAGAGTGCAGAGGTACGCAATAGCTGCGTAAGTCTTGGGGAGGGAAGGCATCAGATAGAAATTCCAGTAGTGAGTGGTGTGCATATTAAAGACAGAGGGTTTCTATGTGTCGTTTGAGACAGGGCGGTTTCTTGAGCAATGTAGCCTCATTAGGGCATGCTTATTTATTGCTTTATAACTCAATCCATCTTATCGTTTATTGTCAGTAAATTGTTCGCCTATTTCTTCAGTGTGCATTGATGTTATATTTTAGAGTGCTGGCAATGAACGTTGTGCACTTATCAAACATTGTCTAGACACTAATATGGTAGCAATCACATAGTACGGAGCACATCACTGCAAACTTCAGCAGCTCCGTGTATGCTGCTAATGGCTATGCACAATCAAAAGATTGTATGTGAAATCTCGACAAACTTACTGGTGATTAAGTGTAACATTTCGCAAGCGATAAACTAACCTCACGTGGAGGAAACTTAGGGTTAATTAGTGAAAATTAAGAAAGAAAGCATACGAGTGTAAAAATACGGTCCCATGGGAAACATGACAAACGTCACATTTAAGTGTACTCTAAATTAACTAATATGTATATCTTGCTCCCTGTGATAAAATTAGAGGTATAAAAGGAGACTTGGAGAGGTTTGTTTTTCCCCAACTAGTGTTCAATGGCCGCTAGATCAGAACAGTCCGGTATATTCATAAGTGCCTATACCCTTGCCAGCCTAGCTTACCAATCAGCGAAGGCCACTTGGCTCGTGGTCCCCGCGGAGCAAATGGATCCAAAATCAAGCTGAATTGCACTTTGTGAATCAAGATAAACAACTTGATCACATTCGCCCCTCCTAAAATTGCAATATATAATTGAACATCTGATAAATTATAAGTTGTCTCAGGTCGGCTATTGTCAATATTGTTACTTTCTGAAATATCTCAACCAAAACTTTTAATTATGTACCACAATTATGCAGCTACATAGGCTCTTAAAATCCACACACCATAGCTTCAAAGTCAATCAACCTCTGTCAATCAAATTGCAATATCAACCCATGTTATAAATTATAAAGTCATTTATAAATGAAGTACAATCAATACTAATAAACTCGATCAAGTAAAACCAACTTTGAGCATCAACGACACAAGCTCAAATAATTAAGGTATATACCGTTAATTCGTTTTTCCATTTTACAAATATAAATGGAAAATGGGTAAACAACTCATTTTCTATTTATGTTTTTGATTAACGTATTTGGAAAATTACAATTCGACCCATTTTCTATTTTTGTATTTGGCGAACACATATAGGAAATGGGCATACATTCCATTTTCGTTTCCCTGTCATTAATTTCACAATCTTAAAGACGAAAATGGAAAATGGGTTCACTTCCCTTTTCCCATTTTCGATTTTTGTAAGTTCATCAATTAAGGGACTCTCCCTGACGGTTTAAACAGAGTACGCGCTCGCCGCGAAAAAGCATGGCGTCCGCGCTCGATGAATTCGGCGATGTTATCGTGAAAATGTCACAAGATGGACACTCTTATTCAGTGATTTCTGAGCATTTGATTACCCTCAGAGTTCAGAGGGGCTCATCCGCAGCTACTATCCGTTAATACTGCTGATGGCGTGCTACCTATCATCACAGGGCATGCAAGTTGCTAGGCAAGGAATTCGCCCTAGGTGTTTTGATGATCTGATGCCACCTTGGCAGAATCTTTAAAGATATAAGCAAATAGGCTCATTCTAGCAGTGCAGACAAGGGACAGTTTAAAAAACATACTTTTCATATACATAAGTGTCTCAACATCAATCATGCATAGAGTCCAACAACAGTCATACTCCTTTATTAACAGAATCAACACGATTTTAAGAATTGTTGTCCAACATGGCTACCGTGAGATTCGAAAACGAGACCGATATCACGGGGCGAGGTCGAATGGATGAGCTAGCAAGCAACTCGCGTTTTTCAACTGGGCGCGTGTCGACGGGTGATGTAAGAAGAAAATGGGTCAGAGATGATATAATACTGTTTCATACTGCTGGTTTGAATATAACAATGACCTGTATTGCTTCGGCTTTCTGTTAATAATCACGAACTCAATCTAATTGTGTTGCATTGTGGAAGTCGGCCATGTAGAGGGTTTCAACAAAGTTTCTCGACGTGCCGCACTTTCGTAATAAAACTGAACAATAATACAATACTGTAATAATAGAAGCAGTACTCGTGTCTTTTCGTGATATAATCTTTCATTTTGTCACAGATTTCATGGCCTGGTGGGCTTTTGTAAGTTTTAAACGAGTTCATCTGTCATTTTGACATCGGAACCTTAGAAATCTCGCAAGCGGCTCCTCGCCTCTAAAGCGCGGATGTGAGAGATCGTTAATTGTAAATAGCGTGTACGCTGTCAGAGGCGAAATTTCTTTGCCTAGCAAGTTGCTGAAGCCAGAGTATGTTGGGCTCTCCAGAGGACCAGTCAACCCTACCACAGGGCCTACAGGTGTTCATGCAAATGAAATCATGAGGATAATAGAATGTAACTGCATGGTATTCATAATTATGAAGCTTCAACTAACATGATTTTCAACCAATTTTATATTATGTGCACTGTAAGTACACAGATGGCCCATAGTTTAAATTATTTTAATTATATACTTGCAGTGCATTAGGAACAATAACAGCATACCATATCATGCTGCTTACTTTGGACACAAACTGCATACAAATTAACTCTCAACTTATGTTGGCATTATTTCGTATTGTCGCGTCAGTCAGATCAAGTGTGATGCGCTTGCTGTCAGAATAAAATACAGACATCTTCGGGCGGAGTCGAACGACTGATAAAATACTCAAATTATTTTTGCCGCTCGGATCAGCGCAAAGCGCGTGATCTCATATCGAAAATAGGAAAACGAAACTAAACCTTTTTTCCATTTGTGCTTTTTCGGTTAATGAAATCTAATATCGGGAAGCGAAAATTGAATGTATACATATTTTCTATATATGTTAGCAAAATAATAAAATAGATAATGGGTTGCTTACCCATTTTCCATATGTGTTTTGCAAAATACTAATACAGAAAATGGGTTGCTTACCCATTTTCTATTTGCATTTGTGAAATTGAAAAACGAATTAACGGTATATACCTTGATTTAAAATCCTTGTCAACATTCAACGCAATAGGACATTATCAAAATTCTTCAATTTTACAATAATATATTCAAGGTCGAATATGGAACCACCACATATAGAGCGAAGTACAAAGCAGTCACATATATGAATAGAGTCCAAAACGTACATAAATGAACAACACAGTTTTCTTAAATAACCACAGCTGATATGTTATATACATTTAGACATGACGTAGCAAGAAGATAGGCCTGTAGCGAGACAATCAGCCCGTAGTATCAAAATAGGCCTCTGGTATGACATATAGGCCTGTAGCATGAAATTAGGCATATAGTTGAATACAGTCCTGTATATTACCATGCAGTGCACCGCAGGTGTCAGAAGTAAGTAGGGTTGTCTAGTTGTCTACAGTTTTAGACACTCAACATGTGGAAATACCCCATGCAACTGCATGTGGATTTACACCACATCAAGACACCATGACACCAGCAATTCAGTTGACAGATAGACAAACAGCTGATCTGTCTGTATATATTTGTGCTGAAGACACTCTTGTATTATCGACCGGTGATTGTTGAAGGTTCCATGCCCAACGGCGCACGAAACTCTGACGGTTATCTGCCTCTTTCAACCATGGCAGGCAGTGAGACAGTTGAAGGTTCTTTGCCCGACTGCACACTACAATCTGATGACAATGAGTCTTTTTAGACCGTGCCCGGAAGTGTGAAGCTATCTGCGGACCGTGTCTTCCTTTACCATGGTATGTGATAGTGTGACTAATACTTATAGAAATGTTCGATGGAACTTACAACACTGTATGGTCATGTCCTCTTCCATGATGGCAGCTCCTCGTGAACACACTATGGAATAGTTGCTTAGTCATGAGAATGCTTACCCACCACAGTTCACCATAGTTTCTATGGCACCACTTCAGGACTTGGTACCACGCCCCACTTAGCCATTACTGACCTTTACTGTGGTGTTGAGCTTTAATGCTTCCATCGATGCCACCATTGTGATAAAACTAGAAGTATAAAAGGAAACTTGGAGAAGTTTGTATATATTACAATCCCCAACACATGTTCAAGGACTGCCAGATCACAACTGTCAGGTATATTTAAAATTGCCAATACCCTCGCCAGCCAAACTTACCATTCAGAGCAAGCCACCTGGCCCATGGTTCCTGGTATATCAAATGGAACTAGGGTTCCATTATCATCCAACATATAGCTTAACTGCACATCATGAATAAAAATAGACAGCATAATCACACTCCTTTCTTACAGCCTGATTGAAAGCTGCTATTCTAGCATGTACTGCGAGTAACCATCCGTTAAAGAATCATTGAAATGCATTAAATACATGTAAAATGCCGTCCGTCTGTCTCCTTATGCGATACGTTACCGTTATATAATAGTGTTAATCCTGATTGTGGCAGTTGCACTATCTCACGCTGACTCTCGTGTTTTACTTCGGCAAAAGCAGTACAAAAGAAGTGAACAATAAACATGGGAACGTGAGCATTAGATAACGCAGCCACATTAGCCGCATGTCTATACAACATTCATATTAAACCCTGGAATAAAGCGCATATTCAACAACGTCTAATGGCCTTTTCTGCATTATAAACGCAGACCGGTTTCATAATGGCTTCACTGTTGGGTTTAAAATAAGGAGTTATATTAAAACACCGGGGCTTATCCTGTAAGCCATGACCCTATGATTATGACGGTCCAATTAGTTTTTTTTAAGCCACTTAATGGGCCTCAACCTGGAATGTTTGAGCCTTGATATGACGCTTAATGGTGCTTAAGCCTGTGTTATTCACGCGCGACTGAGTATAAGGCTTTGGTATGAGCAAGGTATGAAAAATCAGTGCTGAACGTTAATAGGGTTCCGTATTGATGGATTATAGTGGTTGTTATCATTTATTTTAGCAGCAGTCACTTGCGTTTAAGCATTCAATCTGCAAAAAGTATAACTTCAAATAACTGCCTTTTCGGTATTTGTCCCAATCGATATTTCGTAGCACATTGCTGACTTCCTACATAACAGTGCGCCACATTCATGCTATGCTGATGGTGTAGTTTTGAGATATTGGTGAAGCCTGCACCGTGCAAATAACATAACATAATCAGGCGCAATACCCAATGATAACCAACAAGTAATCACTGTTTATATTTGTGCTTGCCATGACAAGACATCTCTAGTTACTACATTGTCCAACTGTTGCGTTCATGCCTTAAGCACACGCGGTATGGTTGTCGATATACTACTGGGGCAGTAATATTTACAATCATCGCAATTCCGCTATGTGCTCGGCTAGCTCATGTGCCTCTGTTCTAAAGTATACCAGGTACGAAAGTACGCCTTCAAGGGACTAACCATTTAATGTATCAATTCAAGCTTTGTTAGACTACGTCTGAATTCCGCCAATAACTATGCATGTACGCATTTATATCAGTATCGTGGCATATCTAATAACTTAACACCAGATCCATCGGGCGTTAACCCTGCACCTTCTTGCAAAAGCGCCCCAAAGTAGCAACTATTTTTGCATCGCGAGGCATAAACCAACTCAGTTTTCTCTAGCAAATAGGTCATCTCCACATGCTGCATAGAAATATGAGGGTTAAGTTATCGGTTTGCCTAGTTAAAGCGGTACCCCCACTGGGTACCCCCACTGGGTACCCCCACTGTGAGTTTTGTTGACAGATGCTATATGATCCAGAGATAAATGAATAAAGTCTATGTTGCACATTGTCCTAAACGTACTGTGCAGTGTCAGTGCATACAATACCGACTGCGGCTCTATCTATAAGTGTGTGTGTGTATATATATATATATATATATATATATATATATATATATATATATATATATATATATATATATATATATATATATATATATATATATATATATATATATATATATATAGATAGATATATATTATATATATATATATATATATATATATATATATATATATATATATATATATATATATATATATATATATATATATATATATATATATATATATATATATATATATATGCGAATGTAATAATATGACAATCGCGACAAGGTCACTTACATTACGTTTAGTCATCTGTTTACTAAATGAGAGGAGTAACTGCGATAAAATATTTACTGCGCTCGGGAAAACGGGCAAGACACCAGCTCAAATGCAAGCTATAACACAGCGGCAATTAGTCGCATTAGAATCAAACTGTCAAGCATATGCATATTGTTTCTAATGGGTAAGCAAGTCTATCCAGATAGTGTTCTGAAATTCATCTCAATCGTGCATATAGGAACCCTATTAATGTGGGGAGATTAATCTCATCTGGAATTAATCAGTCTTTAACGTAAGATAATGTATATAAAAATCGATCAAGTATATTTGCTGCTACTTACAGCTCTCATTACCTAGGTAATATTTGGTAGGTAAGGTTTGCACAGGTATCGCGTATCGCTATAATAATATAACAACACAGAAGCTTCAATATGAACTGAGGAGAAAATATCAAATAAGTTAGCAGTTAAAATATTTTATTGCAGCTAGCACTTTAACGGCTCCTATAAGTCGTATTGGATGGTACATCAATTAGCTTGTTGGTGCTTGTACTTTGCAAGTGTATGTAGTTCGCTATTGATAAGCAGAACAGTCGCACAGGTTCTGTTTCAACAAAGTATTTCGGCCAATAATCTCCATTAGCCAGGGTAAATACAACACTCGGTGCCATTAATACAAGCAATCAGTATCGACAACGATTGCTGTTAATTAGAATTGCTACACCGATAGCTTGACCTTGCATGCTGTCTAACTAGAACCACTGCAATTGCATTTATGTATGTGATATTATGTACAAGTACGGCGTGTATATATTGATAGTGTATATTACCAATTTCGATTTGACGAGGGGCTAAGGCCTTAAGAGCATTACACGTTACCAAAGTCCATTGGCTCAAATATTAACAAAAGAAATGACCAGTTCACCGCTTTGAAAAACATTAACTCAGTGACTCTGTACCTGCAGATAGCGGTAATTGTTTTTTCAAGTCCTAAAATAAATATGCTCAATATTGATTTATAAAGACGATACACAATGATTACGCCAACATTAAAGGTACGGGTGATTTTACAGCTTGCTTTATCTGCACTCATGCCATTGAATGATATTAATACCATTGCTGAATAACGTTTGCAAATCCATGTAGGCTGAGCCCGTCTGAAGCAGTCGAATTGCTGGGCTATATTATTCCATTACACAGCGACCATGTCTCTAGCCATATATCAACGCCACTGATAACATTAACTCTATATTTGTACTATGGTACAGAGCATGCTGTCACTAAACATGTCCGTTAGCCTCGATTAGTTACTCAGTCCTTAGCCCTTTTTTCTGTATTACCATTTAGCTACATATATGAAAAAAGACGCAAGACAATGCAAAAGTATGCCCTTGATGCAGTGAAGCTCCGCAAGCGTTTGTGATGTATATCTGCATTGAAGCGAAAACAATTACAATATGTGTTGGTCCTTGCTGCATATCGCGGAATAGGCTTACATCGAATTAGGTTTTATAATCTATAACAAACAGTACATGCGGTATGTTTGCCTTACCATTATAGACTGCAGGCTAAGTCAAATTTAATTGTTTCGGTATTTTCTTACCTAGTCAAACACCTAATATATCCAAGTTTATCTTGCAGGGGGAAACGACAACAGCGAATGAATATTGCAGATAATTTTAAACGACAAAATCTCCTTCATACCTCTTTAGCTATCATCTACGCTTTTTACTGTCAAATACTGCAATCTAAGAGATCAGCGCTGCATTCCTTTTCATGTGATCTGAGTTTACGCTATTGATGATAGATACTTGTCATCAACCAGAACACTTTAATAATGATGTCAGAACTTAGCGCCTAGCCGATATACCTTTTGTACTAACTAGCAATCTGTTCGCATTCACGAATAGGTATGCCTTTCTACACGCACCGGACATTTCATTACAGTTAAAAGTTACACAAAATTGCAATTGTTCTATAGCTCTCATACAGTTGAAATATATTTCCCGTCAATATAATAATTCTTAAAGGCGTCCAGCTTATTAATAAATCCCAAGCCACAAATTTCTCAAAATCATCGAACAGTCTTCCGGATAATTAGTCGGAAAATTGCACTGCAAAATTCACGAATCAAAGCTTTGTGCACAATATTAGGGTGAACACAAGAACGCTGCAGCCGGTCGCATCAAGCATAATACGCAACAAAGACCTTAATTTGCGTTTTAATACAAGCGTCGGTATATGTGTTTAAATCATCTGAAAAAAAACTAGTATTATGAGTAGTCTCTGAGAGGTTTATGTTGCATCTCGGTAGTAGTGAACGCTGTGGCGACTATTGGTTCAGATATGTACCAAACAATCCAGGAAACAACAAACTGGAAATGCGTCGGAGTAATATTTGTCGCGCATTAAGCTAAGTATCACTTACATGAGATGTTGAGGAAATGTGTTGAACATGAGGCCGATAACGTATCGGGAGAGTTGTGGTGTGACATTGGGTATACTATCAAATTGCCATTATGTCTACCTGTATAACTGTTCATTCTTAATGGTTTTGCTAGAAAGTAATGAAAGCATGCATCATATGCGTAATCATGCTGATAGCGCATTCACCAACAATTACACCAACGAGCATATGAAATGCATTCATATTTGGACAACACACCAAGAAGGGCAGGCAGCACCAACATTTTTCTTTTGTCATTATTTTTCAACAAAACCAGATGACGAGATTGGTGAAATGTGTTTAGTTTGGTAAATACAGAGTTGAAAAAGTTATTCAGTGACGTGGTATGGTGTCAATGTGTTAGTGGCCTGCTACTAGCTTACCTCTACAAAGAGACTAATGATGACATTTGTAATAATAGTGATTCTTCGGTGAGCTGTTTATAATGGTTATTCTGTATCAATCACAATACCTTTCATATGTGCATCACACAAATGCGAGAGATTTGTTTGCGATGCAGAATTAAATAACCTTCGTACATGCAAGGTATCCCCTCATATAAAAGGGTTACCTCCTCACAGTCCAGTGAATTCGTTAGCTTTATTTTAATTTAACGAAAGGCAATGAAGGAGGGCAAGGTTTGTAGATTGCTGGAGCACGACTCTTCCCGGTAGCACATATTGAGAAAGTTGACAAAATTGATGGTTTTCCAAGTACATTGTCTGACCTTCTAGAATTGAAGCTTTAATTATTTCGTTCTGAATAAATCAAACAATAATATTAAGTCTTATTACTATCCTCATCGTTCCTTTTGAGTCCAATAGGTGAAGACTATTGGCAGCTCTGGCCGATGTATCGTACGATGCCTTTGTATAAGTTAAACTTGTATCCTTTTTAGAACGCATTAACACGGTTTGTACCCTCACCAATCACCGAGAGGTACTAATGTCGAAACATTATGATCGGATCAGATAAGCACAAGTGAGCGATGCTGGCCGAGGTATTACGAATGTGCTCCATGATGTCTGACTATCTCAAATGGTGAATCCACATGAAGACGGATCTGGATATTTTGACCTCAAAATTTGAGAGATAGTCAATGTTTGGTGTATCCGCACTATCATGGTCACTTCAAACATACAGGCAATCCGATAAATCTTACTTGTTGCACGTTTGCTGCACTTAAAGCAACTATTGATCACAATATAAAAATATTACTTTAACAACGTCATCATCGCGGTCTGGATTTTGAGTCTGCAAAACAAATGTCAGTAGGCTTGGTAATATAGATTGTCGATGCAGCGGGACGAAATGTTACAGTATCAACAGCCGCGGTTTTGTATGGAACAAATAGTTATGAATGAATAGAGTTTGTCCGAGTATATTTTGCTGTTTTTCCGATGGTATTGGGTGGGCATGATTATCGCCGCTTAGCTTGGTCAGCTCTTCCAATAATGCTAAGATTAACAGTGACTTAGAAAGCACTGCCGCGACTGCTCATCGCCAGATAAGGCTTCTTGGGAGTGGGGATCCGCCGAACCTAATGAATATTTCATTTTCAGCCTCTAAGTAACAGAACATAATAATCTTTCAGATATCAGGCTATTTTGGTTTGCGTAGTGAAGCAACGTGCTGCTATAGCAAAGTTATATCGAGCGGCGCTGTGCAGCATTTTGATTTACAATGATATGTCCGTGCATCCCAGACATACCGATTGCCTTTAGCTACATTTAGTAAAATATCCAGCCTGGAAAAACACTAATTGTATCAAATGCATACCGGATATTATACATTTAAGTTTATCTCTAGTATATCCGTATACCATACTTGAGACAACAATGTCTTCACAACCAAGGGCATCATTTGCTCATCAAAATATACCTAATAAATATAGTGCATACAACCATTCATAGACTCCAACAATTCGTGGACACACACACACACACACACACACACACACACACACACACACACACACACACACACACACACACACACACACACACACACACACACACACACACACACACACACACACACACACACACACACACGCCCACACATATATATATATATATATATATATATATATATATATATATATATATATATATATATATATATATATATATATATATATAAATAGATATATACATATACATATATAAATGCATCTATATCTATATATACATAAATAAATATCATTATATATATAATTATATATATACATATATATATATATATACTACTTCCTTGACAAACACAAAAATACGCAGATTGATTTGTCGCCCGATATCATTAGCGCTATTACCGTAATGATGAGGTTACTGGGGCCATGGAACACTTAAGCGGGACCAGGCCACGCAACCTGACTATTTGTTTTACACACTTGCCCGCTATGGGTCAAGGAAGGCATTTGGTTAACGCAGATTTGGGTGTGCATGATAATGGGTCGTTTAGAGAATGGAACTATGAGCCCCATCATCAGCATCTTCGTGTCAAAATTCATGAAGGCTATGTCTGCAGGTGTGTATAAATTGTTGCGTGTGTGTGTAATGCATGTAAATGGTATATCTGCGTGTGATCGTGTGCAAAGGCGCGTGTGTGTTTGTGTTTGTGTGTTTAAGCTATCATTCTCATTTCAGATTTGGTACTTGCATGTTTGAGCTTTATTTAATGAATCACAAAAAAAATCGAGCTCATTGTCTTGGGTGACAGGCTTATCAAAAGATCTAAGGTCTTTAAGGAAGATTTTGTTTTATTCAACCTGAGGCCTGCGAATTAACTGTCAGGTTTTGCAACAAATCCTATGCATGATGCTGTGCGATTTTTAACGACAATGGGTCAGTAACAAACGTTGAACTTGCCCTCTGGATATCAGACGCATCCAGGGTTGATCCTAATACAGAACGTCTCACATCGCATCTAAAAGCTCGTTCTAGTTACCAACGGCGTCGACTTTGTACTGCATAATGTTTGCACAGCGTGAGAGATATGTCAGTTGAGGAAAACTAGAACCTGTGGAAGTATTTTAGTAAATAGTGCACAGTTTGCAAATCACACGCTACAGCATTGTGTTGATGCCAATGTTCAACATAAATATAACGACGATAGATGTGAAGTTATTCTGTAGCCAACCGGTTTGTTAAGGTATTTGCCCACAGCTTTCATTGCATTAATAATAAATCATCATCTGTGCTGCAAGATTCAAATAGTATGGCGGGTTGGTAGTACCGACATCAATTTAAATAACATGCAAATCAATTATTGATACCAGCTAGTTGTTGTATATATAAGATCGGAATTCGATAGAAGAGTTGCCAATAACTATCAAATCAGACGACGTTGCGGCAGAAGTAAACTTAATAATAATATAAATGAAATCCACAACACTCCATTACGTTTCATCATTTCATTCATTTAGTAGGCAGTTATTATTCGTGTAGCGATATAAGAGTTAATGTTCCTGTTACTGATATTGAAGTCTGATGGCAAAAATGTGCAAATGCTATGCATGATGCGAACACGCATGAAGAAAATGCATCAGCGAAATAATGAATAGTGAATAGTTATATTTTGTAGATGCAACAGAAGTCGTTATATGGCCCATACGTTTTGTCATTTTGTGTCTATACGTATATCTACCGGACACCATGCTTGTGTGAATGTTCGACTTGCACAAACAAAGATTATCATCAACGCTGAACGCTAGGTATGTTTTGTTTTTCGTCGACCGTAATTAAAGTTGGACCGTATGCTTGTATCATAGACCTGTAACTGTCTTCTATGCAGAGAAACGTACTTGCGCGCTGGCATACGTCTTTTCGAGTCGAGTGAACAGGCTGCATCTTAGGGTGCAAGTATGTGCACCCTAATTGGCACCTAGTGGCTCAGTGGCAAAATACTAGTCGTCGATGGCTGACGTTATCTTACTTATTGTACTTGGTGCAGTGACAGACCGCTTCTTCTGATAGCAAACGAACACCGAGAGCAATGTTACAATTTATAGGCATGGACGCCTTGTTTCAACACAATTAAAGCGTTATGATATCGCAAATTGCCCATAGTTACAAAGTCATATATATGTTGGTGTGCCAGAAAACCTTAGCGTAGCAGCAGGGTCTAACGAGTTCTCGCTTAATAAGGCGTCATTTTTTACCGGTTTGGACACCCGGCGGAACAATTGCAGTTGCAGCATGTTAATCGATGGATGCGACACAATAGAAAAGAAAAGAAACCATATATATATATATATATAGATATATAGATATAGAGAGATAGAGAGAGAGAGAGAGATAGATAGAGAGAGAGAGAGAGAGAGAGATAGAGATAGAGATAGAGAGAGATAGAGAGATATAGAGAGATAGAGAGAGAGATAGAGAGAGAGAGAGAGAGAGAGAGAGAGAGAGAGAGAGAGAGAGAGAGAGAGAGAGAGAGAGAGAGAGAGGAGAGAGAGAGATCTAGAGAGATATAGAGATAGAGAGAGGAGAGAGAGAGAGAGCTATATATCTCTCTAGAGATAGTATAGAGAGAGAGAGAGAGAGAGATCCCTATCTAGAGGTTTATCTATATACATAGGGATAGATACATATATATTTATATATATACATATAGATAGATGCATATATCTATTATATATATATATCTATCTAATATATATATATGTATGTATGTATGTATGTATGTATAATTATATATATATAGATATTTCTAGATATAGATATAAATATAGATATATAAATATATATACGTATGTGTTTATACACATATATATATATGTATATATATTGTCTATATATAGGGATATCTTAGATATATATATATAAATATATACATATATATATAAATATATATATATATATATATATCTATACAAATATATAAATATATCTCTCTATATATATAATATATATATATATATATATATATATATATATATATATATCTAAACATATATATGGATATATATACATATAAGACTGCTACAATATTCGAATTAGATGGACAGTAACCTCAGAGTATAGGCTGCTGCATTCTTGATGTGATGTTTTTATATACGACAACACGCGTAGCATCCTTATTGAAGTACTTAATATGTTGCGTAGGCGGCCATGTATAAAGCCGGTTGTACATTTTTGTTTCAGCCTGCATTGAACATCTGGTATCTAACGCCCAACCAAATACGTGTGGGTCTTCCAGCGCTACATTACAAATATCGGACCTTGTATTCACGTGATTGTGTATCTGCGTGTGTGATAGGAAAAGCAATTTCATTAGTTTGTACATTAATAGTAATGTGTGGATTTATTAATATTTCGGTTCATAAGACACATTACTCTACTTCAACAATGTCAAAAGGTCTACGCAGATTGGGCGATATTTAACATTTCCCTCCTGCTAGTAGTTTGATGGTGTAAGAAAAACAATTATAGCGCTTGTGAATACAAGCAATGGTGACATATAGCAATTTATGCTACCAGCGTGTTCATCCGTTTAACCATGGCGCTTTTAAGATATGTGAAATATTTTCAAAAGGAATGTACCTCACCTTGCCAACAATGCTAACATTCCACCTATTTTGATGCTCGACTTGCATGCAAGTTTTTGTGTCATCCTGCCTGCATTTTATCAAAGTGATTATTAATTCATATGCCATTTATCATCCATGATTCCTACAAAACATTTTTGTCCGTCGCAATCTCTCTCAAAACGTAGCAGATACAATTTATCTGTGATTATCTAGGGTAGATGCGTTTTGCTAGATAAATTAACAAAACCAGTAGACCTTGTCTGACAGTCATCGCTGTAATGGCGCTATACGTTCATGTTATACGGTCATTGGAAAGTACCGTTGTCAATATAAATAATTGCTTAATGTCCTTGTCAAGCTTATATATGAGATTTACAGTCATCCCACTGCGCAAAGAGTAATACAAAAACGAATGGACGTTACTAATGGTGCAATGCCCTGAATTAAATATGCAGCAGTGGAAGGCCTAGCTGCGCAAGCTCACATACTTGGACGAATATTACACCACTTGCATACTATTATCCGACCTTTGACTTCCGTGTAGGGGTAGCTCACTTGACAGGCCAACATCCGTGCGTCAACAATCCTTTATATACTACAGAAATGATGACCAAGTGCTTTCTTAATATCAATCATATGAGTCAAGGTCACAAATGTTAGATTTCGTTACTTAACTAAGAACCGGATGTCGTATTCATCAATGCCCCAAACCTGAAAGTATTCATTGGTAACGAAATGAGCATATCGAGCACAAACTGTACTCGCATACAAGGTGTGTAGTTCATGCTGCGATATATTCTAGCCGCACCTGGAGCTTCATACATTACTTAAAATATACACCAGAGCTAAAGTCTGGTGCAATCGACTTCGTTTCATCATTGGAAAGTAAATCGAACTCAGTAGGAGCAGGTAAACTAGTTAACGATGGAATTGCACATGTGCATCTGCTCTGTTGTCTGGCTACTTGCCTGCGTACCTCTGCCAGTGAACTTCGAACGTCTTTAACGTAAGACCGACGTCGTCAATTAGTACAGGCTTGGTTTGTACCAATGCAACAAGTTACAATTGGGTCTTCGCAGTTCATAAGAATGTCCGGAGCACGATAGGAATCGTTGCAAATCGCCAAAGAATGAATAGGCCTTCACATGGTTTTAAAACTAGATAACTAACCACGAGGCATCATGAAATGGAGCAGCATCAATGATACTCACTGCTACTGCTTGATTTGTATACAGCTAGAGCAAGCTGTATCATTCATGGCTACGAACGGTTAGCTTGACAAAGAGGCATTACAGCTGATTGCAGCAGGTAGGTAACGTTCGGTCATATTTTTTTATCATATCGGTGGCGGGCATGTGCCGTGCTGCATCGGCCGAAGGAGACTATTAATTTGAGATGATCGATAGCTGATTTTAAACAAATAATGTCCTTCGAGTGACTAAAGATTTAAGGCATTAAACCTTGAATTTTAGGCTCTTTGAACGCTGCTATTGTATTTCTTAGCAGTACTCATATGGAATCAGCTTCTGTTTAAACCTGAACTTGTGAAACAGTAACATAGAGGCCCGACTTAATTAGCATAGCTGTCCATAACGCCATCGGTCCCTATGATGACGAGAATGCGCCAGTTCATTAAGGGCGTCAACTTCCGAATATGGTTCATAGGTAAATATTAGATAGATAAGGTGATTGCCTGATGGCTTACGGCACCATTGTTTCGTGTCCGTGGATGTGACATTGTTTACAATACTCTAAAAAGCGGGTGAATATTAACTGTCCACTAATGCCACCAAAGTAGCATTGTGCGCATATGCCCAACCAAACCATATCCTGTCGGCCAGAGATGATGCCCAAATAAGAAAATTGATGGAAATACCATTACGAGATACGCACTGACATAGTAAGTGAAGGATTTTAATAATCGAGCTTTCTTTGTGGTGGTCCACGCAGCATTTGGTCGACCGCTTAGCGTGCCATAGTTGACCCGGATCATGTGTATATATCATTGTCACAAAAATTAAAATGTCCGGACGCGTAGTCCGCTGACAGAAGACTGTAAATTTAGATATGGTTTCATGGAATAATTTGTGCGATTTCATGCGAAGTGTACGCGCAAAAATTGTCAAGAGAACGGTAAGCGCACCGTTTGGCGCAGTACATAAACTAGATTGCAAAGGGTACTCGTTGCTAGGTTCTCACAATAAACATTTGTCATGAAGGTGGTAAATTACTAAATGATTCATACACCAATAATAATTCCCCATCATGAGTTCACAGTCCATTTAATTTCGTCGTGCTAACAGGGGAAAACCAAATTAACCTAACAAGTGTAAGAACACAATGGCTTACTAAATGTCAAAATGAAGTTGCAGTGGTGTGCAGTTATAAACAGCTATTGTGATAACTATAGACGGGATTGATAAACTGGACTATCTTTAGAACAACAACCATGGATTGGCCCAAGAGTAAACATTCATTATTGCATATTATTAACACTTATTATACTTGCCTTGCCAATTGGTAATCGATGATTTAAAAACTGGGTGCTATGTTGGGCATAATATATAAAAAAACTGCAGAAATTTATGCTAGCCAAGACCAAGCCCACTCTCTATACTTGGGGTTTTCAGTAATGATTCACATCACCCGAAATTATTTGGATCGGCCATTCAACAGGGCGTGCACACTATGCACGAGGAACATTAAATACCAGTTATTTAATATGCCATTGTTGCACATGACTACGTTTCTGTGTGACTAGATAGGATGACTCCTGACTATGGCATTCAGCCGAGTTATATATTTCGCGTTGTGAGTTGGAATTTGTCCTTCTCTTATAAGCCGGCATATATACCACTAACCACAGCAAGCATACTTGGGTTCAATAAAGGTTTCATTCTCTGTTGCACTTTGCGCAAGCATATAAAACATGCCAAATTGGTTAAGAGGGATAAACCTCTTCATGCAAACGTCCGTCATGTTAAGCTTATTTCAATGTCAGATCATTACAAAGCTACTGCAACACTACCGCGTACAAAACATATTGATGATCGCGCCTAGAATGGACAAAGATTTATGCATAACATAAGTATTTGGCACAGAGTAAACTAAACACAGTTACAGATATTATTTCGGCGGCGCTTGAAGACGGCTTTATCTCAGACGATGAGTTCAAGCTCGTTTCGGCCGAGATCGAAAAATATACTCGAATGAAAAGTGACAGTAAAGCTAAGACGTTTGTTAGGGCATCTCCACCCCCCTCACCACCTAGGTCGACCACCTTAGTCGCAGGAGGGCACAGGCCGGGGGTGGCGACCATCGGGGTGTTTGTCGACTGCGTCTTCGGGTTGTGCGCCTACGAGCATCTGGGGAGGGCTGAGGCGTACAACCAGGTGTATCACAAGGATCGGAAGAAGTATAAAGAGACGGTGGCTTGGGGGTGGGCGTCGATGGAGTGCCTCGAAGACGGCGACTATGGCGCGAATGGGGGGTTTAATAGTTGCCTGGAGCATCGCAGTCCTTGGCTGGAAAGACCGAGTGGGACCGCGGAGAGGCCGACGGGGGCGTTCTACTGTTGGAAGCTCTTTACGATGAGATTGATAACCGCTCATCCCGATCCCGACTTTATCGAGCAGAACAACACTAAGGTTGCTCAGTTTATAAAGGACCTCGACCGCGTGAAAAATGGAACCTACACAGGTAGAATTGGCCCTAGAATGTTTACGCTTGAAGACCTTTATGGATAGACCCTGGAGATTGGTAGTATAGGTTAATGGTGGTTCCCCTACCCCCCGGCCCCACTTAGTCTGCTGTCCGGAGATTCCAGCTCTTGCGCCCAGATGGGCCTCTTTTGGGGGAGCTGAAGCAGGTCCACGAGTCTCTGAGGTGAGTATTCCTTGGCGGGGGCCCATTTGGGCGAGTGTTCTGGGACTATCATTACCTATACTACTAATGGTCTTGCATGAGTACGCGCTCTTGGTTCAGCGTAATTGAATCGGTCGCTTTTTCTTTGTGTTCCGTTCTCCCAGCTAACTGGCATATTTGTTAAGAGTGGTGCAGTCGATTATTATGAAACTTAACAACGTCAAACACGATGGAGCGTTCGATTTTTCTTTGATGCTTTTAGTCAGAGACTACGCCAGTCTTATGGCCGGCCATACATTTTTAGACAGAAGAAGCTGTTGAATGAATGCAATATAATCAAGGGATGGGTCGAATTGAAATGTGTCATCAGAATGATAGGCGGTAAGGTGCAATATTGAACTGAGTTACACATGTGATATTAGACACTATTTTGAGTTACAGTCTTAATAACACATTGTGCAAATCGTTATAATCATTATTACCGCCCCTCATCCTAAAATATGCTGTCAAGCATTGAGTGTCTGTGAATTTAGTGATTCATTGGTCATTGAATAATCTATTGCATTTATTATTCAACAGTATACCAGTAATAACGTCTGTTTTTAAAAAAAATTATCCGACTTAATCATGAATATCTCTGAATGTTTATGAATTGAGTCTTGTAACGTATTGTGAATGTACATGGTTACTCATGCACGGCTAGCTATGAATATTCGTGAACGTTACGAGCTGGAGGGGGACCATTTAACGTTCATGGTGGTTTACGAATACCCGCGACTCTCTGAATGACCATTATCAATGAACATGGTAATTCATGAAGTGAGTGTTGTGGTTTAAGTATGATAATAATCTTCGGGTGGCTAACCATGAATATTCATCACTATTCAGTTGTCAAAGTGGTCATATAACGTTCATGGTAGATCACGAATACGCAAAGTTGCATGTGGGACCATTATCAATGAAATATTAGGATAATTCATAAATTAAATCTGGTAAGACAACATGAATATTCATCGATATATCGTTGTAAAATAGGCAATTTAACGTTCATGTTAGATCACGAATATTCTAAGTTTCCCGTGTGACCATTTTCGATGAAAATAACTGATAATTCATGACTTGGGTATTGTTGTGCAACATGAATGAGCAAGATTATTCATCCTGTGGTTTATCATGAATATTCATCAGCATATATATATATATATATATATATATATATATATATATATATATATATATATATATATATATATATATATATATATATATATATATATATATATATATATATATATGAATATGAATATAGATACATATATTACCTTCATATGATTTACTAATACCCCAACTTTTGCTACGCAAGGACTCATTATCTGTCATTTGCAACTAATATATCATCCACCACAGGGAATATGTTCATGAAACCCATTACATTCCTTTGACCCAAGGTTTTATCACATCGGAGATATATTTATGTTATCTTTGCGCACTACGACCGGCAAATGATTACTTATGCAGGCCCAAATTCGCCGCGAGATTGATCGCAGTTTTAAGTCTCCACCGAGTATGACTTCTATGCCCATGTAACACACTCATGGCCAATGTTTTCGACTTTTCATCAGTAGGTGTATGGTCACGTAGTCGTCCGCCAGGTTGACAAGCTACAAGTACTCCGCGCATGATGGACAGATAGTTATGACATATATGCTAATATGAGACCTCTATAACCCACTCATCTGAGCGCACCTTATATGGAATACTTATTTAATCCAGTTATTTTGCCTCAATCTACAGGCCGAAAGACTTCATATCGCTACAATACAAGGAATAAACAAGTGGTTAAATTGTTGCAATGAGATATCACTGTCACTGTAAGAAAAATAAACATAATTTTATATGAACATTGTAGATACCAGTAATTGTGTTTTGTTTATTATCAAGTTAAAAGGCGTGGGATATGCAAACTAAGAATTTAACGGTTGCACAAGTTATTATGGCACTATTATAAGTAGTTTCCTGCAGCGGAATACTGTGGGTGCGCTAATCCGACATTCCATAAGGATGCTCGGCTCAATTAAGTCGGCCTCGGGGATACTGAAACAGCAAAAAAACTGATCAAGCGGTAATTTTGTCCCAGGCGTAAACATCTGCAGATACCACCAGTGGACCGTTTGTAGCAGGTTGTATAAACGATTGTGAGGACAAGACTCGTTTACATTATTCTTAAAGGGTAGCCAATGTGGGGATCTCAGCATTGGAGTTGTGAGGTCCCTTATTTCCGAGCCGTGTGACGAGTCGGATTTCACAGTTCTAGCACTGTGTAGGACGGAGCAAATTCTTACCATTAGTTATATCAACTAA
>CM067342.1:52896670-52926670 GCA_034190875.2 Urechis unicinctus
TGGCAGTAATTGACTTTCCATGGTCAGTGATCAAATAAATCAAATTGGCTTACCCGGGCTAAACCTACCTTTTTTAGGTGGCGATCGATATTGTTTTATAAAATTTGCTCTTATTCCTACATCGTTGAAATCGGTTATTCGGTTGCCAACAGATTTTATGTATAGATATAAATGTTGGCATAAAAATCTTCTGAAGCGGACCACAAAGCCAATCGATGTGCAAAATATTTTAACAATGCAAATATTTAACGAAGTTGGAACCTCTTTGAAAACGCAATGAGTTCTCTGGGAATGCATTTTGTTTATTCATTCACTTTCGGAACCCTATTTGATGCAACTTAGAGTTGCCTTTGAGATTACTTTGAAAAAGTTGCGACCCCTAAAGGATTTAATAATAAGTAACGATCCTCAGAGGTGTTGAATTATTTGCAATAATGTCAATCCATGGTCCATTGTTTGCTTCCGAGTCCCAAGGGTAAATGTTAAAAATGTTTGCAAAAACTGTATGCCAAATACTTGAATAACTCCTGGACCCTTCAGTAATCTGTAGGTTTATTTGTCATTTGCCACAGCTATACACACCCAAACGCTTACCATTCGCAATTTAAACGCTGCTACATCGTGACATTACAGGATGATTATCATCATTTTCGAAATCGTTAGCTTGTGCCTCTGGCCACGTGTGCTGACCTTGCGCACTAGTGACTTTAGTGGTCAAGGACTTACTTCATTGCCGACCATGCAGAGGGAGACTCAACGCGTGCTGCTGAATAACAATAGCATAGAGGAAATTAACGCATTCCCTTCACTGACGGAGATGCAATGGGTCGAGCTTAATTATAATAGTCTCGTTGCTTTCCCTCAACTGGACAACATATCGCAATCTATCAACTACCTGAGTTTGAGATACAACATTATAAGTATTATTGCTTCTGAAAGGTTAAGCAATTTGATTATGCTTGAGGCATTAATTTTAAGCAACAATCGAATTTCAGTAATGACCGACGTGTCACTTCCTGCTTTGCGGATTCTCAATTTGGCTTACAATTTGATTGTGGACTTTCCAAATCTATTGCAACTCGGAGTGGAACTCGATATACTAGATCTCTCGGGAAATATCGTACCAGTGATTGAGCTCACAGGAAACTATCCCAAGCTGGGGATGTTGATTATGCAAAATTGTTCTTCATCGTCAATAGGCACAGTTGACCATACCAGAAACTTTGCTATTATTATCTGGGTCCTTGCATTCAACAATTTTGGAACAATACCGGACATTTCAATGATTGGCAAAAAGCATTTGCTCCTTAATTTGTCCATGAACAAAGTACCCTTACGAGCAGATATTACAAAGCCAATTGGATCATTTATTTCTTTACATATTTATGTTGAAAATGTCACATGGGCTAAACCTCCCAATCTGTGCCATGTTGAATTTCCCGAGAGCACAGCCATCTTAATCGGTAACAGCAGATGGCAATGTGACTGTCACACGCGGTGGACGAGGATGTCGCAATCGAGGATATCAATAAGGGGGGAAGTCATTTGTGATGGACCGGACCATTATCTCGGCAAAAAGTGGAACAACATTGAATTCGGAAACCTCATTTGCCAAGGTAACAAATAACATTAAATAAAACCGTGCTGAACGGAATTTTCTTCGATATATTAAATTGGTTAGAGTAACCAATGTTATGATACATACGTTATTTCTCAAGCAATGATTATCGCGATTGAAACAATGCTACTCATGTCACTTAACATTTGACATCGTACTTGATATTCAGGGATCAATCTGTAAGCTGCACGCGTCGCATCACAATGAAATGTATCCCAGTTCTGCTTACATTTACCACAACTTCAATTTTGTATCCTGCTGAAATACTTTGGAGTAAAAACTATAAACAGAAAATGGCATATATTACTGAAATGTTTATGAAACATCGCCGAGATATGCATTGTTTGTTCGACCAATCAATCTGATCTTTGTAGGCACCGTGTAACATATCAATTTTGGTCAACCTCATACTTAAGTTACCGTAAAGTACCTTGACCAATCCAAATAGACTTATCTGCTTGATGAAACCATCCTAGACAATATCCTTTACGGTGTGTTAGTGTTGTCCTCTGTTGGCAACCGGCTGCATATCCACTAGATTTTGGTCTAATTGCAAGCCTCTAATCACTTCGTCCGGTACCCAGGATGTGCGGGTGATTGTTGATAGGGCTTGTAAAATTGGCAAATATAAACCCGAAAGACGCACACAGGTAACACATTATGTAATTGGTCACTAGTACTTATAGTCGGTATACTTAAACAAGCTTGAAATGATCGTGATCATTGCGGTAATCGTGATCATGTTCGATTGACGTGTGGTTCAATCACTTTGTTACTTCATATTCTCTCCAAGCAAAGAACGTGACCGTGGTATTTAACGTTCAATTAAATCGAATTTATCTGTACTTAAGCCCTTAAGCCAAGCTGCAGCATGTTTAGTTACATTCTTATTAAAATACATTAAGCTCGGAAACTGATCATGTGAATAAACCTGACGAATGAATATATCGCGGTTGTTGTTCGATTTTCTCAGCAGATGAACATATATCATAATCTTAACCTGGACCGTTTGTACAACAGTATCCATAAATTATTTTGCTGAAGTGGGCTAAATCGCTTAGTGTGCATTGTTCGTAATATGTTTCAGCAGCACCATTCCGGCAGAGTGTTGCCACACTGATCGACAAAACAACTTTCTTCTGTACAGTCGGTCGAATCATTGATCAGAGAATCGTGACGAGTATCGTTGGCTGTTTGCTGTTGTGTATGTCGAGCCGCTGCTGTGTCTACTTCAATTTGGACGTCATACCTGGAACGAACCAGTACGTATGTGGCCTGACGGATATTTGTGGCATGGACCTAAGTCAGCCACCGACCTTCACTGAAACGGGTACATGGTACATGGTCGAATAAAGGTATTGTGCAATGATTAAGCTCCACGTACTTGCGATGCAGATTTGTTTTTAAGCAGAGGCCAGATGCTACCGCTCTTAACGTTTGTCTGTTTGCTTTATTGAATATAAGTTGTGTACATACATTGGTGTAAATATGACCTTTCGGTTGATCACCCTAATGATTCATTCATGCGAATAAGTAAAAATCGTTATTGGAGGTCTACCCGAGCAAGGAGATCGAATAAATGATGAAAATATGAATCGGGTAGATAAGCATACCTCCTTCGATATAGAGATCTATTAAAATTATAAACAGTGTTTGTCGTTTAATTTATTTCATGGCAGTTAACTCGGAGTATATAAATTTACAGATGCCAAATCAATGCATTATTTCGAAGTTAACGTTGAAATATCCTTCTACATGATGTTACCCATAACTTAATATCGATATATATATAACCCTGATGCCATTTAAGTAGAATTAAATGAATTTCCGGATTTCAAACATACACGAATGATTTTATGCAAACATAGACAGGCGTATTTTAATCTTAACAGCACCTTCACGACAATATAATAAATTTAATTGTAGTTAAATGTGTGCGTAGTTACAAAATATGCGTAAAACATCGATCATGCATGTCATATATATTCATGAGGTAGAATTTGCGAATGTGATCTATGTTGTATTAGCCACTACATTAAACACATCTGGTATGTTATAAATGTTGCGGCGTTACAATTACCATAATTTTTACGGTGCACCAAATTTGAAATTGAAAGCTGGCTTACTTATTTGCATCAGAGTGATACGAAAAATTAGGCTTGTTCCAGGTAGTGACTTTCAGTGAAATGCTCTGCACATCGGAGTTTGTCGAGATTTGTCGTTTATCTTATGAAGCTGCATGTGAACCGCTGAATACGTAATCCGTTTTTTTATCTGACATGTAAGTGAGCCAATATATTGTTGAAAGAACCGTAAGTGTAATCTCATAAGATATGTATTTGTTTCGTATTCGTGAACAATCGTTTGTGAGTAATATTATGCAAACGTTAGTGTTATTTGTGCCATATTATAATCATAGATCTCATTTACACTCGAATAACGCTTCAATCTTTATAGCTTTTTAAATATTCTTTAAATGTACATTCTCACATGCGTGTTGCATAAAATGAATAAAATGGTCATTACCTAAGCTAGTATTCCTAATCGGAAATGGAAGCTAAATCAATTTTAGATACTCCGGCTGGTGTTATCGTATATCTTAATAAACATTTATGCTTGATGGCCGAGATGGTCACAATATTATTACTTTGCACAATATAACAAAATAGACATCTGTAGAATTTGTAGATTGAAATTAGAATCTTCGATATTCAAGTAAGTTCTAATATCGTCATCTGACATTTGGATCGTGGACAGTAGCAAATCAAATCATTATCATAAATGGACGAAGCGTCAGCTAAACGAGCATTAAATAACCGACATTTTAGACAACTATTGGGTTTAATTGAACAGCATTTAATATATGATAATCAACGCAACTCTCCATGTTGCCAACACATAAAGGATTCGGATGTTAATGACTTAGATCCTACGAACACTTGCTATGATTGCAAAATGCCATTCAGCATACAACCTCTCAACAGCGTTCCAACGACAGGATAGATATAGCGCTAGTTAGGGACCAGAATAGCAAGTGTGCGATTATTTGACCCACTAAGAACATCTTTGCGTGTACTAAGCAAGAAAGAATTTGAGTTCACTTTGACCCAAACTCACCAGAATAACTAAGACAAGATAATAGACACTATAGCTGGCGCAGATACTTTGTCTTACTTAAACCCAAAACACAACACAAAAATCCAAGTAGACACTAGCAAAATTGGTCTGGGTGCTGCATTAATTCAGTTCAACCCACAGGAACCAGAGATAGAGCGTGTTGTAGCTTTTGATTCTAAAAGCCTCTCTGACACTGAGTCTCGCTACGCTAACATCGAGCGAGAATGTCTTGCAGTTGACTTCGGCCTAGAGAAGTTCCACACCTATGTCTTCGGCACAAAAGTTACTGTGGAAAGTGATCACCAACCACTAAAGGCAATACTTACCAAGAACTTGGCTCAAACTCCTCCAAGACTACAACGGATGACGCTACGTCTGCAGCAATATGATGTTGAGATAAAGTACCGCAAAGGATCTGAACGCCTACTGGCTGACTTCCTGTCCAGAAACAACCCAAATATTGTTCAGAAACATGTCGAGATGGAACACACAATACATGCCGTGAGATGGAGTGACAGTTAATACGATTCTTTGAAGAGGGCCACAAATAAGGATGCAACGCTAAACTCGCTTCCTGATGCTGTGAGGAACGGATGGCCAATAAACTGTCTAAAAGTTCCGAAAAAACACTGAAGCCTTACTGGACTCTCACGGACTACATCAGTACCGATGATGGCGTACTCAACAGATCACAATACCTGAGTCTTTATGACGCGACATTCTTACTCAAATTCACAATCACACTCACCAGGGCTTCCAGAAGACCCAAATGCTAAACAGGAGGTGCGTATATTTGCCTGTTATCAACTCAAATATTACTGATACTGTTGGTGTGTATCACATATGCAACACTTTTAAAAACAGCCAACCACCAGGTCCGATGTATCAACGAAAACTCTCCAGCCATCCTTGGCAAATGCTTGGAAGTGACTTGTTCGACTTCGAAGGCCAGAAATATTGATTATTGTGCGACTAAATTCTTTGTCGTACGCAAACTGTCTGCTGAAACCAGCTCTAGAGTTATCAAACACATAAGGCTTATATTTTCAGAATATGGAATTCCAAGTCAACTTTTCACCGACAATGGACCTTGCTACAGTTATAAAGAATTCAAGACATTTTCAGCAACTTATGAATTCATACACACTTAGTCTAGTCCTCACTTTCCCCAGAGCACTGGGTTCACTGAACGAATAGTAGGCACCGTTAAAAAGACCTTGTATAAGTGCAGAATGGCAGGATAGGAGCCTGAACTTGCAATGCTGTTTCTGCGTACTACTCCAGTTGGCAGCACAGATGCTCTACGGAAGACCTATCAAATCACTCCTACCAACAGCTCTGACATTCAACCAAAGTTAGGAGCACACTCGGGTTGTTTTGAAGCAACGACAGGGCACGCCGAAACGCTACTTTGACCGAGGGACACACGAGTTCCCATTTTTATCACCCGGTGATGCAGTGATGCTTCAGTCACCGACTGACTGACTGAGCAAAAACCAGCAACCGTAGTTTCCCCAACTGATGAACCACGTTCGTACCTTGTGCAGGACACAAATTACACCGGGTACTGAAGGAATCATAAGTTAGTAAGTTCCACCCACAACCAGCATCTCCAGTGAATGTTGCTGACAGAGTGATAGATGACAAAGTGACAAAAGACAGAATAATGCCGAAACAGAGTGAATCTGCAACCGACGATCGCACAGCTAAAAAAGAAGTCTTTATTGCTGACTCGCCTTCGGCCGAAATAGTGACAAAACTTCCTTCACACCTAGCAGAGCCAGGAAAACAACAAAGAGACAGATCGAGGGAATGTAAAAGCAAACGAACAACTTTATATGAACCTGTATAAGTGATAAGTAAAACCCTTATTTTGTGAAGAGTAATTGTCAGACTGTGCCACATTATACTGAGCAACATTTCTGTCAAGTTAACCCTGTCACAAACAACTGTTAATGGACATATGTACGAAATATGCTATGTGTTCTCGAGTTTTATGCTATTAGCGGTTTACGAATTGTATGGTACAAAAACGACCTAGATTTTGCTTCTAAAGTAAGGTACATAAGAGTTTTTTTCCTGTAGTGTCATCGGCCATGCATAAATATTCTCTGGGTGCAAACACGAACTGTTCTTTCAACTTATTTGGCTTATGATGTTACCAAAATATTTACAGTTTTTTGCCATTTAGTTATCCTGTACCAAAATTTTGCATAGCAATGTTCTAAAAATGACAATGTCGATAGCAAATCCGCTGTAAATTTGCCCTGATGTTTTCTTTCTTTAAGTTCAGAATCTTTTTGTTTCCCCGACTATATTTAACGTACATGCTCTATATGGGGAACGCGATAACAAAACACAGAGCATTTACATATGACGTGTAACGGAAAGACCAAAAAATAACGGACAGTTATACGATCAATTGAACGTAGATCTACAAGTCGATGATGACATGACAGAATTTATAAATGATGTATATATAATATTTATACATATATATATATATACATATATATATATATATATATATATATATATACATATGCATACAAACATACATATATATATACATATATATGTACGTATATGTATATATATACATATATATATATATATTCATATATATATATATATATATATATATATCTCTCTCTCTCTCTCTCTCTCTCTCTCTCTCTCTCTATATATATATATATATATATATATATATATATATATATATATATATATATATATATATATATATATATATATATATATATATATATATATATATATATATATATATATATATATATATATATATATATATATATGACGATTAAAACCATTCGTTGATTCCAACCAATCGTGGACAATTTTTTTAAGTACTTTTTTGTTGTCAATAATTATTGATTATTAATGCGGCCTATATTGATTGATGTATTGAAAATGTTTAATGCAAATAAAGATATTTTTTTAACTTTGTATTCCCAATATATACTTTGGGTCCTCTTAAGGTCGTCCACGAATGGTCAATACACTTATTAAAACCCACGAATTCAACCTTCCGTGCCCATATATATTTGCGTATATTTGCGGAATGCCGATATTTTGTAATCGTTTTCTTCTGTAATGGATTAGAAAAAAATCATATTAATTATAGATGAGATCGTTATGGACGATTAGCAGTGTTTGGCGATATATTTTAATGTTAAAGGTAGATGAATAATGAGAAAAAAGGGTATTTTCGGTAACAAAATTTTACAATCAATCGAATACCTTTAATCTTCAAAAATGCAAATTCAGCAGTCATGTTTAAAAATAATATTTATTATGGATGTGATCATTATCAACGATAAGCAGTGTTTTGCGATGTAATTTAATGTTAACGATAATTGAATAATGAATCTTCCGTAATAAAATTTTAAAATCAATCAAATATCTTAATAATTCAAATATACATATTCAACAGTCATGTTTATCCACTATTTGGACCATTTGGGTCCAATTATATATGGTTACAAAGAAGATATTGACGTTTTCGTGCTATGTCAACAAATGGATAGTTGCTTAAAATTTTATTGTGCTATAATATTCAAAATTTAATGAAATCGTTCTTGAAAAGTTCTTTTTGTACGTTAGTAAGACTAGACTAACATATTAAAATGGTATAACCAAAAATCTTTTTAAATATTTTGAATGAAAATGTGCATTGACTTAATGTGGTCATAGCGGTATATCCTTTTGCGGACCCAAGTCTACGAAAGGTTGGCGGTTAGTCCACCAAAGGTCGCGTTCGTTCGTGCGAATATATATATATATATATATATATAGAGATATATAGATATATAGATATATATATATATATATATATATATAGATATATAGATATATATATATATATATATATATATATATCTATATATATAGATAGATATATATATATATATATATATATATATATATATATATATATATATATATATATACAGATAAATATATATATCTATATATATATATATATATATATATATATATATATATCTATATATATATATATATATATATATATATATATATATATATATATATATACTATATATCTGTATAAACATATACATATATATGAATGTGTATTTGATAGGTTAAGATGGTCGAAATAGTAAAACGTCATATTTTTGCATCTGCAAGGGATGTCTGGTTAATCCCATCCTAGATACGTCTCATACAGCAGGTTCACTTCTCTACAGGCCATGTGATTTGGGACATATCGTGCCACAGGCTCTGTACATACGTAAATGGCCTTCCCCACGATACTACACCTTGCAATACTTCGCAGGTTTCTCGCAAGAGGACATACCAATGGTACACATGCGCGCTAGGTCTTGACCCGACAGAACTGTTCGTCTCTAAAATGGCTAGTAGCTGGTGGCGCCAATCTCTCGCAGGGATCCGCGTCCAATGCTGATTTTCCGCGAGGATTCGCTGCTGTGAGTTTCAAGAATCGACTATCCTGTTTGAGTCAGGATACTCACCTGTCCTTCTCATTCCTGATGTAGTCGATGAAAGTCTACGATTCGAAGGTTAATTGATCCTTTGAATGAATCGAGGATTTGAGCATGAATCTTATCGTGGATGCGCTCTCTGTTGAAACATGTTTCAGGATGCACCAAATCACGTTTTACTTCGATTAAAGACCTCCGTAGCATGCGACAGGAAATATGGCACTGCCTGCTAGAATAAAGTTCCCATTCCGCCTTAGACTTCCCAGCCAACGACGCCAACCCATAAATCTGGTTCAAATAACACCGGGCAGCTGTTACACCGCGTATGAACGAGGTCATTTACACATCAACATCCGCCAAGAGCTTTATTTTCCACGAAGCGATCGAAGAGGATCAAAGGCAGTGACACGAGGCGTTAACTGTGATGAAGGTGATTATGTTACCCAAATTAAACCACATACCCACCGCGCACAGCACGGGCACAGAAGAGAATGGCCCATTCCATACAACACTTAATTGCGTGCAGTTTGTGCTTAGCAATGATGAGTTCACTTTTTTCAACAGCGCGTATCGGGATTGGTATCGAAGGCACATCTGGTGAAGGTGGCAACAGAAAACCAATTACTGTACATAGCGCCATTTGTGACCTATGCGGGGAGCTCTTCTGTTATTAAATCATGAAACACATAAACCACCATCTCGCCAACCTAGGCGCAGTTACACGCTATCCTAGCCCAACCACGAAATCCTCAGCTCGCCTTTTGGAACAAAATGTTTTATCTGTTTGATTTTATACATCTGCTTAAGAAGATTAAACGGACCATTCCTCTCAGTAGTACTTATTGATGATAAAATACATGTTTTTCAATGCACGATTTACAGGTAATTTCAAAAGCAATTACTATAAATATTCTTCTTTTCAATCCCTATTTGGTAGATAGATTTGTATGTATAGTGAGCTTATTGTTAAACGAAGGAATAGCTACAATGCTATAATTTTGAACCATATAACAGTAACGCAGAACCATTTCGCTCAATCTCCACCAGCGTAAAACACAACGATAATAAAGGTGATTCGTGTCAGATTCAGTCGGTGCTATTAAACTGCTTTATTAAGTTGGTTCACACCAATGACTTGACATTGAGCACTATCTATACACAATTAGCGTGTAGGCAATTAAACCGGCTTTACGCCCACGTTGGTTATATAAGTATTCTCCGACAGGCGGAGACATTGCATTATAAGTCATTAAAAATGAATCGTCAAGATATCTCCCACCTGTGATACTATGTGTATAGGTAATATTTTATAGTACCACAGTCACACCCATCTACAAATGTCGCATTATCACCTGGTCTATGGTTTAAAGATGTACCTCTCAAAACGATCATCCTCGTTGGTCTGGTTCGACCCAGATGAAAAATTGGTGATGACAGTATGTACCAGTGTTATTATTGGCTGATGATAGCGCTTGACAGCGCTTAGTGTCTTATTTTACTTAATAGAGGTGCAACTTACCGATAAGTATAACAGACAACCACATGCTCGGATTGAGATTAATGTCTGGTTTACAAATCCCTGTGGACCTATCTTCCGAGATTAGTATTTGCACCACCATAAACTACCAGGAATAGCACACTGACCTGATACTGATAACTTTGAAAGACACTAGGTTTCCGGCTTACGCTTTGCAAAATTGTGGCGGCATTCATGTCCACCCTGCATTAATACCTGTCTATGTACATTGAATGGCATTTGAAAACATTGGCTCCGCTTAGAAATGATGACTTTATAATGGTAGCTTAGTTATACTTAAGTAGTAGTTTTGTATATTTGTCTCAGACAACATGGACAAATACAGTGTCATTCACCATAGCAATAACGGATAAAAGCGTTTTTTGGCCCCATGGCTAACTATCAGCGAGCGCCTCAGCAGATTAAAGTTGGGCTAAACAAGAGCCCGTCTAGCATTGCGGTGACAGTTATAATAGAATTATCATATGTTCTTACCGTTGCAATGTATGTCAATGACCCTGTGTATACCATTAGTCGGCAGCAGGCTTAGTAATAATGTTTGATGTAACACAATTGCATTGATGTGGACCAAATGTTTATGTCTGTATAACTAAGGTTTATGTGGACACGTTATGCTATTTCCTCTACTGTGGTATATGTTACTTATTGCATAACCGGTTTGCTAATTGAAAGGAATCTAAGGTATACACCGGCTGTTTATCATAAGATGTGGCCTGTTGAGGCTCGTCGAATCATGCCAATCTTGACTAACCACGCTTGAGCCTTCTTTATTTGCACAAGGAAGTACGATGATGCATCTAAGTACCTACTTCATATGGGGTTCAGATATATATACTTATTTTACGGGCACAGCTTCGAGTTACATAGGCCTTAAGGCGTACAATCACTACAACTATCACTGTCTTTTTGGCTGTTTTTCCAGAGTGTATTATAATTAAAGACTTAACATTGTAATTTTACCAGTGTTCAACCTAGTCCGACATATAACGTGCATTCATTATGTGGATTGAATAATATGCGCGTTCAGAAAAGTATAAAACCGAAATATTGGATTTGCGGTTTCAAA
This sequence comes from Urechis unicinctus, assembly GCA_034190875.2. NCBI lineage: Eukaryota > Metazoa > Annelida > Polychaeta > Xenopneusta > Urechidae > Urechis > Urechis unicinctus. The sequence continues at coordinate 52,908,496 of CM067342.1, forward strand.
CATTGGAATGACGCACACAATCTAAGTTTTGTACAAGACCTTGATGGATGTGTTTTTTAATTTCGTCTGATGATCCAGGTACAAAACAGGTCAACTTTATGTCTTTGTATCTTCTGGTTGAGGCCTAATTGGCAGCAAAGGGTCAAAAAATGAAGATCATGGGAGAAATGTGACGTGAAAGATGATTTACTTTGCAGCCAAACTGTGAGTTTGCTTAACGATTGTGCAATGAAACAATTGAAAATCGCCACGAAGGGAGTAAATTGTTAAAAAATTAAATGTTCTCTGTTAGGAGAGATCTATCAGCTAATATCGGGGAAAAGCTTAGAGGACAGGTCGGCAAGTGGTCCGCTTAACCACAAGTTAACCACACATTGCATCTATCTCTAAAATAGGATTGGAGGTTACGTGTGTGATACTGTCGCATTATTGAACGAAGAAGATTGTTTACTGAATATGTATCCTAATGTTCATATCAACAATTGGAACAGTTCGATGAACAGTGATAGGACCATCAATATCTTTTTTAAAAAAAACCATTTGGACTGCAATATCCAAAGAAACCTTTTTTTACGAAAGACAAGAAGGTGCTCGGCTTCTCCCATGTCATAAATGCCGCTGCAATGGCTACATATTGGATGGTTTTATCAACAATTCACTAAAGACTACACCGATACACATATATCCAGCGATTATGCCCCCAATATGATAGCAATAATGGGTTTGTTTGTGTTAAGGCATTAATATTTCGCTTCCCTTTCGCATCTAAGCCACCTTCCCGTCGTAACGGTTCTCTGAATACTGATGTGTGTTAGAACCCATGGCGAGAATGAATTGCTTCTGTCGCAGAAGTAGACATCCAACTAGGCGTAAATGTTATCCTTGGATAGGCGTGTTGTAATCTACCTATTTGCTCGCACAAATTTAATTTGCGAGGATACTGTTAACATAGCAAACCCGCACCGCACCATTATACAATTCATTGCGACACTGAGCGTCCTGCTCCTTGGCAATACTTACATCAACAGCGTATCAATTATATAACATATAACAAAGTTCTTTTCACATGTACGGTTCATTACAAGTAATATTTCTTGATGTAGCAGATGCTCGTACTTGACGTAAAAAAAAAATATCCAAATATATCCAGCTTCACTCCACTATTTCTCCGCGTATATTGTGCACACACATTATACTCCTGCTAGTTCAAGCTCTATCGTTGACATCATGTAGCTCTTTTATTTTCAGGTTACATGCAACAGCTATCTGATTAAGGGGTTGGCTTACTCGTTTCCTGTTTATATCACCCTGCACATACAATTATGATGCCTGGTTTATCATATTTGCGTATCACTACTCATTCTGGGGCTGTTCTTGCGCAAATAATAAAAATTTCTTGCCAATTAAGCGGCCGCAACCTATAAAGTGATACTACATCCGTGCCTTACTGTTAGCACTTGGTGATCAAAGGGACATTCCATTACCTGATTGGGGTGGCTTCGCTCTACTTGATGACAAGCTACGACAAATTTTGTCTGGTTGTAACAGAATCTCCTGAACAGATACAACTAGCAGTTTACAAGATGAATGCCATTTAATCAAATACGCAATGTTATTAGATAAGAATTTATTGCCGTTTACATATTCCACTATATCTGCACATCTGAACTCCCTTATATTTGTGGTAATACTAGATAATTGGAAACAATGCACAGCATTAAAAACAGGGCAGTGCTCGGGCTTTCTGCTATAAATACAGTTGCAACATCTGGAAGACAAACTGTCTTGGGTTGATATCAGTCATTCTTACAATTAAACTGAGCAGTAATGGAGATTATACACTTCTGTCCATTGAAACTTTATCTGACACTTTTAGGTTGTGCCATTGCCGTAACCGTGCAAGTATCATGCGATGCCTATATTGAACGATGTATGTTAGGCGTCATTCACATTCGATCGAGTATAATTGCCCGACAGTGAGCTTGTTTTGGCCGCATCAATTTATATCAAGTGAATCAGCTGTCAAACCATGTTTGTGGTATTTACCTGAACAGCCACTTGTCATTGTGTTCTGTAGCGAGTAGTACTTACATATTTCATCCCGGCGAATCTACTTTAGAAATACGACTTCTCCTCGCTTTTAATGGCACTAAATGGCCAACAGCACATGTCTCTCGTATTCAAGGCAGCGATATATGGGCTACAATGTGTTACCCAGTAGAGAATCAAGTCCTCTTACTGTAACGTTGACGCACCTCAACTGATGCTGAACACGCTCGTCGGTCTAGCTTCTCTCCTGTGATGCGCTTTTAATAGCAACGGTCTACAGTGGTAAATAAGCTCTGCACGCATGTCAAGCAGCTCATTGGCATGATCGTCAAGGTTAGCACAACTGATGTCCCGTGATTGCGCATCTTAAATCTCCAGATGATCCTTTCAATTTTCTAAGGACTCGGACGATGGCGTTAGGCGGCGTTGCCATGGCACTAAAGGGACGAGTTTGCTGAATTGGTTTTTTCTCTCGGTTAAATGCAATAACTCTATCCATACACACACAGCTGCGCGCAGATGCACCCACAAGTACACTTATGCATACATATGCACATAATCATAATTGGGAATATAAAGATAGATACATTTTAATGCATGTAAATTATGAGGATCGTTTTATCGAATAGGCGGTGATTAGTCGTTAGTAAACACAAAGAGAATGCATGTAAAAACTTGGGGATATCGTCTCGGTTAGCCACAGATGTCTACCTAACGGATTATTCGTTTGACAATAAATGGCATGTTATAATTCGTCATTATGTGTTATATCAAACGAAGGACGCACCGTCATGAATTAAATGAGTCACATCAGTAAGTTATGTATATTGGGGCTTTCGAATGCAGGCCTGCAGCATCCCCATCTGCAACTGAACGTTCTAAGACGACAAATCTGCGTAAGTTACTGCTTAGCAGCAAATACCGTGTTAAAGTGGGTAGTATTGTTTGTGTCACCTACAAAGTACTTGTGATACTTCAACTTCATGAACCAAGTAACCTTAATCATACATAAAGCATCCCATCGGTCTGCAGTGCGAACGCATTGTAAAACATATCTACTATCGCTAGGACTGTAGCTGCCAACCACGCTCAGTAGACAAACGTCATTGCGTTTCTGTCAATGCAATCAATCTTGCGCAGCTATTGTGCTAGTATAAGGTAAGCTCTATCATCTTTGAATCCCTCCCAATCGCTTTGTTCGCCTCATATCATACCAATATCGTCACAAATATTAACCGATCACAAATTTGAAACGCGTTCATCATATATATATATATATATATATATATATATATATATATATATATATATATATATATAGCGTGCAATAGCCAATATATATTTATATATATATATATATATATATATATATATATATATATATATACCTTCCCAATATAATGATAAAAATGCAAATATTTGTCGAAAATGTGGTCGCATTGCCCACTTTTTAGCCTGTGAATGCTATTGTTGCCCTGCCAGTGGAATTGAATACCTTCATTGATAAGACACTGGACCCCTGCTTAAGTTAAGGGCAGCGTACCTCTTCCAGATGGCTTTCAGAACTTTCAAGTGCTAGAGGGCGTGTTACATAGAATACGAGCTTTACGAATGATACTTTATCATTATTATTATTATTATTATTATCTAATAATGTTAACATTTGAATGCTTATTATAATAACTTGTGTCGGAAATAACTTTTGATGGAAAAACCATGGCTTACTTCCTAACTCCATTACACTATTGAGGATGCTTGATATAATCATTTATGTGCCATCAATACTTTACCCATAGACAAACAGATATATAGAGGGATTGATAGAGACCTGGGTACAGGTATATTATCACCTCTGGTAAAAAGGAGAGCTCAAAATAATCTGATTGCACACACGTTGCTTGGACCTGGCAACTATTTATATATCATCCTAAGAAAAAACTTTTATAACATGTATTACCTGAAATGAATTAATTGCAAGAGATCCCTAACCAAGAAAAGAAAATAGAATTGCTTACGGCTCTAGAATTAGTATATATACATGCAATGTTGCTAACATGGGGCCGAAACTCGACATATAATGATGGACACTTGATTATTATAGTGTTTTGTGACCTACAGCAAACCGCATTAACATGCCAGGTGCGTGGACTGACCTGACATGAATCTTCGAGAGACCTGGGCTCATTCTGTGTTGAAATATTCCATTTTTGCATCTTGGTTACTACACTTGTCCTTAAAAGTACACTTGGGCCTCATAGCTATAACAAAAATGGGTCATGACATATCAGAAATATCAGCCGTAAACAAACAACAATAACTTACTTACGTAATATATAGCCTCATATAGAAAACATTTAATGTCCTGAACAGTCCATAGTATTAAGATAATTAATAAGTACACTCATTGCCCAACAACATTTATCTCTAATCACAAAATATGGTTATTTACCAGCTGTTCTTGTAGTTAGTTGTCACCAATGCAGTTCAAAGCCATTTGCTCACTGCTTTTCCAAAGCAAGATGTGTTGTCTGAGTGGAGCCTTGATAATCTCTGCAGCAATATGACCTGTACAGAAAAAATCCGTTGGCACATATAGTATATACATTTGCAAACATGTATTGACTTTATGAAACGTTATATCAACGCCGCTTTCTGCTTTTATTTAGAAATAATTGCGTTCTTATTCCAATGATTTTTCATCACTTACAATCCCAGGAGACGGGTTCAGGATGAGAAGTATAGTTATCGTGACGTTGTCGTCGTCGCCCCATTAACATCCCCATACCCCGTACAGCCGACACGCCACCTCCGTACAGCCATAGACACCCCGGCTCCATCCCGTAAATACAACCAGTTGCCGTATTCTGAATATGTAACATCAGACTCTGCTCAAACCAAATGTTATTGCAAGTAAATGATACATCTGCCTAGTCTAGGTCCCCATATATTGAGACCTACATCCCGACTGGCACAAATCTCTCTCGCTCAAGGCGGTGGAGAGAAGCGAACCCCCATAGTCGAGGGATGAAGACTAACTTCTGTCAAAGACTCCGCGTTCATAAGATATTTTACCAAATTTCAATTTGTGAGTTTCATGCGCGAGCCAACAGTATCCGGCATGGGAGGCGCGGGCAGGTCGGCGGGTGAACGGTCTTGTAGAGAAAATTCCAGCCCTTCCAAATTGACGATCACCCATCCTATGGACGCCTCTGGCTAAGACCCTGGTACACAGTACTAGCGCACCAATTGCAACTGATTAAGATCTCAACTTGTTTCGCTTATAGAGGAGGGAACCAAAAGTTACACTATTGAAGGTGAACGATCGTACCAAGTGATAAGATTACAGACAGCAAAGCTTTAGGTGTTTCTCTATCATCCAGGCAGCGAATAAACATGACAGGGCTGGACACTAACGGTTGTCCGCTTGCCCGGGACAGGTGGTTCAACTTTTGGGACAAGTGAAAAGTCCCAAGTACTTGTTCGACCGGACATGTTCATTACTTGAAGCCTTGAAGACAGATTTCAGCGTCTTTCGATGCGCAGCGTGTTAGACAGGACTGATCCATACGCCAGTTTCGTGTGGGGTAAAGTTCCCTCACTGCTAATAACAGTCATGTACGGTTTAACCACTGGTTGCTTTATTCTACCAGTACCCAATGTATCCAAAAAAAGAGGCACTTTTTACCACAGGAATTTGTATTGGCCTGCCGGTCGCTATCTTCTATGTATACATAGAAGATATAGGCCGGCAGGCCAATACAAATCCCTGTGCTTGTTACGTGTCGTAGTATGCATTGTCTCGATAACTAGCTAGCGTCATGACAGTGATGTTGCAGGAGTTTCGTGATACGTTTTTAACATTGAGACCAGAGCGCGTCTATTGATTTTACTGCCCCTTAACAGCCTCATACAGCAGTTGATCAAAGTAGTACTTTATTAGCCCCCACCATCCCCCGATCTTAGTCTGAGTAAATCTTGGTTTATATCTGAAAGGTTCAATTCCCTGAGATTTGTCATTGATATTTTACATAAACAAAAAAAGAAACTGCAATCTTCACCTGGTTTGGTCAGCTGTTTTCTAAGTAGTCAATTTCTATGTCATGAAACAAATCGTGCAGAGAACTCCTATTCCACATCGCTTATCCTATTTCCAATAGTGATATCTTGTCCGTAACTCACTGGCGGTGGGGAAAGACGCAAGCCGACAGTTTTAGGAGGGGTTACGTTTGGATGTAGACATATATTATTTTCGTTAGGCTGCACCAAATGTCAAGTGAACACACTGCGGAAATCATTTAGTCTTGCCTAATATATACAAGCGTAGCATAATCTACCTCTTGCTACGAAACATTCTATAAGTTGTAAACAGCTCAAATGGAATTTAGTGCCTTCCCCGCCCGCATCACATTGCGGAACGGTCCCAAATGGTTAATGCTTGAAAATCTCGAGTCTTTACGGAGCCAGCTTCGCTTGGCTTAGCATGGATTAGGCGACTTAAAAGTGTTTATCGCAATACTATGTAAAAAAACCCGCTACCATAGTTTTGTTCTGAGGTGTTTGATAACATCCAATTACTTTCCATATTATGTTACAATTGTGACTTCACTTGCATGACAAATCTCAAATAGAATGTTAACAGAGGGACAAATTCATGATGATGACCATTCAATGAGAATCGCTTAACTATAACATCAGGTTGCCTCCTCTTATCCAGGCTGTTGCTAGTTATCGCACAGCTATTGGAAACGGTTCACTCACTGCGCGCTCAAACGTTACCGTGATTTGAATAGTACAAAAAGATTGCTAAAACGTTACGAGGAGAGTGAGTGCGAGCATTTGGTCACATACGTGACCACTACACGCACGGAAGAAACCACCTGAAACCCTAAAACCCCGCGATTTTCCTTCAAATTAATTCTTCGGTACACATGCAATAGATCCTGATATAATGTACTCAGTAATGCGATCACAACAACTTGATCGCAGGAGTTCCATCACAAGAGCAGACATATATTCACGTCGAAAGGATTTTCATTCCGACTCGTCTGACTAAGGTTTTCAAATAAATATTAATCAAGAGTCTGGGCCTACCAGAAGGTCCAACACAAAATGAGACAGTAGTCTGCCTTAAGCAGTCCTTAACCGGAAGAGTATCGCTAAACACAATTAATGAATTTCGCAGTAATTTTGTCTGCCTCAACTATTGCATTCATAGAATCACTCACTTCTCAGTTTGATTTTTAAATCACTGCAGCCCTTTTCTGCCCTTCCACTGGTGCAGTCAAATGCCGACATACATTTGCCTGGGTTATATTCTGAATTAGCGGACGATAATATTCCGCATAAAAGCTGATTCACTGTATAGCTAATAGATTATTGATAGTGTGTAATTAGCCCTCCTCTCCCACACTCTCTATCTATATTTCTCTCTCTTGCTCTCTTTTACTCTTATTCTCTTTCCCTCAAGCTCTCATTCTCTCTCAATCACTTTTTCTCTTTTTAACTCTCTTTCAGTCTCTCTCTCTTTCTCTCGCTCCCGCCTTTTATATCTCTCGCTCACACTGTCTCTCTGTTTCACTCTCTCTCTGTTTCACTCGATCTCTCTTTATAACTCTCTCTCTCTAACTCTTTCGTTCCCTCTCTCTGTCTCTCACTTCCTCTCTCTGCCACAGAATTACTCTCCACTAACTAAATAAATAATATTTATAACGCTAATTTACGACCTATTTCCTCTCTCTATCTTACTCTCACATTGTCTTTATCTCTCTCTCTTTTCCTCTCTCTCTTTCGATTCTCTCTCTTTCACCTATCTCTCTCTTTCTCTCACTCTCTCTCTGCCACCAAATTACCCTCCACTAACTCACTCTCTATCTCTCACTCTCTCATGCTCTCTCTTTCTTTCTCGCTTTCTTTTTCTCTCTCCCAATACAACTAAGGAAAAACATTGAGCAGCAGGCAGCAGTGAGAGAGGTAGGAAATCAGCCTGGGCAGATTTTGTTTTTCTAGTATCACCTACAAGAATATATCAATGTTTTTATTTTGTTTCGGAAAAGAAAGACACAGTTGGCAGATTCTATAATGGGGTGCGATATTTTCTGTGCTATGGTAGGATAACGTTTGGGGGAAATCGCTGTCAGTTAAGTCAAACAAAAATACTTTTGTGGAAACTTTTTCCTTTTCAATCAAAAGTGGTAATGGATATGGTTGTTGAGTGGCAAGAATGAACATGCATCTTATAATCCACATTAATTTTGCATCATTTGATTTGAGATCATGGCGTGTTCCTGACTAAACCCTTTGCAATCCGAGAGTTTGTGATAGAGTATTCGGGATCGCTTTTAACTGCAAAGGAAGCGGCGCTGATTGACAGAAGATCGAGCGAAGGCTACCTGTTCTACTCCTCCCTCGAAGGAAAGAAGTTTTGGTGAGATATATCGACTTATTTAAGAGATTTAAAACCAGTGTCGATTCATTATTATTTTTCCCGTTAAATATCGTGAAGCAAACATACAATATGTTCCATTTTGGTTGCTTCTTCCTCTTGGCAACGGGTAGACACAGCCAGAATAATATTGACACGTATGATGTAGTAGGAGTGTAAATTGCAGCTGACCTAGGTCGCGACTTTTGTCGCTTGTTCAGAAAGCCAATAAGTTACGCACGATAACCAATTAGAGGTCAGCACGCCATGTCAAAGAATGCGACCTTAGAAATCAAGGCCTTTAGTGTTTCTATGTAATCCCGGAAGCCGATTAGTTACACACGATAACCATGGGTTGTGGTCATCATGCCATATCAAGGATGCGATCTAGGCACTAACAGCTCAACTTACTTGATATATTTATGTGATAACTTGGTTTTATTTCCTCATTTCCGTGATTGTTTACACGAAAAGAAGACGCGCATTAGAATTATTGGGATCAGAATCATCAGCACCACTAGGTCAGTTTCTCGTGTCCTGTTTGTTAGGCGCAGTCCCCGGCAGAGGGGGGTGGGGGGGGGGAGTGGTTACGGGGGTTTTCTCTTTGGATAAGGGTAGGGGTGAGCCGCCATGGGAAACAAAACCCGGACCATATCTATACCAAGCCAAAGTGAGAAAAGGGAACCATTTACATACCATATCCTCTGAAATAAGACCCATTCACATACAAATTTTTTAAAAAGGTCACCAATTACGTCTATTAAGCTTCGCAACTGCAAAACAAACAAAAAACTGCAGATACCGTGGTCAGTCTCAACGATTCTCTGTTCGTAACGACAGGGCAGTTAATTAAATAGCGGCCACTAAATAAACAACTGTGTGACTCGGGCCCGCAGGCTATCAATGAGCGCCCCAGGATAGGGAAAGAAACACGGCTCTCCTGTTTTCCATTCCAGTTGCATCGACGAATTTATCCGGGTTCTTTGTCTATTTGGTGTAGACTACCGTTGTGGCCGATACGACCTTTGCTCCCACCCGAAAAACCGAACCCGTTTGGTGCACATGGCACGTAGACGCCATCGTACTGTACAATATACAGCGGCCCATGCGACCATCTATACATATTTTCTTGCGTTCTCCCGCGAAACATGGCCAACAATTTTTCTGGGGGCAGATGGCGTGGTGGTGCCTACTTCTGGAATCTCTGAGAACACGTTTGGTTTCTTGTTGTATTCTTTGACCGCACCCACAAAAATATCCCGGTCGATTCTTTGCACACATCTGAGAGGACCACCAATACCTCCGACGTTGGGAGCCATATACACTATATTTTTCTATATGTCTATATTGCCAGGAGGAATCCTCCATTCCAACATTGTATGCAGTCTATATTGGGTTCTTTAATAGTTGGCCACAAGAATCAGTGGGCATGGGTGGGTGTAGGTAGGCGTGGGAGTGTGTGTGTGTAGCATGTTATTGCCTTGTATTGCAAAGGTATTGTTGTAGTATTGTTGTAGTAGTTTTGTAGGACTGTGGTAGTATTGTTGTTGTATTGTTGTAGTGTTGGTGCAGTATTGTTGAATCCTAGTATAGCACTCTACCGGGTGGGCTGGGTTGGGAGGACTGGGTAGGCGTGTGTGTGTGTGTGGATGGGCGTGGATGGAAAGGCCTTTTGGAGTTATAGTCTTGGGTACAAATACTATGCCATCCGCAGAATACCTCTCCGAAGAAGCAGTACAAAACCTACGTGCAGACAAGGGAAGAATCTCCTTTGCTGCCGCGAACAAGAAGTGTGGTATCGGGTCCACTAGGCTGTTGAAAATTTGGGCAACAGAGGGGCCAGCAAACTATATGGAGGATTCCGAGAGTAGCAATTCAAATGGCCTCCACCAGCTTACCAAGGTTACCCAAGAGTCTACTAGTAGCTATCCCAATGGACCCCAGACTGATTGTATCAGCTTTCTTTTGTTGTTGCTTGTTAAGTCTTTTTGCCTCCCATTTCCATTCAGGCGTGGCGAAATGTACTGTATATTCGATGTTAATGGAATTGGCTGGCATTTCTGCATAGCTCATTCTGGAGATTTATTAAATATTTGAAACTATAAAGTATTATGTAATTGTGCTTACTATCAGTGACATTGAATGACAATTTTTGTAACTTTTTCCTTAAATAGATGTCAACAATGAACATAGAATGCTTGAAGAGAATGTCTCAAGACAAGAAAGAATCAAAGCAAAGAGGAATTTACAAAGAGATTATGGAAGAGCAATGTCATGTTACATTTTGATGACAGTCAACATGGTCAACACCACAACGCCAATGACAGTAAGAGACTTATCAAAAATGCTATCCATACATTGTTTGACATCCCGAATCCTCCAGAGGCTCCCACAATCAAGCGTCCCCATCGTAGACTCAGATATGACTTGCAACGCAAGACAGCAACACATATACGACACCAGGAACAGTCAAAAGTATGTTCGCAGCTAATTGCAACATAATGGATTATTGATAATTATTATCACAGCTGATAAGTGTAAAAGGCTTAGTTGTAGGCCTGCTTTAATCTCCGTAAGTGTACTCATATAGTTGCAGATAGTGAGGAACAAAGAGATACTGATACTCTGTGTAGAAAAAAAACATGCGCTCACTCTGAGTGTCAGTGGTCTGAAAGTGAATTTTCAACGCCGTGAAGGTGGATATAAACGGGCTCCTCTGTCAATCCCCCCAATTTCCACCCAACAAGACTGCTTAATTCAAGAATAGGAATATCGAATCTCTATGGACCACCCTGTCCTAGTTTTGGATCACTCCGTCTGTCGATGTCATGTTCGCGCCTTTCACCAAGCCGCGAATCTTCTCTGGCCTCTCGAATGATGGTAGCATGGTGCCGACCTGCCTACGCGACATAGCATCTGTCGCCTTGTTTTTTCATGCCCGACATATATATGTATGATGCGGAAGCGACACTACATGGTCTTCTCCTTGGTGTTCCTGAGACGGGAGTTGGGTATGTCGTTAAGTGTTTGGTCTGCAAGGAGTTTTAACAGCAGTGTGTGGTCTACCGCTACTATCAAGTTGTCCCAGCCCATCCCGAAGTAGAATGCCAACATCCGCGACGATCTCGCCGTGTCGTCTTGAGTAATCGTCCCCTGATGTGGCGGTCGTCCTCGTGTAGTGGGACGCTGTGGTAACCGTTCTATGTGTAGAACACTGCATTGCGCTTCCTATATATAGGTACGCGTCGCTCCTGGTGAAATGGGGATTGGGTGAAGTGGGTCTCGTGGACCGCATTCTTGTTCAAGACTGCTTGGAAGTCGACAGTGCGTCGCTGGTTGCCGCTCTTGTTTGAACAGATTACCTTACGGTGTCACAATGTCACCGGCGTGCAGATAAGTAATTCCTCCAATACGCCAAGATGAAACTCCTGGCCGAGGCCTGCTTTTACCTGGTCGTGCCAGTGTACGGCCACGGAGATGGGAGTGTGATTGGCAATAATTGTCGGATTCTCATCCAGCTTAACACCTAGTGGTGGGCCCGTCATTCTCGGTTAGGGATAGTATAGGAACGCATTGCATGTGCTCTGACAGTATTTTATGAGTACGTGTTTTTGCAGTATTTCTCTGTTAGCCTCGATCGCCGGCATAAGGAGTGTGGTCGGCTTGGTCGGCGAATCCGCACATTTCGGGCAGTCACTCAATTCTGAGGTCGCAAACTTTACCTCTCCGAGTGTTGGAAACTTGTCCGAGATCCTACCGAGGTCCACGCAGACTGCACGGGATAGGAATATGCGGTCCGAAGTGTATGTATGTAAGCGATCAGGCGCGTTTCCAACCTCCGAGTGTCGTCACTGTCACCGGCCAATCTAATCACCACTGCTCTGAAAATACGACTTAACTTGTTGATCGCAACCTTCATGGTCATGGATACGGGTATCAGGTCCTCTGTACTCAAGCCCATTTGTTTCAGGGGGTCAAAATCTTCGCGCTCATGGGTAAGAGTGAGATTGAGGTATGGCTGCGGGCATTTAACAATATTATTCATTTGCGCATGGATTTTAAAGTGTGACCGTCTCGAAAAATCAGTTGCGATGTTCGACAGCAACCCCATTCAACCGCTACATTATGTGGAAAGTGCGGCAACTTCGCTATCAACAGCGAACTGTGGAAGCTGTCAGCAAACTGTCGCCAGCTACACGTGTGTTTACATTTTACAGTAATGATATCGTTTAAACATTTGCGATCCACCCCGCCCGGTAAAAAAGTCTCAATTGAGAATCGAACCCGTGAAAATTGGTTTACCGTGAAGACCGCTCTACCAGCTGATCGACTGAGGCCGTTGCTATTTGTCCGCAGACACTTTCGGATAAATAGTTTAAGGGCATGTTACTTTCCCCCCTTTTCCGATCGTGTCACTTGTACTGCGACTCAAGAATTCACCCTAAGGCTCCTCTGCCATGTGTGGAGGGTATTTGTATTTGTACACCTCTCTCCCGCCAACGCAGGTGACGCATTAGCGACTCGCCGTGTTATCCATCTCAGCGGGAGCTTGGTCTGGTTACAACTAGCCGGTAACGAAAACCCGCACCCAGCGAAGCATGGGTCAGGTAGATATTTGTGTTTAATCTAACAATATGTAGGCCAGCATCACATTACAAAGCCAGCCACTGTACGCTATATTGAACGACCTATATCAACCCCTCATCCCACCCGCCCCTCCATGCTCAACATCTCGATTGCCCGTGACACGATATTTAGCATGGAGGTTGCGCATCATTATTGCATTTCAGTAATATGGTGATGAAATCATTGTTTGCCGATAGCACCGGTAGATTCAATTAAATCAACATAATGAAACCGTTTAATTTTATGAAGCAACTCTATGACTATGAGAAGATGGCTTGAAAGTTCGGTCGTCCTTATGCTGAGGTTTTCCTACAGAACACAGCGGTCGTCCTAAGCTTGTAGATATACAACAGCAACCAATGGTCGTCGTATGCTTGGATATTTGCGATGTTGGTTTTAAGGCGACCGAACAAAAGTCTTTTATCTTCCAATATTTCACATAAACTACTAATATTCGACAATAGGGATTGTATAACAATGCATTAAAAAAAATGGGTAATTAAGAGATATATCACCTGTCGCCCTAATGCGGTTTATTGAAGCGGTAGCCCTAAACGGGGAATGAGAGTTTATTGAGAGAGAGGTAGCCCTAGAGAGAGTGAAGAGAGAGAGAGATATAGAGAGAGAGATATATAAATATATATATATATATAGAGAGATAGAGATATATATATATATATATATCTATATATATCTATATATATATATATATATATATATATATATATATATATATATATATATCTATATATATATATATATATATATATCTATCTATATATATATATATCTATATATATATATCTATATATCTCTATCGGATATATATATCTATATCTATCTATCTATATATATATATATATAGATATATATATATATATCTCTATATCTCTATATATATATATGATATATATATATATCTATATCTATATATATCTATATATATATATCTATATATATATATCTCTCTCTATATATATATATATATATATATATATATAAATATATATATATGTATATATATATATATATCTCTATATATATATATCTATATATATATATATATATATATATATATTGAGGAATCTATGCTATATTATACTGTTATATATGTATTATATACTACTTTTGTTAATAGGGACATGATTATAAAGCGACATTGGAAGCTTACCTGCACAATTTCAAAAGTCCATCCAAACGTTTCTATATCACTGATGATTAGTGTAACTTCCACCTGCTATGCATTCAAATGAAGGTACACACAACATTGCATGATACCCAAGGCTGGATAGCGTTATCATGGCAATGCGGGCATGTATCAGTTTAGACAAAGCGATACAAAAACAAAATTGAAGCTCATTGCAGAAAAATATTTCGGGAATAGAGAGTTAATGACCAGCACACATCTGCAAGGTGCAAACTGGGAACAGCAATTCTAAATCACTGAGTTCAATTAGTGTAACTCCACCTGCTATGGATTCTGGAAAATAGAAGTAAGGTCATGGACATACAACATGTTATCTAATGTATAGTAAACAAGGCTGGATAGCGTAATCATGGCAATGCGGGCATGTATCATGTTATACAAAGCATCACATCAGTTGACAATTATGACTTATGGAATACATAGGTATTATCCTCACAAACACGGCCAGCTGTTCGTTATTCAATCCGACTAACGTAGACATGTAGCCATGTAAAGGGGCCCTATCTTCACCGAAATTGTGTTACATTTAATAAAGCAGATAGTTTCTTAACACACATAATATTCCTATGGCAATCTGATATAAGGGCTATTTCTGCATGCTGTCTAATGGTTTTTTGTTTCATCGCCGTTCAAATTTGTGTACACATAGAGATCCGGAAATTGTTCTGCAGATTATCATGTGATGTGTATGCGAAAAGCATGCAAGCTACATTCAGTCAGCAAATTATTTGTATAAAGATATTGCATCCGCTTAGTAATTCCGCCTGCAATGCTACTGTGTGACTGTGCGAAGTTCCGCGCTATTCGAACATTATTTTTTAATCTAATGTTATTCGAACCTTGTAGTATATTAAAAACAATTTTACCAAAATTTAACCTTTAAAATCTTGTTGGACGTAGATATATATAATAAGCTTGGGCGAAAGGGAAAGACAAAAAACGATGAACAATCAAACAAAATATCTAAGCAGAAAGTTTATGAAGCCTTGTTTTGGAATTGCTTATTGTGAGAATATCTGTATTGCTGATTCCACGTGTAGGGTTTTTCTCCGTGGAGCTTTCCTGGCCGGATGCATTTTATTCACACAAAGAATCTTCACGGTAGTATTATAAATATATTGTAATAAGTTGGAGATATGTCAGTACCAACTCGCGCATTTCATACTTTTAACTTGCATTGAAGTAATTCCGTTAGCAAGTTAATCCTCTGAGTTAGTAAGAGAGGCTTTAGGCAGAGTTACTGAGCCTCGTTTGTGAGCATTTTATGACCAAGAGGTTCATGGCAATTACATAAGCCAGAACCTCCGAAATGCGAACCCTCCCCAAAATAGCAGAAGCATATCCCAAACATTGATACTCTGTGAGCGTTTTCGCTTGAACAACAATGTAGTAATGTTAACTTGTGTGTTGAATGGCCCAGTAATCCATCTAGTTGAGAACGCACTTAATGATTCGTACCATCAGCAGCGATATTTCTGACAATTTGACACATAACCAAAGAATTATTGTACAATGTGTATTCATTGCCCTCGAGTTAGGGTGGATCGCGTTTTATACATAATGAATAGTTTCCCTGAATCCAAGTCATCAGTTAATAACGTCACAAGTCTTTGTCTACTTTAGCACATCATCACAGAGTTGTAAGGCAAAGTACTTATTGTTGTCATAATAAGATCAATTCATCTGAAGTTTGCAAACTAGATTAACAGTTTTACACCAACGCCCTTAATATGACTGATACATAGATAATGCAAATTTCTATCTAAACGCTTGTACAGTTTTGCCTTATGTCCATCGTGGCATCAATGTTTTGTAAGTCATTCTAGATTTGACTGAGTATGAAGGAGACAATGTTAAGTTCATGACGTATATCCTTTGAACGTCTTTAGATAACGTGTTTGCTTGATGGTTTAAGTGGATAAATGCGCAAGAGCGTAGTAATCATTATGGTAGTAAGTATAATTAACGAATAATTTTACAATTCCTCCGTTTTCTCTGGAAATACCTCAGTTGCAGACAACATTCGTATGTCTCCTACACTTATCCACCACTATGACATCGCCTTCACCTCGGAGTTGTAGCTATACCATGATAGGCATATTACTGGCCAACCAGTTGATCTTTTTGTTCACCTAACAAGTAGATAGTTTTGCAGTAGCCAACGTAATCCGAACCCATGGTGCTTTAGTTTCAAGCAGTCTTGTCTTACTCATTAAGTGTAAGCTTGAATAAACCATGCGGTGGGACGCCTCTCCCCTTTTTGAAGAATGGTTCGTTAGTTTCAAGCAGTCTTGTCTTACGCATTAAGCGTAAGCTTGAATATATCATGCGGTGTGATGCCTCCCCGCTTTTTGAAGAACGCAATACTTGAAATGCCGTTCAATAATTTAATTACGCCATGTGCGGTATCGTGCATTAGCTTGAGCAAATTTACAAAAGCGTCCGCTTGCCGGATCGGTTCAGACATATGTCTGATATCTCATGCAGGGCCAGGATAAATTGCAGATTGTTTTCCCCAAGCTTCATAAACGAAGATGAGCAAAGAATGTAAAAACATACTTTATTCATACTGCGGCGTCCAAGTGGTTGTATTATCGGCACTATCAGAATTATTATCAAAATAATAGTTCACTGGAGTATTTGTCAAAATGGTATTACCCCATCAATATTTTATTGGTACCACATGTGGCATAATTATGCCCTACAGGCTAATAGTATTTAGTAGTCGGTTAGCATATCACGTTTAGAAAAAAAATGTTCCGATTACCTGAAATCCTCATAATGATCAAAAACGTCTAGGATGAATTGCTCATTTGTTCGCCTACAGCTTCGTGATTAAGGGTTGGCCAAGAAAACTTAACCAATTTTCAGTAACATTAGCCAGTAAAACAGCACAGCATTTTCTCTTGAGCATTCTTTATTCATGCTGCGCTAGCGGTACCATAACTGGTAACTTCCAGACCAGTCATTGCAGGCACGTCTGCAAAGATATTGGAATGCACAGAACTTGGTCGTATGGCGCACTTAACCAAAGCTGTATTTTGAATATTGCAAATACCATCGTATACATATGCAGGAATTATTTAGGTGGCATCTTCCAAAATGTGTGTTCCATTTAATCAGCATTGCATTTGTGCCATACAGAGCAATTAAACGATAATTTGCGATAGTGGTGCATTTCTAATCAATTGGCGCAAGACGATTGACGCAAAAAATTCACCATGACGGCGATCACTACAGCTTATCAAACCCATTATATCGCATAATTCGACTGTTTCAAACCAAAATATTTACTTGAAATTAACGGAATTATTGTCGATCCGTGGGGCAGCAGTTTAGACGCGCCCGTGCTCATGGTTGTGTTAGGGCAATCGTTATCCCAAATGGAAAAACATCAACATACGAAATGGCGATGATTTCTACAGCCCTACACATTTGAATTAGTTTTTAAATTTGGTGGTCAAATATCCGCTCTCAAATAATGTTAATTTGCATATTAACCTACGCAAATCGACGATATGGAAACTGTATGAGCACAAAGCCATTCCCAATCAATTGTAAGGTAATAATCCTGTCCTTCACTGGTAAATTATGATTATAGCGCTGACAATACATAATCTCGTCGACGAATAACGTTATCAACGCAATAACGTGTAGAAGCTTTCAATTATCAGCCTTTTAATTTGCACATTTGACTGGCAACACGGAACCATTGCTTGTATGCGCTAATTCCAATCTGCAGCGTTCTCCTCAATACCGAATGGTATTCTTCTGTATTGTCGCAACCATTGATTAACTTGCGGCAACTGCAATTGTTCCACCAAAACGAGTGTCCAAACTGGTAAAGAATGACGCCTTATTGAACGAGTACT